>VZRN01001757.1:549258-674035 GCA_013397935.1 Dasyornis broadbenti
TTTTTTGCTTGCTTAAAATGATTCTATAACACCTTGAGAAATGCATAAACAGGGAAAAAGATGCAATATCTATGTATGTTACCAACATAGTCAAGAGAAGAGAAAAAGCATGTCCAACCACTTGCATTACAGACTCCTCAGTTAACTACCTGAAAGCTTGCACTTCAAAGCACTTTCCTTCAGTGATTCTCCAGCCCTGGTTTTCACAGAATATTACCTCAGATGGCTCTCTAGTTAAAGCTCTTTTTCAGTGCTCAAGACACCTGGCTGAGGAAATACTGCACACTTCATATGGAGATAGAGATGTAGAGAGGGACTTGAAAAGAAAGATTTTTTTCATAATGAAATACTCTTTTCCTTCAACAACCTCACAAAGTATTTATACCAAATATGGATTCTAAAACTGTGTTGATTAAAATTAGAGATTCAGACTAAATTCCAAACATAAACCTATATGTCAAATGTTATTTATTTTGTGCATCTGGATAAATGTGCTGTAGAGATACGACCACTGCCACCTTTGCTTGAACATACTGCAGCAAGCTATTACATTTCAGCTTATTTAGTGAAACTAATGTTATCTAAAACTTCTCTAGGATCAGTATGAGTAGTTAACTCCTGAGTCACATATTTATAGAAATTATTTAATGCTAGTAGGAAAAAAAACCAGAGAGTTCCTGTATGGGCAATAAAAGCAAACAGTTAACACAAGCACGAACCTTTCAACTTCCCAGTCCTTACCTCCCCTACAGGGACATGCTTTTGGACAACCTAGAAAACTGCAAAGCTCCTGCCCCTTCAGAAGGGGGAAAGGAAGGTAAATTTTTGCCTGCTTTGCTACAAATGCAACTTTATGGCTTGTCCAGAAACTATCTTCTATCAGTGTTAACTTAGATTGCCACTAGGAATAGGCCACATCACATTTCATTCCTGAATAAAAATTCTCTCTGCAGTTTCAAGCAATATTATTTAGGCAGCTTTTCTATGCCTGCTAGTGATTACTTCATACAACTGACACCTACCTGTAAAAACTGACACAGAAGGCACTATAAAAATACTCCTGTATTCCTAGCTTCAAAATATTTCAGAATCCCTTGCAAATAATTTATGCAAAGAGCAACCAAACAACAATTAAATACTTCTATTTTTAATTTCCTGGGAATGAAGTGAAATGGAACAAACACACTGGAAGGAGTTTTACAAAAAGGAAACCACTTACATAGCAAGAAGCATGTATTTAATTAAATGCTTTGCAAAGATACATGAATAAAGCTATGTGCATGACTTTCTTTAGAGAGAGACCCAGCTGTTTATTTTTTTTTAAGGAACAAACAAAAAAACGTGGAGAGCACAGATGCAGTAAAGAAACAAAAAACCTAAGTAAGTTTGTACTCACATACTTTACAAAATAAAGCATGTTGGAAGTACAAAGTATTCTATATACTGAATGACCAACAAATAAATGCACTGTAACATTGTTCTCTCAAACACTGTAAGCCTAACAGCTAAGCTCTGAACATGACATTGACAGTAGGCATCTTTATTTCATCAGCCTTCTAGAGTCATTTAGCACCATCACTTTGTTGCTTTTTTTTTTGCCCTGCCTATCTCCTATCTTGAAATAACAACAGAAGCATAGCACCTTTTAATATCTAAAATTAAAAAAGGAATATTAATTGCATCCAAACTTCCAGGGATGAGGTAGCTCATGCTAAGAAACGATGGAAATTTCCTGCCTTGATAGCTCAAGGCCAGTAAGTCAAATTACTGGTGATGCATGTCTGGATGTCAGTTAAAACCAAGGAATTTCTAAACTTTCTTTATTAGCAATTGGTCATGTATACATGTGAATGGTCTGCAACGTACAGAAATTGGCACTATAGGTAAGACATCTGTATAATTTGATATGTAATGGCTTTCTTAGATGGGCAATTATTGGAAAATCAACAAGTATTGGGTTTAAGACATATTTTTAAGATTAAGGATAATTTAATGGAATTACACAGATACATTTTGAGAAGTGAAATCTTGCCTTAAAATTTAAGGTATGGGACACCCCTACTGAAAACTGGTATTTACCCCAGTAACGTTTTTACTTCGTAAATTAACCATGGCTATGGATCAGCCTTCTGAGCAGACTTACATAGGAAAGTGCAGGAAAAACAACGCCAAATTAAGATGGTCTTGTCTGAAGAGATTTTCTTCTACAAAAGACACAGACTTCTATGAATGGCAACCACAGAACACAAACTGGAGTAGAGGGAGTAGGTATCATTGAAACATAGCGAATGGTTCACAAAAGTGCTCTACTTTTCTGTTATTCAGTACGCATCAAAGCAAAAGAAATAATCATTAGAGCTTTACATGGTTCCACATTAAAACTATCTATTTTGAATACCTGGAAATGTCAAAATAATTTGAAACAAAACCAAGGAAAAAGATTCATATTACTTTTAAATGGTGGTCATCGATCCTCTCAAAATTCTACTAAAACGTTGGTTTCAATAATTGAAAACGGAAGGTTTGTAAGTAAAATAAATATTCAAAATGAGGCCAGGCATTTAAAAAGAGCTGTATATACAATGCTGATCCAATATCAGCCATTACTTCAAGAGTCTCAGGATTAACTTCAATCAGTCTAAGTTCATGTTTAATTGCTGCTGTTGCTGGGTATTGTGTTATATTCCCCCCTTGCTCTTACAAAAAGCAAACTGGCCCAATTTCAATTCCAAATTCCTGGTCGGTACTGCCAATGTCCACCGGTGCAATATCGATGATAGGTAAGCGTGCCACATTCTGAGTTCTGTACTCAAACACAGTCTTGCCCACATTCCCATTACGCTTCTAGAGGGAAAAAAAGAAAAAAAAAGAAAAAAAGAAAAAAAAAATAAACAAAAAAAAAGAAAAGAAAAAAAAAATTAGGCATTAGGCCAGAGCTCATGTCAAAAACAGCCCAAAATCCACAGCCCAAAGACGGTGAGTCAGTTGTTTGATTGTTCAGGAGGGTCTCACTGTACCTTTGCTGAGTAACAGCCTGAGCAACACTGTCTGCACTGCACCTTGGTTATTTTGAAATGTATCTAAACACAGCAATGAGCAGACCTATCAGACTGATTTTTGTCTAAGCTATGAAATTCTTCTCTGTGTGTTAGTAATATGCGCCTGCAGACATAACTGGGGGCTTACTTTAAAGCACAGAGAGTATTTATTTCAGGTGCAAAACTAAATTTGAAATATTTGCCAGTATGTTGGACTTGGCTGAAACTGCTATTGAACTTGAAAAATCTACTTGTTGGTTTCTATGCCCACCAAGAATTTTTGGAATATTTTCCTTTTCAATTTGGTCACAGTAACAGTGAGTTTCCTCCACAATACTGCTGCAATAATCTTGCCCATCTGGCAGACAAATGTTTGTGGTTATCTCACCAGTTGGTGTGATTCCACACAGAAGTAAACAAGTACTGGGAAATGCAACATGGCAAGATACATGTCTCAGTATGCTCACTAAGTAGGAATTTGCAAATAGCCTCTAAATAGTACAGGCTTCTATTATGTGAACTTCTATTATAGAACTGTAGTAAAATGCATGTTGATCAGTTACTTCTACAATTCATTATAAAATCCTGCAGCATTTTACTAACTTCATTGTATAGGGTTTTTTTCTAATTCCAGAGAGAACTGGAAAGGGACACAAGTCCTTTTCCTCCCCGGCAAATGGCAAAACTCCCAAACTTACAGAACAGCTGTCATGCAGAACAGTGTATCTGAATCGGCTGTTTCCCTCTGCCTTGATCTCCAGGTCATTGGCCCCTTTCAGAATCACAGCTTTTTTCAGGTTCTTCGTCTGGTCATCCATGTACCCAACACTGTTTTTACAAAGGTAGGTGATATTCTGGGAAGCTTCCTTGGATAGGAGGCGCAGGAATGTCATCTGAGTGACAGCTGTGTCCCCATACACGAACTGTGAAAATAAAGAAATTGGTCAACTTACTGTACATTGCAATTCATTATGAGCTGGTGAATTTTAGAAATATCTGCCATTATTGTAATCTTTCAGATATGACTAGTAGGAGCCCTATTAAAAATAAAACCTAAGAGTGGTTTCTTTTCTACTTTGCTGCCAGTTGAGGACAAAGAAATGTAGATATTCTACAAAAGGGCGAATTTTGACTGTAATTCTCTGCAACTGAACAACCCAAAGGTAGCTCGGTGTCCATAGACATGCCAAGCTTTGGAATGAATTCTGCCTCATTTCCAAAAGGGATTCTTACATATGAAATAGTGCTTTAGAGCAACCTTGAAGCAGATAAACATCAAGCATAGAAAATTATTTTACAATGAACCAGTTACATTGCAACTTTAGCAATTTTTTTTCAATAAGGTCTGTATTGCATTTAGAAGCAGCACAGACAGACAAAGTTTGTATAAAAATAAGTATACATTTGTATATGAGCTTTATCAACTAATCAATTTGCACAGAAGTTTAACAAATGTTCTACAAAGTGCCACTGTTTCTATGAAAAAAAGTAATTTTTCTACAAATAACAGAAATTCTAAAATTCCTGAGATTTTTCTTTCCCCATCTGTGCAGGTTTCATTTTATTCATGTTTTATGGATCATTGAAACATAGAAACAACAGTTAAGAATTACTAAAAATTTATACATTTCACTGAAACTGGTGAAGAGAAAATCCTATTCACTGGCACTGCAATAATTTATAAAGTGTGGTACCTCTGTATAGTAATCTTGGAAACATTTATTATCTAGAATCCATAAGGAGTGCATTTGACTATTACATAGCTCATACTATTAGTTACCAAATCTGACAAGTGTTTAAAAAATAATGAAATATTCTTTTATAGTATTCCTGCACATAAGTTGTTCCCTCCAAGAGCATCTGACTAACAAACCCCATGGTGCAGCTCTGCAGGCAGCTAAACATCCACTCTGATATCTTGGCTCATGGTAAGGCTTCCTGAATTTAGTAATAAATGAAAGCATCTCAAAAAAGCAATCAATGCAAGCAATCAGTTCTCAGCTGTTAAAGTTCTGAACAGTTTTCAGTAATCCAGTTGAAAACAGCATTATTTTTTACACACCAAATACTGAATTTAAAGATGATAACTCCCTAAGAAATAGCACTTGTAGATATACACTGTACTTTTGATAAACTAGGAATAAAAATGGCAAAAGCTGGTTAATTAATTGTATGCTTTGCACAGGCTAAACTTGTTATTTGTCAGCATAATTAAGCCTAATTTTAGAAGTTACCACAGACAAAACCCAGCAGAAAGGTGAGTGGATATTTTCCTGCCTAGAGACTGATGGATTCATCATGGATCAACCTGATACATATGATAACAACCATACCTTCTTTTAAAAACTGATTTATAAAATAAATTTTGTAGTTGTTAGCAGTATAGAGTTTTCTAAATGAAGAGTAGAATTCAATTAAAACAGCAGAGATCTGGATTATATATCAGGGTAGAAATACACTTGTTTAAGGACAAGATAGAGATTTAGTAAAAGATTCATAGAGAAGCTGATGTTTTAGGGATCAAGAGAATTAAATCTATTCCAGCACTGGTCTGCTTTAATCAATCCTGTATTAGATGCTTTTGCATTGCTTTTCCCAGCTATTTCCTATCTCTGTTATATATGGTACTAACAATCAATTGAATATAAGGCAGTCAATCAACAAGTACAATGTTCTGACCATAGCAGAACTTGCTCAGAGCAGCAGATGAAGTCTCCAAACCACAAGGCAACGAGTTTCACAGAAGCCAGTTAACAGTGACTCTGTTTATTTACCTGTGATCCCCTGTTCATATCAAGGCCATACCAAACAGGCTTTAAGTCAGAGGACCTGCTGGCCCACCATGTTTTGCGGGGCACAGTAGATGGGTTGGCAGAAATACAGGTCTCCCCAGTTACCATGTTGCAGTACACTTTTATAGCATCTTCAACACATCCTTGGTTAGGATCAATCCAATATTCACCTACAAAGAACATAAAAAGTAATTCCATTGAGATAACTGGGAAGACACAAGCAGAAATGCATTGCAACAGTGCAAAGAAGGCCAGTGACCAAGTACATGCTGAACACAAGGCAGCCTCACAGAGCGCACAGAAGATGGTGTGAGTACGCACCACTCCTCTTGGAGGGGTGGCACAGCTTCAGGTCGTCACAGGTCCGTGCTGGGTGTTTCTTGGAGCCGTCTGGGCTGCGCATGGTCTCAATCTGGCTGCTTAGGGACTTCAGGGTGGCGTGGACTCCTGGGTCTGTTTTATTATGGTCATCAGGGGCTGCTTCATCTTCAGTAAATTCTGGTAGAGGATCTGCCATAGCATCGTCATAGTGCCCCATAATGTCACCAATGGCAGCAGTGAGGTGACCTGGAGGCCCTGGAGGGCCAGGAGGTCCAGGCTCACCCGGTGGACCCTAAGGTTCAAAACAAAAAGGCAACTCAGGTACAATAGAGTAAATAATATGTCAAATGACAGCAAAGCCAGCCACTAAAAAATAAAACCCCTAAAACTTCAGGGCCAGTCACCCTAAAGCACAGGGAATAATTCAGATATAAACAATTCACCTTTCAAAGAACAGGAGTAAGAGATTAGAACTGCATGTGAGGTATTCGCTCTGCTTCATGTCCTCTCTGATTGTCTTAATGCCTTGCTCAGTTTTTTCTTACTCCTGCTTTTAGACTTTACAGCTAGAAAAAGTCACCAAGGAATGCCCTCATTCCTTTTGTTAAACCATCTGTCTCTCCTTGTTCAGGTCCCTGCCTAATAACTTCATTTCTTAAAATTCCTGCTTCCCCTGAGTTGCCTCAATCTCATTTTCCTGGATGGAAAATTTGGCTCTAGAAACATCTTTACATTTATCTGGTACAATGCTGAGCTCTCTAGCCACAGAACCTGGGCTTTCTGTGGGACAGAATCTACATGATCCTTACTTGGAAGAGTAGGTATTTTCCTGACTAAGTAAATTTTCTCAAATGGCAGGTTGTGAAGTTCCTCTGTCACCATGAATTGTGACACATGAGGAGATATCTGTTAATAAACATATCTGCCAGCTCTTCTTTGGCAGCACAAAGTCTACCTCCACATGAATTTTGATTTTCTGGTGCACCCAGTGGTGGACCAGAACTGGCATTTCCTCTGAGAGTCTTTACTTCAGAACTCATAAATAGTACTCCAAATGCTTCCTACCAAGCACACATCCGAACTAACACACTGTGGGTGACAAGTGAAATCTCAATTTCTATTTCTTGCTTTTGGGTTCCAACTTATAGCTGCATGCCAGCCCCCATGGAAAGCAAAACTAAAAATATTGGAATGTGATATTTCTTGTACCATCTCATTACATAGATGAAGTATCTACACACATTATATTCTTATGTTCTACAGACTTTTTTTATTCTTATGTTCTACAGACTTTTCATACAGGTCTTGGTTAAGACCTGAGCAGGAGTGGAGATACTGATAATTAGCAGAAATTCAAATTAAATAGGGTGAATATTAGCACATGATAAACACCAGACAGAAAGACAGCAAAAACTGCCTTATCTTGCTTGTTATTTTGTTCTACCTCTTCCACTTCTTCCACAAAATAAGCAATAGCAATTTTTTTAATTCTCCACATGATCAACCAGATCAGTTTTTCTCAAATTCCTCTAATTTTTTTTTTAATTTATCTTCCTTCAAATGGCATAATTACAACTTTATGACTGAGTATTATAAATTGACACATGTGGAATATGCCTGGGGCATTTAGCAAAGGTTTAGCACTATTTCCCAAATGGTCGAACCAGTTTTCATCAGCAGTGAATCAGCTCGTGGCTGGTGTCTCTAAACCTCAGCCCAGGGTGAAGGTCAGTTGGGTTCAGTGTCAGAGTTTGGGCTGTTTATTTGGACTGAAGGATCTCCCTAACACACGGCACAAGAAGGGTGCTGGCAGTCAGGCACGTGGCTGTGTTCACTCTGTGCCACCTCTGTGGAACTGCCAGCTTTGAGCTGCTGCTGGCCTATGCTTAGGCCTGAGGGTTTAGGACCCAACTTGCCAAACAGCAACGTTGAACCACAGATCCAGCAGGATTCAGTGAGCCAACTGCAGAAATAGCCCCAGCTCGGCCTAAGGAGAGCACAGGTGGATGAGGCTGGGATCATCCCAGGTTCAGAAGACAAAAATTAGTAAGAAATGAAACCTTTCAATACAGTTACCCTAGATTATTGGAGAAACTATCCCATTTTATCATTTGCCATAGGCTCACAGGTGTTCAAGAAAATAATATGATGGACTATAAAAAAAGAATCTGATTATTTGAAGATAGCCTTTCCCCTCCATATTCCCATCAATTTACCTCAGGTCCAGCTTCTCCCACAGTCCCCCTAACACCAGGAGGCCCAATTGGCCCAAGTGGACCAGGACTTCCATCTTTGCCAGAAGGACCAACTGGACCTGGAGGACCCTAGAAAATACAGGAGACGGAAGGAATGTATTTTAGCATTTAATAACAAACTTACAAAACAGCCTGCTGTAAGCAATATCTTGTTGGGAAGCAATCTGATTATTTGTGCCTATTAACAAACTTTTAAAAATCACCTTTTTTCTTCTTCTCTAAAAGTAAGAAGGCAGTTTCAAAGCTGCTCTTCCCAAATGAATCACCCCAGACAATATAACTTGGATCAGCTGTATATTTTTTCCTTAACCATTTGAGCAGGATCAGTTCCAGATTCCAAATATTGTGCAGACTGGAGCAGTGCTGTACAGATATACAGGATCAGAGGTAAATGCCCCCCTTGGATGTTCCCAAGGGACAGTATTTCTTCTTTACTTTTGAGTGAATGACATTCATGGGGGTATGAGATGCAGTGTAACAATTAGCAGAGCTGCCACATATATGGCTTTGCATCTGCTGCAGCTAAAGTGCCTACAAAAAGAGACTGCAGCCCTGTGGTCATCCTTTGATGACATGAGCTGACATTTTTATCTACCTATAAGGTACACTCATGACAAAGCTTTACTGTATTAAACAAGGTGATGTCTCAGCAAAAGATATTACAGTAATCACCACATGATACCAAAGTCAATAAAAGCCATTGAAATAGAAGTGATGCATAAATAGACATCTGAGCATGAAAAAAAAAAAACCCCAAAATCAAACAAAGAAGAAAAACCTTAAAAGTCATACTCACCCGAGGACCAAATGGGCCTGGAATGCCAGGACTGCCCTGTTCACCAATAGGACCCTAAACAGAAGAAATTATCATATAATTGTGCCATTTAGAGCATATTCCTTTAGCTTCAAGGCATTAGTGTGTGACATACACAATTAGGTATGAATAGGATTAAAATATACATAAAAAATACCTTTCCCTTAATCCCTTAGTGACTTAGTAGAATTTACTGGTGCTTGGCTATATATAAAAAGCTGTTTCTGTAGAAAAGCCTTGGTTTTGAGGTATTTATAATCACAGCAGCTTACAAGAGAGTAAATGACAGCACTATCACAGAGTGAAAAGATAATTTGGGTGTTGGGGTCTTTTTGTTGCTGCTGTTCCTGCATGTTGAAACTTCCAGTGTTTGCACAGGACCAGTGAATAAATGTGAAAAAAAGTTTTCCATGATATTTCCATTCAATTGACAATGAAATCACAAAGTTCTAGAAAATATTAGCAAAAGATGCTCTCACAGTCCTCTTGGGATTTTGCACTGGAATCCTTGACTCTAGTGAGTTCAAACACTGCCAAAAAGCATTTCACACTCTAAATTGCTTATCTGAAATGACCAGCTTTTGTTACCATCTGGCACTGACAGTTCATTGACTGTCAGGCATTGGTTTTGCAAAGGGAACAAGAATAGGAGATTACATATCCTGCAGCACACAGGTTTACCTCATCATGCAACAGTATTGTAAAATTGCATTAAAAATATTAGCACGTATGGACAGCCAGGCCACTCAAACACCTTGTGGGGAAAAAATACCTAGTTTGGGTTTTTTTCCCAATTTAAGTAACTATATTCCCGAAACACTATTTAACTACCAGGCAAATAAAATTACAGTAAAAGCAGAACAACTTACAGGAGGGCCAGGAAGGCCTTGAAGTCCAGTGAAACCCCGGTGTCCTTTTTGGCCCCTATCGCCTCGATCTCCATTGTCACCTTTGTCACCACGAGGTCCTTGGGGACCCTGTAAATATCAACGATGAAATGTAAAATTCTGAACTGGAAAAAACCACCAACCTCAAAAAGTCTTCATTTGATTTTAAACACTGCACTCGGACCTTTTCTTTTAAAGCCGGAAAGAAGATGATGTTGGGACAGCTCCGAGAATCTAAATTTTTTACCAAAGAATAATTAAATAACTACAGAAGATTGTGCTGTGCTTAAATACAGCTGTGGCAAATTTACTCTACTTAGCCACAAAATACAGTAAAAAAACCCCAAGCCTGTAATGATAATAAATAATTTACATAACCAGTTTTTTAATATGCAGATATTTCTTTGCCTTACTGTATATGGCAAATGATTTTTGTTGACGAGATTGAAATATCACAGATCTCTCACATACTCATTATGATAAAGCATATTTTCAGTGTGAAATCATCCAGGCTGCATCTTTATTTCTCACAGCTTCTTTCACCTTCATTATGATTAAGGTACAATTGAAGCTACATTCCCTAACTACAGACAACAACATCCAGGCTCCCCAGTACAAATACCATGCTTCTATTACTGTCACGATTTCATTTTTGTTAGTTTTGATAATTGCAAACTTTTTGCACTAGTTCAAGAATCATTAGAAAATGTGGCTGCTGTTTTCAATTCTATATTTCTCAGCCCAAATTGCATGCTAAATTTCTCAATGCCAGATTCCAAATAGTTTATCAATGGCATCATTATCACGAACTACTCAATAAACTTTTCCTGCCTCTCAAATGACATCTGCTTAGGGACAGGACAACATTGTTTTGAATTTCCCAAGTTTGCAATTAATTTTCTGTTCCAAGCTTGGATTGTAAAAGATTTATGTAACATGAAAAAGAGGAGTTTTGTTTCTTTTCCTTCTGGACTGAAGTTAGAAATTCATGAGTTGAATTAAGTCATTTTAATGGGAACAGGTGATTTTGTTGTATTTCTGCCATTTTTATCTAAAAACATCCTTTTTTGTTCAGCATTCATTTCTTTACCCCGTATTTAGAGACAGACTCCAGCCATTTGCTAACTCGGGTCCTACCCATTACCGAGACAGCAACATGCTCCAAATAAAGAAGCTTCCAAAGCGTTACTGGAGTATCCAAATCTGTACAGCTTTGCAGCTCAGAACTACCTGCGCCCACTTGCAGTCAGAACACAAGGTGAAGCCCTGCTTGGCATCCGAATTTGAGCTGAATTTCTCATACGCGTTCCTGTAAAAGGTATTTCAGACAAAACCACAGTGACCATGGACAACTTACAGGCAAACCTCTTTTTCCTGCACGACCTGGGGGACCCATTGGACCTCGGGAACCCTACAAAGATTGCATACAGAAAGTGTGTGAAGCAATGCACAAAAACCCATACACAATAGCTTTCGATAAACAAAGTATTTTTTAAAAAAAGTCTCACTTACAGTTTCACCTCTTTGACCTGCATCTCCTGGAGGGCCAACAGGACCCGGAGTGCCTGGACCTCCTGGAGAACCTGGTAAGCCTGCAGGGCCAGGTTCACCACGATCACCCTGCAAAACAGAGTTTCAACTATTTATCTAAAGAGGATTGGTCTAGACCAAAGCAACAAAATTGTAGCACTGCCAATCTATTTTTGAGCAATTGCAATCCACAAAGATATTGCTGCTTCAAGAACTCAGGTCTGAGTTTGTGGAGGCAGATGTTCTTAGTCGCTTAGCCAGGCATCCTCAGCTTTGAGAGGTACTATTTATTCAAAGCTGTGATACACTTTAAAAACAAGCTTTCCATCCGTGTTAACTGAATGAAAAGAAAATGTACAAAAAAAAATGGGGATTTCCAGAAGAAATTTAAGAAAAGAATATATTCTTACACGTTCTCCAACAGCTCCATCTCGTCCAGGAGTACCATCATTGCCAGCAGGTCCCTGGAGTTATGAAATAAAAATAGAGCTATTGATTAACTCTGTAATCTTGCACTTCTAGAAAAACAACTAGAAAGTTGTTCTCTAGCTTCTAACCTCTAACTTCAAGTCGAGGAGAACAATCACTTGTCTTTTTTTGCATGCCACAACGCTATAATACTTACTTCTGGACCAGCTTCACCTACAGGCCCAGTGGCACCTGATTGGCCAATAGGTCCTGGGGGACCTTTGTCACCAGGTGGTCCCGTGGGACCTTGCTTTCCTGGTGTACCCTAAAACAGATGAGAAATTTTGTATCAAAATTTTAACTATAAAACAAGGAAAGCACAAAACCCCTGCAGCCTGCCAAACTACTCATTAATCCAAAATGAAATATTGTCTACGTTTGTAAATGAGAACATCCCTGGTATCTAAAGAAAAGGGTCTTACAGAATTTGAATATGTATTTAATATACTCTGTATTTTTAAGAAGATACTGATAAATCAGTAAATCTGATGTCATTACCTGCAATAGGTAAGGTGTTTTAGATTTCAGAAAAATATAACGCAGTTTGAAATAATTAACATAATTTTTCTCTGTCTCAACACGAACAAATCCTGTTAGCCTGGAATAATTTCTTGCCAACTTCAGCTATTAAGTGACCTAATGGATCCAGAGGTAATGACAGATCCTCCACAGCAACACTTTTACTAATAGTCTAGTTAATTATTTGATCTCCTGAATCATTAGGCTATCCAATAGCCAAATCTCTAAATCCTACATGAAAGCAAAGAGAGCTCAAATGGCAATTTGGAAGGCTGCAGTTCACAATTTATGAAACAATGCTTACAGAGTATCTACTCACATTCAACTGACCTTTGGGTACCTAAATGAAGAGTCTGGGGTTTTTTTCTTTGCAGGGATGAAGTTTTAAGTCAATTAGGAACATTTTAGGCAGAAGCCTTAATGCTATTACTCACTTACTCTTAATTCAGGTTCAGACTTTCCATTATGGCAGAAACAAACCTTCCACCTCATGTATTTGCATGAGATTTAATTCTTTACTATTCTCTTGCTCTTCTCTCCTGCAACTGAAATTTTTCCAGCTTTCTCATCATGCTGTGGGGTACCACACTGTGAATCCCATACAGAGAATGCCCAGGCTGGTGGCATATGGCCTGGTTGTTACTTACTGCAGGACCCGGCAGCCCAGGCATGCCTCTTTCCCCTCGCTGTCCTGGCATTCCAACAATTCCTCTTTGACCAGTAGTTCCTGCTGGTCCAGGGGGACCATCTGGGCCCTGAAATCCACAGAGGAGAAAACACCATCACTGTCATGTCAGCAGCAATAAACAACAACGAGACCAAGCCTGGAGCTGGTATAGGGACAATCAGTAACACTAAGGGACGTACCGGCTGCCCGTCATCCCCCGGGTCACCTTTGTCGCCAGGGCCACCAGGAGGCCCAGCTGGCCCTCGATCCCCCACACGGCCATGAGAACCAGGATCACCACGAAGACCTGGGGGACCTTCTTTTCCTGGTTCACCAATAGGCCCAGCAGGCCCTGGGGCTCCCTAAAAAAATTAGAACACCTTGTTACATTGGACTCTTTTCTGATCAGGACAATAAAATTCTAATGACTGTGCTCCAATTCATTATAAATAAGCACACTCTGAGAAAGGCCAAAAAATGTGAATGAGCTAAAAACTATTATCATCTCTTTTATGATTAAATAAATGAGATTAAATAAACATCTCATCAAATTATGTCCAAGCTCCACCCATGCCCCTCCAATTTTCAGTTCCAAACTCACTCCTTCAAAAGACAGGTTTTTTTGTTTTTGTTTTTCCCCCTCAAGTGTACAACCATGGATAGAAAATTCACCCTTGCCCATTCCTTCTAATATTAAGCTAAAGTCCAGATCCAAACTTTTCATACCCATGATACAAATTATAGTTTTAACAGACCTTTGTTAACTTCTCAAATATTTTTAAAAGACTTCACATGTATATAAGTTTTCCATAAACTTCTCTTTTGATAACCTTACAATAACTGCAAGTTGTTTTTCTCATTGTAACATTAAAAGGCATATGAAGCACGACACAATTCTCTGTGTGGAGTTCAATCCTCGACTCAATCCACACCTAATATTTTTTTATAGTGTTTCTGAAAATGTTTGAACACAAGAGATTTTGAGTTTGTGGGTTTGTTTTCAATTTATTTTAATGGAACGTATTAGTAACTCCACCAATGAGAGAGCCCAGCAGAGGCTCTTCCTTTTCCAAAAACTGTCCTAATTTCAGTCACCACTAAAGAGACAAAACAGTAAAACATAGAGGAAAGTGTACATTGCAGTTTTCTATTCCTGTAAGCAATCAAGTCATTGGAGCAATTTAAACACCAATTTGAAAGCCTGCTTAACCCAATGGAAAGCCTTGGACCAATATCAGGCATTGCACCAATGTGAAGACTAATGAGCTTTATTTAATGATGCAAACAATGAGTCATAGAAGTCAGTGGTGACAAACTGTTCTCTTCAACAGCATCAGGCCATAAACACTGCTTCACCTTTCCCACTTTATTTAATCTTCAGATTCTTGGTGACCATTTTATACAACACAGGAAAATGTGTTTTAGGAACACATTTTAGGAAAATGATAATTTTCCTAAAAAATTAGGAAAAGGATAATTGACTTACAGCAGGTCCTGGAGGCCCAACTCTTCCAGCAGATCCTGGGAATCCTGTAGCACCCTAAAAAAAACCCCTTTTTAACGCCATCTTTATCAAAAGAAATGCAGCACTAGTTACCTCAAAAGTTTTCAGCTGAATTAGTGAGCAAGTGTTATATTTATAGACTGAAAAAACAAGCTCAGATAAGGAGTAATACACACATTACATAAAATTTCAGTATTAGATTATCTGCAGTCAGGTCACAACACATAAAATCTACTTACAGGTGGACCCTGAGTTCCTCTACCACCTTTCAGACCAGGAACACCTGGAGGGCCCTAAAATGAAAGGAGAAAGAGAGGGGTGATGGTGAACACCCAGAACATTTTAAATAAGCAAAATCAGCCTATGTCACTAGTTCTGTGATAATGGTATTCATACTTACTGGTGGACCATGAGACCCAGCAAGACCCTGCGGTCCTGGAGATCCAGCATCTCCTTTCTGTCCAGGTTCTCCAGGTTCACCTTTCACACCGGGCTGACCATCAGGGCCCTATAAGAAATAATATTAAGAAGAAACAACAGATCAGACAATACCAAATCTTTCCTAACAAAGTAATTCTGTAGGGAATTTCTAAACAAAAAAATAACAGGGGTACAAATCAGTCCAGAAAACACTGTATTGGTTTAACCTTTTAGCATGGTCTTTAGAAGGTCACACATGAGATTTTCTGAACATTCTCTAAAGTCAGAATTTCCATTTTAAATATTTTACTCGTCTAGCTCACATTTTTCTTTTCTTTAGATTTTCTATTTTCCTCAGAGCTACAAAACAAACATTGTCCTTTCTAGGCTTTTTTTCTCCCATCAAGGGAAGTAGATGCATAACCCTCATGAAAGGACTGAAACAAGATATTTAGGCTGTGGGAAAGTTTAGGGTATTCCATTCCATCTGGTCCATCAGCTCATTCCAGCCTTCACTACTCATGGTGCAAATCTTTGCTACCTTCAGTAGATGACACATTATAACTTCCGGCATTTTAATCTCAAAGATAAACATAGTATACTAATGAAAATATGAAATCTGGTAAGCAATTACACAATCTTAACAAGAAAACCACTTTTCAACTGTCTAGGGCACTTACTGGCCCTTTTCTTCAGTTGATATACTGATGGGAAAAAGAAACAGCTCGTTTTGCAGCAAGAATGTGACTCCTGATCCAGAACACTGCAATATTGTTCATAAAGAAGGAAATTAAAGTGTGTCAAACATGAGTAAAGGAAACTCATTAGTGTTCCAAAACACATACCGGGGGACCAGCAAAACCAACAGCGCCAGTCGGGCCATTTTCTCCTCGGGAACCCTGGGCAGAAAAATTAAAATAACTGTATTTAACAACTATCCTTCGATAAAGAGTATCAGCCCCAGTAAAATAGATAAGAAAGGATGTTAACTGTTTACTGTCTTAAGTGCAATTATACTTTTGCTCTATTAATCAGAATCAAATGATCTTTTGATCATAAAATAAAGGATGTTAGCTATGATGTTAAAATCTGCCATGTGTTCAAGACTATATTGAGTTTTCAAAATTCAGAGATGGAAAGCACACGCAAGCACTAAAACAGCACTAGGGAGAAATTCTGGTCACAACCCATCCCTTCCAGGGATGGCCAAAAAGCACACATTTCATCCAATCTACCACTCCAGTCACACTGGGGAAAAAAACAGTAGTTCAAAGATGTACTCTTCTGTAAGGTCAGAATAGGCTTCCACTGAGCTTTTCACACAACATTTGCTTGGAAAAGAAGTAGCTGAAGGCTGCCAACTCCAGGACTCCCTAAAAGGGTGGAAACTGCTCTAAATTATACTGGAAATAAGACTATTCTGATTTATGACAGGGACATAATCAATTTCAAGCAGTATGAAGGCCCTAGAGGGGCTGAGCCTCTAACTCCCTAATTGAAGTCAACACTTAAAATACTTAAAATCACTCATAAGATGGAAGACGACAAGAGCTACATAACTGGATGAACTAAAGATTACCTCTGTGCTTTGCCTATCCAAATATTTGTATATGTACAATGGTTATCTGCTAGGGGCATGCTTTTAAAAACATTTACACAATTAAAAGCAGTGGCACAGTTTCAGGAGTGAGGTAAGTGAGGGTAACTCTATGAAGTTTGCCCTAAAACAAGTGTAGGTCAGAGGAAGAAAATCTGGTAATAGTTTTGCAAGTGCACAACAACAAGACAGAACTTCAGATTTGGCTACAGAGAAAGGGAAAGAAAAAGAGGAAAATATATCAGCACATAAGAAAAATGCCTGGAGTTTGGATCAGTGTTAGGTATTCTTAAGTTATACCAGACAAAAATGAAGCATGTTTACTCACAGGGTTTCCACGAGAGCCAGGAGGACCAACTAGACCTCGAGGACCTGGTTCACCCTTAAAATAAAATTAAAGGTTTTTATTTCCCAAGTAACTTATTTGTTGAGTCATTAGAATGCTAATGAAATCTGATAATATTAAGAAACTGTAGTAGGGAATGGAATAAAAATCTGCTTACCTTTTCACCAGTGGGACCTGCTGGACCCATTGGGCCTATTGGACCAGGGAGACCCTTTTGAAGAAATTAAGATGAAAGAAAGTTAGGAAAATGATGCTCCAAAACAGTGAGTTTAAAATTTCTCATATATTACCATTCCCCTATGCTTCTTCATTCATTTGAATGCTTCTCCTTTATTTCTGGAAACTTCCTTTGTCTTTATCTAAAACTAACTTGTGTTTCCTTTCCCAATGACCAAACTCTCCACAAAAGACCTGCTCTCCTTCATTTTCTCTTTATTCCCTAACTTCATCATCTGCTTTCTGCAGTATCCATGAATAAGGCCAATGATATTAAAAAAAAAGCCCCAGCTTTATTTTGCTCTCTCAAAAAGAAATCAAGTCCTTTTTCCCCACTTGCACAGAGCTCTGTTGCTTTTATGTTAGTATTCAATTGTTTAAATTAATTTCAAAGGGTCCATCATTACTTCTGAGGATTCAGTTATATCTTGCAAACTCCTCAAAAGTGTCCTTTCTCTCTTCATGAGGCAGTTAGGCAAAGAGGTTGCAAATTCTCCATCCCAACCCACCAATTCCACATAACAATCCTTCAGCTCACCTTTACTTTACCTGTTCATTAATTACTGTAAGCTCTAAACATGCCTTACAATGACTAAGAAATGTTCTGCATCTTTGGATAATGTTTGATTTATATAACCAATTCTAGCTTACAGATGACAACTGTATTAGTGCTTCCACATAGCAGGATTTCTCAAAAATATTTTTCCTCTGTAACTAAAAGTTTAGTCCAGACAGGATCTTCATTTTTTGACTATTCCTCAGATTTCCAAATGCTTAGCAGCTAGTACTCCAACTGGTTTGCACAACCCAAGAATCTCAGATATATTCTCAATTCACGTAAAAAGTAACTCAAATAACATCTGGGAAGGAAAACAGTCTGTGCATACAAATAAAACCCAGCACAACTGGGATTATTGGAGAGTTGCTTTACGTAGTAGAGTGTGTGTAATGTGTCTTGAGCACATCTTGAGCAAACTAGAGACCTTATTTATGCAATGGGGATTAAAAGCTTTCCAAAAGTGCCAGCAACTTACTGGTCACATGAAGCTCAGAACATTTACAGGAATTTTCACCTGTGAAACTCAGGACGGATTGTGGGCAACTCAATCCAGTCAATAAGAAGGCATCTGCCTTAGTCCAAGACTCAGAGATGGAAGGTCTGCTTTTTGCCTGTTCATCTCTGCCTGTTCATTTTTTCATATTTTTTACTATTGTCAACTTAGAGAAATCCCAAATCAATGGAATCCTTTCCATTGACTTCTTAACTCCCTTTATTGATGATACTAAACAGAGGCTTGGAACACAGACACCCCAAAACATTGTGCAGAGCAGTCTAGAAAACCTTGAAAATTTGGAGGGTGGGGTAACGACTATAAACCCGTGATATACCACGATAACAGTGCAGTGTTCAACTCCATGAGCTGAGTCCCCTAGCCCAGTACACAAACCCATGTGTGAAGAATAGGTCTAAAGAGAGTGACAGATTTACTTACTCTTGCCCCATCATTGCCAGCTGTACCTTCAGCACCTTTCTCACCTACGCCGCCCTATGGAAAATACCCAGAAAGCCCCAGTTATGGTAATGCTGAGTAGGTCATACCCTGGAATAACTGGAGTGTTAAGGGACACGTGATTCTACTCAGCAGGACAGAAACAAACAGACTTACTCTATCACCCTTAGGGCCAGGTGTTCCAGCAATCCCTCTTTCTCCAGGCATGCCCTGAAGGCCTGGTGGGCCTGGATCACCAGGTGTCCCACTAGGGCCTGGGCTTCCCTGGAACAAAGAAAGAATTAGTTGTTGCCTATTCATCTGAGAAGCAGAACATGATGTGCCTGTGTTGAAGTCTCTAAGGTACAGTTTTAAGCAATAATTTTATCTGAAATTTGGACTTAATTCACATCCAAATACTTTTCTTTTCCCATTGTGTTACTCAGGAAGTTCAACTGTAATACCATAGTTCTTCCAAATACATTAGTATTTAATGAGTGCATACTGGAAATGAAAACAGACAAAAAAAAAAAAAAACAAAAACAAAAACAAAAAACAAAAAACCAAAAAACAAAAAAAAACCAAAAACAACCTTGAGCATCTTTCCACCTTGACCTTGATGCCACATAGGTTTAGAACAGAAAGTAGGTACAGGTAGCAGTTGCCAGGGGCAGAGATGCTCAGGTCTGACATAACGAGAGACACTCCCTGCATGGCGTGACTTCCCTGGCCTAATCACATCAATAGCAGGTACATGCATGCAGGCATGCAGCTTTCAGCATTTTCTTGTAACTGCTCAGCCCTGCTGAGTGTCTTTGTATAAACTGGTATGGCTCTTAAAACATCGCTAGATGGTTTCCTGCAGTTCAGAAATGACTTTGCCCAGTTCTACTGTGAATGCTTAACATTTAAGTATGTTGCAAGTTATTAATATTGTTATAATTAGAATAACTTGTGTTTCCTTCCTTATACATAGGAGTTATCTTTCATATTTATAATAAAAAAGCTCTCTCATGTTCATGCAAATGAGCAGATTTATATATCACATCACTGCAGCAATGTGAATCTCCACTCAGTTTACCTTGGGACCGTCTGGACCGTGACCTCCAGCCATACCCTTTTCACCCTGGAGTCCTGATGCACCTGGCTCTCCCCTTTCTCCTGGATTGCCACGTTCTCCCTACAAAATGGAAAATTATTACTTATTTAGAAGGCAGGGTACAGTTCTGGTAGAAAAAATCCTAAGCACACCATTTAAGTGCAGAACTTCAGAGCCCATGAACAAATTCTATGAGAACTTATCAAATAAAAACTAAGCTTTATGCTTTTAGAGGTGGGGGAAATTTGCTCAGCAAACTAAAAACTTGCATTTCACAGCATAAACCAAATCACTTAGCAGCTAGTACTCAACACCACTTCAGGACCTACAAAATAATTAAAGGTGGTAGATTTTACAGAAACTGTCTTAAAACATATACATATTTACAAACATTTTGTTGGTGGGGAAAAAGCTCAAATACTGACTTTAGCTGTTAAAGCCCATATTACATATCAACTTTCAACCTCAGAGAACTGTTTTGAATATTTAAACTCTGAGAGAAAACACTCACCCTAGGGCCCAATGGACCAACAGCTCCAGGATCTCCAGGCACACCCTAAGCAGAACAGAACTCACCATTAGAATGAAATCATTATTCATAACTTTATAGTTATGGAAATTAGAGACAAACATTTTTATTTCCAAAATACTGTGAATGTAGATGGCCAGTTCTAAATACTATCTGTCAACGACAAGAGGTGATAGTCCAGCTCAGTCCAAGAACACAGATTCTTGCAATTATTTTATCCCAAAGCAGTTCTTGGACAGCCTGCAGACTACATCAGTATGTATTTTGAAACACAGTGGGAAATTCAATTAGAAAGAGAAGAAAATGTAAAACTACTTTATGAAGTGTATTCTTTTTAATGTCATGTTACATATAAATTACCTGATCACCTGGCTTTCCTCCCTCACCTGGAGGACCTGGTGGCCCAGGTAAGCCCTGCAAAAAGTAAATAAAATGGTCACTCTAACGTGATTGAAAGTTATGTAAATCCAGATTTAACTAGGACACCAAGACTCTGAATGTAGCAGAACACTCAGTACAAGAGCACGCCCTCAGAGAACCCCAAGGGAAACAGTTTTATGAATAATGAACAAAAGTGCTTTCCCCCTTCTCAACCAGATGGCAGCCCTTCCTTAACATTTACAGGACATCTGCATCTCAGCCCTAAAAGTAAAACTCTCTATACACAGATGTTGGTTTAATTAATGCTTCATTAGTGAGGCGGTTCTTTCGCTTCGTATTTGGAACTTCTTGGAAAATCCTCAAATTAAAACTGAGTAACATCAGAGGCTTTCTCAAAGGATACAGAGCTGGTATTTAAGCCTTTGCCAGTTCAGTTTAGTGTACGGCTGACATGAAAGTTAAGTATCATTAACTATTCTGAACATCCTTGCCTTCGTTCTGAAGTTATGTTATGCATCACTTGATTGAATTTCTCCAAGTTGATAAAGACATGGCAGCTGATTTTTGAATTTAAAAAACATAAAAATAAATGCACATACCTGAAACCCTGTAGGACCTGGAGGGCCTTGTTCTCCTCTTTCTCCTGCCAGACCCTACACAAAAGGAAGTAATAAGTAAACAGTAGAGGAATATAGGCAAGTCCCATAATTTTTCTTTTCTCTGAATATGCATGTTTTCAATTAGGTATTTGTTTATTATACATTTTTACTTATCCCAGGACAATAGGGCCTATCTAAAATATGTAGTAAGGTGTATATTATTTCTTTTAAATCTTTCCCCTAAAGGTTGTCTGGCAACAGGAAAACACTCAGTTCCATTAAAATGAAGAAAGCCAGGTAAACGAATTATGTGAATATTTCGCTCCTTGCATTATTTTTTGTAATGGTTAGCAAGAAGAATTAGGCTATATTTATATAAATACATATTTTTAACACATAGCTACTGATTTTTCTGGACAATTTTTTTCTTTAAATGTTTTTGGGATTTTTTTTTTTTTTTTTTTTTTTTTTTTTTTTTTTTTTTTGAATCAACAACTGGCAAGAAGATTGGTAAGAGTAGAAGCTGGAAGAGCAATGAATAGATGGTGTGACAGGCAGGCAGACAGAGAGGTAAAAGCTGACTTACTGGTGGGCCAACAGGACCAGAAGGGCCAACTTCGCCATCTTTCCCAGGGGCTCCCTACATTAAAAAGACAGAAGAAATCTTGTATAGTGAACATGCATAACAGAAAAGCATTGTTTTCTGTAATCACTGCAAATAACAGCCACACTCACTCTCTGTCCTGGGACACCCGCATTGCCTGCTTCTCCAGGTTTTCCAGGATCACCCTAAATTGGAAAAATAAAATTGACTGGGTTTAGGTATTTTTTTCATCCATTAAAATACATGAAAATGGTTACATAGGGATTGCCATACTCACACTACTACCCTTTGGCCCAGGAAGGCCCATGCTGCCTGGCTGACCTCTGATTCCTATTGAACCTGCTGGACCTGGACGTCCATCCTCCCCAGGGGCACCCTGCAGAGATAAAGTATTTTCCACATGAAATTCTAAATGTATTTGTTCATATGAACTTACTAACCCCTAGAAAATGCTTGTATCTATAAAGAAAATAACATTAACCTGGTTTGGTGCCTCACTTGCCAGTCAAAAGGTCTTTAGAGTAGACAGTTTTAGCCATACTGCTGGATTTAACCAAATACTATGTAATAATTAGAACAAATACTTTACTGTGTCCTTAGAGAGACAACTGGAAAACTATTTAGTTCTAACATTTAACAATGTTGCAGCAGCTGCTAAACAACAGACACTGCTACACAGACAAAACTGAAGAAACATATACTAATATGTTACTATACTAATTTTGAAGTCAGGAATGTAAAGTGAACTATCAAAAGAGAAGAAGAGCCTTATTAAATCATGTATATAAAAGCAATTTCAGTGAGGTGGTACCTTTGAATTACTGTGACATTATCTGAAAAGACTAATTTTTATGTCACTTACCAAGGGGCCAAGTTTTCCTTCAGGGCCTTGAACACCTGGATTTCCTGTCAAACCCTAAAAGCAGGAATACTATTGGTGTCAGGGTTAGGTCTATAATTCTTCAACAATAAAGAAATACAAATAAATCTGAAAGACATGCTCAGTTATTACCATAGCACAAACTTCTCTATATTTAAGGTCTTATCCTTATCTTCATTTTACAGCTTCATCCATCACTGTCTTTGATCTTCCTTCTTCCTATTCTCCCTTTTCTTGCTTTTATACTTTTTGAACTTCTCACAGCCTCATCTTTATTTCTACCAACATTACCCAGTGATCTATATCACATTTTACTGTTCCCTTTATCTCCTTTTTCTGATATTCTGAATTGTCCTCCAATAATTTTCCTGAAAAAAATCTCCAGGTAATATACACCATTCAACTTTGTAAGTTATCAATCACCAATTTAACGAAGGTTGGCCTTCAATCCATGGTATCTGGGCCAACTGTGCTTTAAAAGCACACTTCCTTCAGTTGCTTCCCAACATCAGCAGGAAATAAAGACAGGTCTGTCAACCTTTAGCCCCACTCAAACCAGTCTGCCCTTGTATAACAGCTTCTAAATTCCCAAACATTCATTGCTGCCTCTTGAAAATGAGAGGTACCATGGTTTATAGTGTACTGCTATTAGTCCCTTACCCTTGCACCTGGAAGGCCAGGTTCACCAGGACGTCCAGGATCTCCCTGGCCTCCTTTAGGTCCTGAAGATCCTGCTGGACCACGCTCTCCTTGGGCACCCTAGAAAGACACCAGTAAGCTGCTGTTAATAGCTATAACAGTGACAGTAAGAGAAGGTTAAAAAACCCCTGTATCTTCTATTGAGGACCTATTTTTTCAAACAAAGTTACAAATCATTAATACTTTTATTGTTATTAGTCATCTAATTATTATCTTTTCTCCCCAAAATTATTACTTAAAAGTGTCTCTTCCTTAAAGGAAGTTTATTATAAGCATTTTATGTGTTTTTACCATATTAGGAATTTACAGAAGTACTACACAAATGCCTATGTGAGTCACTTCCCTGGAAGTGTTAGAGCAGTTAGGGAAGCCAAAGACAGATAAGCCCATCTGTTCAGGGGTCAAGTTTAGAAAATTATACCACACACAACGAATAGGCAAGTTTTCACAGAGCCACCTCCTAGAGAGCAATACATAAAGCAATATAGGAATAGAACAGGTCAATCCCTTATCTGTGTACATTTCAACATGAGGGAGCATTAAGTCAGGGACAGCCAAGCAAAGCTGAACATCATGGGAACTGAAAGTGACTTTTCCCAAAAAATTTTGTCTCAAAACATTCAGACCCCCTCTAGGTATTTGTAAATTGGATCTGCCTATTTGCCCAGAAGCAGACATTTTTAATGGAATGCTTTCTTTTTATATGTCTGGATGTATGAAAATTTAACAAATGACACAATAAAAGATGGACACTTTAATGTCATTTACCTTTGGTCCAGGCAAGCCATCAGAACCTGGAAAACCACGGTTACCAGGAGCACCCTAGGAAAAGTAATAAAATATGAGAAGATTATCTTAATTTTTACATAACTTACTGCAAATCAAGGACCAGATTTATTTCTGGGAGGTTCAGTTCATTTCCTTACAATTTTCTTACTTCAGTACTTAAACTTGGGGGATTTTTACCACTTGGAGTGATAAAAACAGCAGTGTCTCATTCATGCATGCTGGACAGCTCCTTCTCTGTAAACAGCCTCATTGAAAGCAAGATGAGCAGCTGTACAGAGGTGATAAAAATGTCTGCAGATTATCTTGTCCTATCTCCACCGTTTCTCTTATCATACTATCCTGTGCACTGAATCTTCACATAAAAACACCAAGAGTAAAAAAGTAACGCACAGTATTAACTACTGCTAGGAAAATAAAGTTTGACTACACACATAACAAAGCTGTGAGAATATGCATGGGCAGGTCAAGAGGTTTTTCAGCTTAGCGGTGCATCTCTCAAGACAGTGTTTCTTTGGTTTGCTTACCCTCTCTCCAACAGGACCAGGTGGACCTACTGATCCTGGATCACCTCGAGGACCTCTTTTCCCTTCTTCACCTATGGGGCCAATGGGACCCTGAGGACCTTGTGGGCCCTAGTGAGAATAAAATGTTATTTTAAAAAACATTGGTAAGCTCACCATCTCTCAGGCATATTGAAACAGATTGTTTTCTGAGCTCTATAAACTATTTTTCCAAATAAAGGAGAAAAACATAGGTTTTCAATCAGTTTAAAAAAAAAAAAAAAGCTTTTCAGCATCTGCTTTTATCTTTTACAAAGTTTACAAGCTAATAAATTCTAATTCTGCAGTTGGGCTGTACAGTGCTTCTTATAATCACCCATAATAACTTCTATTTGGACAAGCTGCAAAGGAGTCAAAATTCAGTGGGACTCTAATACAAATTTTCAAAGGAGCAGACAGTGGTAAGAAAAATGTTACTTCACCTGTACATTTATGATTATTTAACTAGCGAGAAAGAAAAACTAGATTGGTTGACAAACCAACTCAAATTCTGCAGTCAGTTTTCTCCCAAAAATGATTATAAGCCTATGTGTTTCCTCTTCATCTCACAAAGCATATGGAGACTTACAGGTTCACCTTTGGGTCCTGCTTCTCCCTTGAAACCTGGGACACCAGGGTCTCCCTGGAAACAAACACATGAATAGCACCAGTAAAGTTAAAAGTCAGCATAAATCACTTAATCATTTTGTATTATGCCATGAAACAGAGGAATATTTCCTAGTTTAGTCACTAATTGTAGGCAATATAATAGGTTGTTTATAATGGTTTGTCTTTACCCTTCTAATGCTTGTTTATTATGATATTATCAAGACAAAAATTTAGGTTTATAAAAACACTCTTCTTTCTCAGACCTTTAAGAAAGCAGTAATGGTATTTTGGGCACACAGAAGATTGACAGGATCTGACTCAGCATTTTCCTTGGCATGCTATTGCCGTATTTAAAGGAAGCCCACTGCTAATCACTGCTTTAGTTCCATAGAACATTTGCAAGATGTTACAATTCCCAAAGAGACAAAGACCCCATTACCGGCTGGCCTCGAATACCGGGTGGGCCTGTACTGCCCTGTGGTCCTGGGGAACCGGGGGGACCTGATAAACCAGGAGGGCCTCCAGTGCCTGGAGATCCCTACAAATACAAACAACAGTGAGTACAGTAAGGAAACACAATAAAAATAAGGAAATAAAATAAATTAACTTGCACAATTTCTTCAACAGGAAATATTACTTACATTAGGGCCCTTTGCACCGGGGGAACCATCTGTCCCTTCAGCACCCTAAAGATAATGTACGAATCATCAAAAATCATTTTAATGAGAAGGGCATCAAGTACAAAAGAAGACAACAGGTTTTTTACCCACTTTACAAGACCAGAAAATAAAGGCTATTAAATAAACACAGCAACATATGCAAATGCTAAAATAGGCAATAAAACGTGCAAGTTAATGTGATTTTTTAAAGTTGAAGATATTATGTTTAAGTTTTAAAATACTCTGAGGACTGAGATTGTATCAAGCTGTGTAACTTTCAGTTTTCCAACTTGTAATTAAATAATGAAAAGTTATTATCCATAAAACTAGCACAAAACAAAGGAATGAGCCTTTTTTCCTTGGGAAAAAAAGGTAATTAGAGTAAAACTCAGTGTCAAGTGGGGCGCTAAAAACCCCCATGAACAGGTTAACATGCATAAGGCTGAGCACTGAGAAACTCAATTCAATGTACTTACAGGAAGACCTTGTGACCCAGCTGGGCCCTGAGGACCTGTTTCACCCCTTTGTCCTTGAGGACCTTCGGGACCACGAGGACCTGTTGGACCTGCTTCACCCTAAGAGTCCACATGAGAAAACAACTGAAAATTATTTTACTCTAAAAAGCAGCGCTACAAAGTAACTCAGGAGGAATACTGAACTCACAACAGAAAAACAATTCAAACTAACATGTTTGAAATAGTTTCTTATCCTTAAAATATGGTTTTACTTACCTAATTTTGCTTCTATTACTTCTAGGTGAATGCGAATATTAAAAGTATAGACAGGATTTATTCTCAATGTATATAAGGAAACTCTTCTACGAGAAGAAGCATTATCCTGGAATCCATATCAGACCAAGAACAGACCTGTCCCTCTAAAATCCCAGTATGCGTCTGTAATTTTACAAGGTTTTTTTTTACCTTTATTAACAGCAAGATTTAAGATTTAGATATGGTAACACATCTGGGCTTGGTTGGTTTGGGGGTTTTTTGCACAGTACAAATGAATGAACTGTTGCAGCACTATATTAAATATCAAATCTCTGTAAGATTAGACTGGATGATTAAAATAAAATCTTCCTGGCATATTCTTCGGATTTTAATTTTACATAGGAAATATGCCCTTTGAAACTGATGGCTGTTAATATCACATCTTCATAACTGATGTCCACATCTTCATTGTATAATCTGCTTAGCTTTTATGAGTTCAAAGCAGCTATTCCAATTTTGTATCATCTGATGATCAAACTTGAAGGTAGCTTCTCCTTTTACAAAAGCTATTATTGATTCATCATGGGACAGCTTCTTCAAATATTTGCTTAGGTAAAACCATGCTTAGCCATACTGAAACACTTTATGACACGCACTACAAGGTCTATCATTTAACTGTACATTTATCTTGTCTAGACTGTGCTTTTGCCAAGAAAGGTTGGAGACGATGATCCTAGAGGTCCTCCCCTTCCAACCTGCTATTGCATGATTCTATGATTAAGTTGATACTGTTATTAAGACTTGTTTCCAAACACAGTTTCATGAATGTCACCAGCTTTACAACAACACAAAACATCTGCTGAACTTGGCTACCTGACCAATTGAGAGTTTCTTCTTGTATAACATTTTCTCATCATGTTTTAGGAGTGTAAAGGAACAAAGAGGAGCAGCTGGGTGGAGGGCATGTGTAAGAAGAATAAGGAAGCTATATGAGTTATCTTTTCTATCTTCAAAGACATTGTCTAAAGGCCAAGAAAATAAAACAACTGAGCATTCTCTTGAAAAGCAAGAGAGGGAAGTGCCACAAACACAGTGCTGCAGCCAATGAAAGTTTTTCATTTCACAGCCCAATCACACTGAGCCACAAATGGCAGTAAATGTAATTTGCTCTATTGTGATGAACTGTAGCAAATCTCTGTTGGGGTTCAGGCATTTGCCTTATCAGTCTAAATTATCTCAAAAAGTGTTCTTGGCCAAAACTACAAGTTTCAGGACTAGAAGGTCCTGCTTACATACTATCTTAGACTTGCCCTCCCAACTTCACTTGCAATAATGCATCTTGTTATTCTTTGAATATACTGGACAGGATTCCTGAGGCACAGCATGACAGTCATAATCAACCCTTAACATGAGCAAAAGTGAAAGCAAAGTATCTTAACAATGATGAATTGCAATTACTTCATTTGGCTTTGGGTTTTATCTTCTATCTGAAGGTCTTGACTAACACTGATTTCACAGAGTCTCCTGGGGACTTGTACACGTGTCAGTCTGAACTCTGTGTAGTCTAGTACGCATTTTTAGTTGTGTGTTGTTAGATATTTTAAAAAGACACTCTCATTTTATTTTTTACCTTTACACCAGGAATACCAGGAAAACCCGGAGAACCAGTTATGCCAAGTGGGCCCTATAAAAGACAGACACAAAGCTGTAATTCACCAATTTAGACCACACAGACTAGTATCTAATCACCGGGTAAATGAACTTCATTTATGTGTGCAGAATTACCTGTATTTTTTTGTCACAGAACAGGTGTTTATAACAAAACCAAAATGACTATAAAAATCGGGTTTTTAAGCACATACATCTTATGGAATTGTGGTGCAGTTCTTTAATAATGTATTTACCGACTTCAGCAAAGTTACAGCCCTTGATTCAGCTAATAATGTTCAAATTGCAACATACACAATTCACAGTTAACAACTATGGGAATTAAGATTCCTAAATTCACAGGCAAATTCATTTCAAGTTGTAAAACACAGATTTTATATCAAAATTTCAGGGCTATAGAGACAAAGATGCTTCCATTTCCATAATGCCTTTTGTGCTGAACAAGACATTCAACAGAAGAATTTTCTACTGTGTTCCAAAGTCTCTGGATGGCGGCACACAGTGGTTATAAACACTCACTACAATACTGTTCCCAGATAATTCCTTTTTAACTTTCTTGATTTTCTGTCTTTTTGTAAAATATGATTCATATTGAGAAAAAATGTTCTAAGTAATGAAGTTGTCCTGACAAACTTAATCAGAACAATCTGTCCCACTGAGCATTAATTACAGACAACATTTCTGCCGTGACCTTGCACTGGATTTCTACAGAAAAGTATAACAGCTCACTAAGTGTATTTTTGAAAACCTATGTCCCAGTTTACGGGATCACAAGTAATGTCTGCCAAATCTCCCTCTTGTTGCAGGAAGAATTCCAGGATGATGGTGTATCACTGCACTGACCCAAATAACAACACATTTCATTAACAGTTTCTCCAATGAGAAACATGTGCATTAAAGACGAGCATCTCCCTTGTGACACTTCATGGGATTTTCCAAAAATATTAGCCAACCACTTATCATGTCCAGGGAAGCTGAGCTCACATTTTATGCCAAAGAAAAATTACAAGCTTCATGTAAAACCTCATAGCTTGCAACCCAGCTTTTTTTAACTTTATAATTTGTTTTAAATACTAAAAAAAAAAATCTTTTCTTTGTTTGAAAGTTTTTTCTAACAACTTACCTTTCATTCATGACACACAAAATAATTGAGTTTTGTAGCTTTTAGGCACTTACACTAAATTTTCAGCTTTTATTACAGTTAATTATTTTTAATGAAGTTTTTAATAAAAGTCTGTACATTAAGATGACACAGGTAAATGAATTTTTCTCAGAACTTAGTCACTAGTAAAGAGCATAATAAGAACAAAATTCTAACTGCAGGCAGGTGTGGTTTAGAATTTTGAGGGGGAGTTTTGTGTAGTGTTTTTGGAGTGTTTGGTTGTTGGGTTTTGTGTTTGGTTTGTTGTTTTTATCTAAGCTCAACATCACAAAATGATAAAGTTCAGGCTGACTACATCAATGGGTAGAAGTTGGCAACCATATCCTACAAGTGATGCTTTCAAATAAAAGCAAACAAAAACCCCACATTTTTAAAGTGGAAGCTGGCTTTGCACAAACAGTACAAAATCACCATTAGTTTTCACTGGAAAAAGCAACACAAAATTAACTGTATGTATGCAAATAATCCCTGACTCATGAATTCACACAAATGTATTTTGCAAATGCAGTGTGAGATTGGACTGTGATATTGAAACCAGCACCCTTTGCTACACTGACATTCTGAGTGTAAACAGCGAAGTCTTCTTCTGCAGCTTTGTTGCCATGGTGGGAGAACTTCAACAGTCATGCAAGCCAGGCTTTCTCAGCTTGGCAGGCATTCAGACACAAGCTTTGGGTTCTTCAGTTCAAAAAATGACTGTCCTGAATTAAAAGGCCCTTAGCTTTGGGTTCTTCAGTTCAAAAAATGACTGTCCTGAATTAAAAGGCCCTTTTACACGTTTGGTAGTGGAACAATTGCAGGGAGTAAGCTCTGCTACCAGTGGGTGGTGTTTCTTCTTGCTGAGAATGGGCACAGCCTCATTTGCAAACTTTGTGTGTGAAGAAGATAACATGCAATTATAAACTGCTTTATATTGCCATGCATGCACTTGAGACACGTTCTTTCCTATCATATGGATTCCTTAAGTGCAGCAGAGCATCACCTCCCCAGGAGATGCTACAGCCTACTCCTCTGCAAATTAAAACCTTTAGATGAAGTAAACTACAGAGTAAATTTCTCAGAGGGCAGGACTAAAACTAAAATTAATAGAACTAGGAATCACTCACAGATAATTAATTCCAGATGCATTTAACTGATACCAGCAACTGCCAAAATTTTCTTTTTTCTTTTGGTGGTGTCAAAAGGCAAGTGGAAATATAAAGTGAAAAAGTAGGTGATGGAGAACCAATCACTTACCATTGGGCCTGGCTTCCCAGGCATACCATGCTGGCCACGTCCACCCTAGATATGAAAACAGAAACCACAGAACATTTATAAGAATTCTACCTATTTTTAAATTATTTTTTGTCAGCATTTGTGATAAAAGCATATACTAAAATAATTGAAGAAATGCTGGATTTTACATTCCTCCAAACACCGTCATGGAAAGATTCTGGAAGAAATTATGCTCCCATTCAAGTTAATGGATTTCTCTATTTTCAGAAAGGACAGTATTTTGAGAGTGCTATGGTATGGGGTATATGCTCCACATAAGTGGAGCATATAAAAGTCATACACAGAAATGCCAGAAAAACCATACTTGACATTGGACATAAAAGCAGCAAGATGGAAGTTCTAACTCAAACATGATCTCATGTCAAGGATAATCCCTCTTTTTGCTGAGAATCAAAATATCTTTTAAGAAGATGGCTTTATTATCTGGAATTAAATTTTTAAATTTTTAGATTTTAGACTTCATCTAAACTTTCATTTTAAACCTTCTTCCAGAAAAATTGATACATATTATTTCCAGTTCAGTAACTTTTGTTGAAAAGAACCTCTCCCAAGAAATTCCACAGAAACACAGCTGACATTTTTACATCCCAGTAAAACATACTGTGAGGGTATCTGGACTCATGGGCAGCTCTGCTATGAGAAATTACCATATAGTTACCATTCTCATTTTAAAACTGTTTTTAACTTTTAAAGGTCTTACCCCACAAAACTGCTCAGCCCTAACTTTTTTAAGCTACAGCAGAACTCAGCACACAAGTGACTTGCAAGTCATATGAATAAATACTTTCGTGGATTTAGGCTCATGGATTTAGATTTAAGTAAAACAAAGGGAGAATTACAAGAGAGAAGGAAGATTCTACTTACAGGGGCACCCTGTGGTCCAATTCGCCCTCTTTCTCCTGGCATTCCCCTAGGTCCCTTGAAGAAAGAACAAAAAGTGCATTATTTAGGAGGTCATCATAGCAGAAGAATAAAAAGGATTGGTTATTTTCACTCCTGCAGGTGTAGCTTATCCTGTCCCATAGCAGAAAAGAATTAGCAGCTTATATAAATCCTTACAGCCTCACAGGCTTGCCCAGGGGAAATTTAATAAACGATAATTTCTCTTTTTCCGTTCCAATGGTATTTCCGGTTTTAATTGCATTAGAATAAATTCTGTATATACTCACCAGTGACAATAATGCAACTTCTTCCACTAAATCTCATTCACAAGTTAGATTCCACTTCAGGGATATTACATTCTACACACAACATAGTGCTTCACAGAAAGATGCCATGATCTGATATCAGAAAGATGCTTTACTTCCAGAAGCAATGCTGAGAGTCAATTTTTGTCATGTAACACTGCTCAGACGCAGTTGTCCAAAACCGCTTCTGAATGAAAATTACTCTGAGAAAAAAGTTTCTCCATTTCACTTCCAGGTCATACATACTCATCCTCACTGTAACCTCCAAAATCCTGTCCATGGTTTTCTTAGCTAGTTCATTCCTCATCTAAATGACTCCAATTCTCTCTCACAGCAACTTAAGCCAGTTTTTCACATGTTGAAATCACTCCATATGAGGCATCAATATGTAAAAAAGAAAAAACTACCACCCTATACTTATATAAATAGGTAAGCAATTACCACAGCTACAGCCAAGTCTCTGTTGAGCCTTCTGATTTATCATTATTACCTAAGTCTGTGAATAGAGAAGAATAACAGCTTACAGTGGGCCGAATTCACTGTCAGAATAATAGCAAATGAAGTCTTCATTATGAGAAGGTTCAGCTCCATGAGCTCAAATACAGATATCAAACTCTTGAAATTCCCACTGGCAATAGTATTCACAACCACTTCTGCAACACCCAGTGCCTGTGACACTCACTAGAGGACCTGTTGGACCCATGGCTCCAGTTGGTCCAGACTCGCCCTAGAAATGGAAATGAAAAGACACAATTAGAGAAACAGGTGGAAGGAAAACGGACTTAGATCTCAACCCTGTCCTCCGTGCTTATGTTGGACCTCAGGGGCAGATTCGCACAGTCACCTGTGTGCATCACATGGCAAGGGCACTGTTCCCCATGCTGACGAGAAATGCCATGTTTATGTGTTCTCAGTCTTTATGTGTTCTCTACCAAGCCTGCTGCTGTTGTTGCCTCCATAGAAAGTAGTAAGCAATCTTGGGAAAGAAATCTTTTCTTACATAAACTCTCCTTAACTATTAATTTCACATTTAAATTTAGATTTTGGAAGATTCATTTCATTTACTATGTTTTTAATCTAAAGAAATAGTTGTGTCCCACATTCAATTATCACCTATGCCAGGCCAAAAATGCTTCAGCATCAGCACTGATGAAAGTGGAAAAGCCTGAGAAAAACTGTTCTATGCTCTTTTAAAACATCTTTTAACCTATCTGAAAAGGATTGATTCCAGCTGGCTATTCTGTGTTACCACTGCTTTGATCTGAAGTTGTAAGAGACACATAGTGCCAGTGGGGATCAAAAATTCTAAGAGAATAAACTAATAAAAAAACCAGTTTGATAAAATATATCCCCTCTCCTCTCCAATGCCTGTTTCTTTTAAGCCAATCTCTCATAATTTGAAAGAGGAGAGTCATGTTTTAGTTATGCATTGCTTTGATTATATTAAAAAAATGTTCAATTTGGTCACATAGAGCCAAAAAGAACCATGAATTGTCCAAGTCGAGAATTGCAAGATGTGCATGGGCTCTTTGTTAATTGACTTTGCTGTCTTCAGGATTACATAGACATCACAAACAGGGCACTCAGCTCACCCAGTGATCCCTTACAGGCCAAAACCAGCCCCAGCTGAAGCTGGGACTGGCACTGTTGAACTCGCTCCCCGTGTAAAAGGGCAGAGAGGGTACAAAGCTGTGTTCAAAATATCTACTACCTTTCATGATTTTGTTATTACAGAAAACATGCTTAACTATTTACTTCTGTGGTGGATGAAAATACCTTTGCTCCAGCTGCTCCAATTTCACCTTTTGGACCGTCAAGTCCTTTCAATCCCTGCAAGTTATAAAAATGTGAAGAAAATATATTTATATATGTACACACAGAGAGCATTCCTACTATTATTGTTAACGTAACTTGATACTAAAGTACTAAGAATGGATCTGAGGTGGTAAGAATAAGAAAAGAAAAAAAAAAAGTAAGAAGGAAAAAACCACATGGAATAAAGTTTTTAAACATTTCCTAAATGGAAACCATTTGTACAAGGTACATTTCCTTGGATTTGGTTTCCTTTTTAAAACAAGAAAGTTTTTTTAAAAATCCTAAAACAACAAGGAGAAGGCTCTGAGCCATAGGAAACCTATTTATTCCTCCCTGAAGTAAAATTCTGGCCAGAAAACTTGGTAATTTGTAATCACTCCATGTTGCAAACATATCCACCTCTCAAGTTCCCCACCCTAATGCAAGATTTGCCAACAGAGTGAGAGAACTGTCAGGTTTGCGCCTCCTGAAGCTTGGCAGGGCTCATGCAAGCTCCTTCCAGATTCCCAGAACATTTGAAAATAGAGTGAAGAAAGCACGGGAGAATGGAAAACAGAGGTCAGCTTAAAGGGGAATAGCACTGATTTTCTGCAAGGTCAATTCTGCTACAGCTGCCTCGCCTGTACTGTAGGCAAATTCTGCACAGACAGAAAGAAAAAACTTCACTCTGAAACTGCCTGGAAATATCTTTATACACACACAGAAGACTATCACTTACCCGGTGACCCTTGAGACCTGGGAGACCAGGAGCACCAGGAAACCCTCGAGGGCCCTAGGTAGGAAAAAGGAAAAAAAAAAAAAATCCCGATTCTGCCAATAAACTCAGCAATAATGGTGCTAACAGGAACAAGGGCAGCAGCAATAATACTAATATTGCTAATGCTCCTTCACCTTCATCATAGTAAGGCACAGTATTTGAGCTGGTCACAGATGATACAGCCTTGAAGTTAGTCTCAGCATTAAACACATTTTCACTGATATTAAAAGCTTTATCATTCACATTGGTGTGTGAACAAACCTCAAATTTCAACAGAAATTAAACGAAATAATATGAGTGGCAGATCAAGTTTTGAGGCTTAATATGGAGAAATATTAAACAGAGATCAAAACTCAGGACAATCACTTAAAATTAAATAGAAACTCAGAACTGCAAACTGTACTTGTTCTTTCAGAATGTATCAGTCAACAAACATGATAAACAACTGCAATTAAAACACATTTAGCAATTAAACCAAAGTTCTCTTGCAATTAGCTTCTTACCAAGTTTTCTGGAAAGGCTAATGGAACGGATACAGGTACCTTGTGTCAGAATATTGGTCATATGAATTTAGAACAGAAATCACAGATAACAACAGTTTTCTTCTCAGATAAAAACAGTTCAGCAAACATGAGCTGAAGCCTGAGAGTGAGCTAAGACAAGTACTTCAGAAATTGAATTGTGGAGCTCATTAAAAGCAAAACTGATGAGTCACAGCAGGATGATGCAATAAGGAACCAGTATCATATGATGATATATGATTATTTTGCTAAAATGCAAATAATCATGTTCTTACTGGAGATCCTGGAAATCCAGGTTCACCGGATTGTCCTGGTCTACCAGGTTCACCCTAAGGAAAGAGAAAAAAAGGAACACATTAAGATAGGAAATGTGAAAATCAACTCATCATTATTCCACTCAAACAATTGAGGACAATTCACATCAGTATTACGCATCCTTTCTTTGCTGTAACAATGTCAGTGACATAAATCAACTGCACACATGCCAAGTAAATGTGCATTAGACACATTAACTTATGAAAGGTTTTAACCAAGAACAGGGAAAACTGAAGGCTGAGCCCACAATGCATCCCAGCCATCAGGAGATGGCGCTTGCCACCTGGTTTTCCTGATGGAAATTAATGAGGCAGCCTTCTGTCATCTTCAACAGACCATCAGATTGCTGTTATTTCCCACAGCAATCTAAAACTACCTGCATTGTACCTTGTCAGTCAGAAGTTTTAAAATGTGTATAATTTCATTCTAGGATAGTGACTATTTTCTGTGTACTGCAATAGGAAAGACAATATGGTTAGCCTGAACCAAACAAGTATATTTTGAAGGTTAATCAAAGTCCTCCAGAGACAGAGCCAAATATTCCCTTATAAGCATCAAACAGTCCAAATACACCCAGGACACCAGGCTGCAGGAATATGAAAAGCTTCAGAAAAATAGTTTCAGGTCAGAGGGAAGATAAAGAGCTTCACAAATGCAATTAAAGACACACAAAAAAATGGAAATAGAGGAATTCTTACGGTAGTGTCAAGATTTGACTTCCCTGCACCGAGTTAACTGTTGCCAAGGACTCTTAAAACTCCTTGTACAGTTTAATGGGAAAGTAGCTGTTATAGAAGTCATTTTTATACTAAAATGGCATCTGCAGTTTTCTAACTAATTTCCAAGTCATAAATTACAGTTCAGATGGATTTAGTGTGATTCACAAACAAATAATATACACCTACCAGTAAGGTCTTAGGTTACTGTTGTGCAGTATATATACACTTATGTAAGATGTACAAAACATACATTTTACATATATATGTATGCATACATGGATAAAATAATACATTCAGTTATTAATATAATCAAGTATCAGTTTCATTAAGAAATTAAATACTAAAATTTTGTCCAGACACACATGCATGCTGCCATTACATCTCTTCTAACCCAATATGCAATCCCAAAAGATAGGAGATGTCTCCAATTAATCCCCTGTAACTGTTATTTATTATTATGTTTGATTTCAAGAAAGTATCTCAGTTAAGAACTTATTGAGGCAAGAAACAGCAAAAAGCTGCTGCTTAGACTTTACGCATGATGATGATGACAGATAAGGAAAATAAAGGAGGGGTTGGAAAATGGTTGCCAAGATTCACAGTTGTGACAGTGGATTTAATGAGGAGTACAATTACAAAGCAAAGCAAGTAGACAATAGTAGTTAGAACAGGCACATCTGCTGGTTAGTCACTGTCACACAGATGCCAATGTTTGTTTTATTAAAAATAAAACAAAATACAAAGAATAACAAACTTACATCTTCACCAGGCTTGCCTGGAGGTCCCTCTGGTCCTCTAGAACCAACTGGTCCCTATGAAATAAATGTATTTGTTGAGAAGTCAGTTTAGCCATCACTAAAAATCTATTTGCTCCATTTCAAAGTCTGGTTTTACAAAAACAGATGTAGAAAAAGGAAGATTTTATGCTAAGCACATTTGTCTTATTTTGTGGTGCTCTTTCTAACCATCCTGACCCTAAAAAACCTGCATTATATTATATGAAAATATAGGATAAATTCTTCAGAAAAAAACCAAAACATAGACAGTCACAGTTGTTGTTGATTCAAGTCTCTGTCACTTGCTTTTACTTTTGAATCATTCTGTTGTCTCAAAAAAAAAATTCTCATCATCCTTTGTGGAAGTTAACTATTGGGTATGGTTTTACGCATGCTTAACTATCCTCAGGCCTGTGCTGGAAAAGTAAGAAGGATTGTTTATAATATAATCATTGCTATTCATATTCAGAACAATTTAAATTCACTGATCCAGGACGACATGCTTTGAACACCACAGCTCTTCACTGAAGTGACTTAATAGTTTCAGCTGAAGCAGCATGACAAAAATTCTATTGTGAAATAAAAAAGTATAGCATATTTGCAATTCTGCTGTAGAAATATTTGCATTTATTGGTCTTACCATAGGTCCTGGATCCCCAGGTTCACCAGGGGGGCCGGTGGGGCCAGCACCACCCTAAAATTAATCAAAGATTAATAAAATTATAAATTCGAAGAGGAATTACAACGATATAAATTAAAATCCATTACCAGGAAAACCACAGCCCGTGGGAGAGTCTGGATTCTAATTTAGAACCAGTCCACATTTCCATATGACTGAAAGTTGGATCTAAAAACCCTCAAGCTCTAGATAAATCCTATGCCATACACAAATTCCACTGGAAACTTAACATCAATACCAAAACCAGAACAGTCTCCATTTTCATTGCTGTTCACTCATTAAAAAATGTTTTGGGTTAAAATCTTGTTAAAGGTCTAATAAACCGGTTTTTTGGAGCTAATCCCTGTGTATAGAGTCCACCTGGAGCAGAGCCCTTGTTTAAATTTACTTCTGGATGAAGGTGCATTCAGCCACAAGTCACTGAGGATGGACACTGCCCCAGAGATGCACAAACCCCCATCAAAGAGCTTTGCCTTCATCTCCAGCCAATTAAATCCCCTGAGGTGAAGCACTCACTTGTTTTCCTTGGAGACCTTGAGGACCTCTTGGACCCACTGGACCCTGTCGAACACATAACTTGTTACGCACTGGAAAACAACCTTTCCCAAGTAACATTCACCCTGCAAAGAGCAAAATGGCCTGATAGTGACCAAGAGAGCATTTCTACATTTCTCTGAAAGGCTCTTCCTCAGAAAACCAGCATTATGAAATACAAATGCACATTGAATGACATCTTCAAACTCCAAAAGTCACAGGAGTGCAATTTCATTAGCAGTTGAAAATATGTCTGGAATCAGAATAACCAAACTGTCTGAATGGCTCCACTCAAAGAAACGAAGTAACAAAATAAGAGTTGGGGAGAATAGTCTTGAAGGGAAACTCATTACTCAGATGAACCTCATAATGGAATCAACGACAAACTAAATTAACCTTGTGTTCTCAGTCATGAGCTGAGAAGCAGTAATGAAAGGACGTGTTTAAATGTATTAGACAAACCACCAAAAGAGCTTCCAAATCATTGTGGTTTGTTATACAAAATTCAGATCGTCTCTTAGAAAGTGTCATGAGACTTTCAGGAAAAATCTCAAATTTAATTGTAAGTTGTAACATGAAATAAGCAGTATCTTGTTTGAAAGTAATAATCTTGGTTCTAGGAATACAAAAATATCTGTAACAGACAAACATTAATTTTGACAGAAACTCAAAATTTGTGTTTTTTAAAATGCATTAATTTTTACCAACTTTTACAAAGCACATGTAGAAGAGTTAGCAATGGGCCATTTAAAAAAAGCTAATGAACATTAGAAACAAAACAATGTTTCAGCTATCAGTTACTCAGTTTACAAGGGAAGGAAGAAAGAAGGTCACATATTATGATGAATCAATCCAAAGACAGAGAGTGCCAACTGACTTTAGCTGACATTGTGTAAGGCATTAGAGAGACACAGATATATTAATACTAAAATAATCATATTAGAGAATGACAAGAGAAGAAACAGTACAAGAGATACAATACCTTGAGACAAACTGAGTGAAAGGATTAAAACAATGAAAACAACAAGGTAGGACAGAATTGTGGAACAAATCATTGTATATTCAGAAATCAAATTCACTGAAGACAGACATTCATTGAAAAGTTCTTTGAAGAAAACACTGCAAAAGTTAGTCCTAAAACAAAATATCAGATTATCTTTAGAACCTTTTACATGGCATTGAAATTGGTTTTGAAGGCTACTAGTGGAGACCTGGATAAGATTCATGTGGGCAAACTCATGAACAGTACAATCACTAAAGGATGTTTTCCTTAACAATGAATGTTAAAAATATTAGCAAAGAGGGTAACAGTATTTTCAATATAGAAGAGAGATAATATTAAGAAACAAGAACCCCAACAATTCTAGCAGACAAAACTTAGAGTGGTGAACCAGTTTTCACAGTGAGTAGAAAATATCAAAATTTACCATTAGGTCTCCAGTGAAGTAAAAGTAAAGGGCAGATCTAAGCAGTGAGGGATGCCAGTGAAAAAACTAGGCTCACTGGAGAAAAAGAAAGTGTGTCTTGAAATAACAAGGCACAGAGCTAAGAGCTGGTTTTGGAAATAGTCTTTTAAACTGCTACAAAAAATCCCTGATTTGATGTCACGATGTGAAAAGAAGTTCCATATTTGTTTATTCTGCTTTGTGCTATACCTGACAATTTTCAGTTACTCTGCAGTGACTCAAGAGGAGCTGGTTTTTTCTCCTGTACCTTACTGTTAGTAGCTGATATATTTCAAAATGTGAGAAGAATAGAGGTAGGAGGCTGGACATGGGAGAAGCTGTCATTTAACAGAAAACTTTTTTTTTCCCCCACTTTTCTCCCCAGGTACTGTGCAAAACTCTAATACAATTTACTGTACATCCAGGATCTAGAGGTATAGAAAGCAGAAGAGGATGAATTCCCTTTTGGGGTTTTGTACATCCACTCCACTTCCAGCCTCTCTTACAGTACAGGGCTAATGTGGTCTTACCACTGCACCAGGCATCAGTCCCATCTGACTACCGAGTCCAGATTTCTCATCCAGTCCTGCCATCTGAGCTGAAAAGGGCTGGAAAAACAAGATGGGTGATTTTAGCTGTAAGTCATTGTGATGGTTTATAAGGCAGAAATCCATATAATCACATCTTCATTACTTACCTTGGTTTTGCCATGCTATCAACTAAATTCTTACTTTAACCACTGAAACAAAATTTATCTTTCCCATAAATTTGAGATGTTTAAAGCTTCAAAGACCAGGTGAATACATTATATTATCTGCTTACTATTCTGACTATTTCCTCTTTAATATCAAACAAGTAGTAAAATGACCTAAAAAGAGGAAAGCCTCCCATTAAATTAATTTCATTTTTTCATCACCTTCAAATCTAAATCAAACCTGATATATTCCTCCACATCTTCTAAACCTTCCTTTGGTTTTCACTTTCCATGCTTTGAGTTTAGAAATATCTCAAGGTAAATGGAGGTGTAGCTGATTTTACGATTGCAGATTAGAATTTTTAAGCATGTTGCCCTTATCCAGCAAAGCTGAAAGCCATTGCTGTTCGTATAAATTCACAGAGACCAATAGAGCAGGGAGAAACTCCAGCACTCTCCTTCTTCTGTAAGCACATAGCTGAAATCAACAGTTTTATTTTGCTTCTTTCAGAGTCAGATCCTCACTCATGGCAGGCCAGAGTTTACAGGGTCTGAGAATGAGCAACAACTCAAACATGGATTCAAATTTTATAATATTTAAAGTTGCTTCCTCATTAAACTGGTCCCCAAACACATTTTCCAAAGGCTGGAGATTGCCTGATGTCAGAGACAGGGATACAAACAAAAAATGTCTTAGATTTTTCGCCATACCTTTCTTCCATATTTTCTGTGGAATTCTATGTAGGATAATGGCCTAACATCCATTTATAGTGCTTCTGTGATTCTAAGCGATTCCTGTGTGCTGAAGATATTTACTTGGGCTGAGTCTGATGGATTCAGGAGTATTTGGAAATGTGGTTAAGTCATGGAATGCTGCCCAAAGTTGCAAGTCATTGGCCTGACACGAATATTGCAGATTTTTGCCACTATAACTCTATTGTTTTCAGTAACATCTCAGGAACAATGGAATGAGAAATCAAAACAGGTGTCAAAACAGTAATAAATGTGTAACTGAATACACTTGATAAATTCAAATATGTATTTAATTATCAACTATAATTGGTGTGCAATAGAAGAGGGGGGAAGAAAAGAAATCTTGCAGAATACCTTGTCTGTATCTATGGCTAGTTAGCATTGCTTTCCCAAACAATTTTTTACTTAATCTTCTCAGCATTGGTCTGAACAATTCCAGCCAGAAGCATGATCAACCACATTTTAATTTCTCTCATTAGTTACTTATAATTCATCTTGTCTCTTTACAACATTGCTGATTTGGTGCACTAGCTCTCTCTGTACTGCTGCCCAGACCCCTTGGCTGGTGGAAGTAACAGAACCCTTGTGCTTGTTAGAGATTAGGGCAGTTTGGCTTTGCTAGACACTAAATTCCACTATAAAGGTGTATCCTTTCCATGGTTTCTCACATTCAACTTGTCCCAATTTTTGGCAGAATATGCACTGCCACTACCTGCTGGCCCTCGTGACTGGGAGAGAGAACTGTGGGCACAGCATTCCATGGTCACTGAAACAAATGGAAGTTACTATTTATATTGTGTGGATCTGGTCCATCACTCACTTCACTTTTGGCTAGAGCACATGTAAAACTTACCCTGCTTATTCCATCTGGTCCTGGGTGAGTGGGATGCCCTGGAGGACCAGGGTCACCAGGCTGGCCAGGGATACCAGGTTCCCCATCAATTCCTTGAGGACCACGAGGACCCTACAAAGAAAATCAGGAATGCCAACAATGTGCAGAGTTATTCATTGAAATCACTGTAACTGGCAAACACCTGCCTCTTTGGGATAAGTGTATTTCTACAGAAAGATCTTAAACAGTGTCCCTCAAGATCTATTCCCACTTTCAGATCAGAAGCACTGACTAAAATTAATCATGAATCCAACATGTAAGTAAACTGCAGTAATTTCTATCACAGGCTCTTTCAGAAGCTCAGGCTTCCTATCATTCCACACTAGAGTATACTATTCCTGAAAAACTCTCTGGCTTTGCATATCATACAGAATAAAGTGGATTTACTTCTAAAATGTGTACAGCTCAGGTAAAAGTAAATATACACAGAGGCTTAGGAAATGCCAGAGTAATGCTGTATTTTTACAGACTACTTGACATCATAAATGGTTTAGCCAGTTCATACCATTGTCAAATTCAGAACACAGTTATAATGCCACAAATGCAGGGAAAATTATCTGGTGTTGAAGTCACCTCTAGCTAGTAAATAAAGAATAGGTTAGGAACCCATCCTGTGGCTCTCGTTTTGATCCCCACTTTTGATGCCAAAACTGCATTCATTTTAACTTGTGTAATAACTAAAATTAAATATGGAGACAGCTAATAAAACATTAGTGGAACAAAATGAGTAGTAATGGGGCCAATAAAGACATGCTTCATTCATAAATATAGACTTAAAAGTGCTTGTTACTACTCCTTTTTTCATTAGAATAAAATGCTTAACCAAGGCAAGGAAATGTTTTAGACTATATAATGAGCACTTCCATTTTAAGGATTCTTAAACAAAAAACTTTAGAAGCCTGGCTCAGTGAGTCATTTTTTCAACACAATTAATAATCAGACAGATCGCTTGTATTTCCATGAGGTGAAGACTGTGTCTGCAACACATTTCCGTGAAATTTACAGCTGAACTGGTATGGTTTTAACTAGTATGGTTCACAAAAGGAGTTGTGAATAGATGGTCTTCTGAACAAATGAGAAAGTTCGTGCATGTTGGATGGAAGCAGAAGGTTCTAGCACAAAACTTTATTCTTTTTATGTATCTATTATAAACGCAAGTACACACTGCCAAACCTAGAAGTGCTTACCGTCCCAAGAAGAAAAAGAATGAGATACCTTATTTGTTTGTTCTCAAAACAAAAATAAAACAAAGCAAAGCATTAGAGGAAAAAAAAAATTACAACAAAACCACAGTTGCCTATAAAGAATTTAGCAAGTTTTTGTAGGATTGCTGATTTCAATACCCAAACAAGACACCTTAACAAAATCTAGTAGAGAAAAAGACTCTTTTTTTCATTTATTTTTAGAAAAGGACCTGCTTTTTAGTCACCAAAACTCAAACTGCTTCAAGAGCAAAAATTCAACTGCATACCTCAAAACCAAGAAGTCACCAAAATGCATGGTTGTATTTATAGGTAGCAACTAACCAGTGGTATACAACCAGTTTAGTGGTTTTTTAATAAAATATTGATCATAATGTTATTTATTTTACCATATTTATATGTTTCTATGTATAGAAAATAGGCCTTTCATTTTCTTTCACCAGTTCAATGTTAGAGAGGCTTTATAAAAAAAAAAAAGGAAAAAAAAAAAGAAAGGAAAAAAAAAAAAGAAAAAGGAAAAACATTCACACAAATGCCACGAGGTGGCACCGTTTAAACACACAATTTTCTCATTCTGGCTCATTGCTGCTGCTGGTCAGGAAACAATTAAAGGTTTAGCTTGTAATAAAATAAAAGGAAAATGCAGCTCATGGTAGAACACTCCCAAACTTCTATCTACTTAAATTGCTACTGCAAGTAAAATCAAGTGTAAATCCACATGGAAATAAAAACATATGAATGGTTCTGAGGATGTCCAAGTTTATTTTCCATCTTCAACACATCCTTTGTACACAACTAAAATGTCATCATACTCCAAAACTCCCCCTTCCCTAGACGCATTCTGAAAATACAGACCTACTATTCCCTAGATGTGTCTCACTGCTACACTAGTAAAGAACCTGGTGTAAAAAATATGCTAATATTCCTGACTCCATTTTACATCCAAGGGTCCTGCTTTTGTAAAGGCGGAGATCCACAGCATGGTTGAGTTCCTTCTGCCCACTAGTCAGGAGGAGCATGACTTTAGTGAACAACAAAAAATCATCTGAGGAAGTAAATCAACAGCTTAGAAATGGCTAATGTGTGTTAGTAACATCCCCAGTCAGAAGTAATGTATTTACCCAGATTAATTTTATAAAGGCAGTCTGTACAAGGTTTTCTGCTCCATGAGGGGTTTTCATAATATAAATTGCAGGTGTGAGGTAACATTTCCACAAGTGAAAATAAAACCCCTGCACTAGCAGTCATTGTGCTCCTGAGAGCAGTGCTTTTTGGTCTCAGACCTACACTCTGGCATGCACACAGCTCACCAGAACCTCTGATGTAACATTTGCAAAGGAGCTGACTGCTTCTCAATCCTTTGTTATTCCTTGAAAGAAGAATAATAACCTGTGTCAAAAAGACTCAAAGCCATTTACAGCCTTTTGTTATTTCAGGTGTTTGTAGACACCACTCTGTAGAGACACAAGGGATGCATGGCAGGGAATCAGAATTTATTTAGCGTCTCATTGACAATACTGCCCATTAGGAAAGCAGTTCAGACACACTCTGATTCAGAAAACACAGTCAAGATTCCTCTGTGCACCCCAAGAATGCACAATTCTATTAAGTATTTTGATACTCATTCCTCAGACAAATGTCCTATGGACATCTGAAGAGCAGCAGTGGCTTGGCAACCATCTCAAAGAAGCTACACCCTTACTCCACTTCTTTAAAAACTTCATTACCATCTACTGACAACAGGCACACACTGGAAACAGGGCAAGAGACTGGTTTAGGCCTATGCCTAACCTCAGTATTGGTTTGCTCTCTCCTGAGGGATAGAAAATATTCACATTGAAATTACAATGATTTTACTCTAAAATCTGCTTTTAGCAGCTTCTGCTCTTTGACCTAGCTTTTTCAAAAGGAACATGTCATCTTGGGTATTTTCAGCACTCCTTTTTGGCCTTTCTGTGGTTCTCCACATGCAGACACCAAAATTCCCTTATGAAGTCTTTATTTCCACTGAGCAATCCTGGTTACGTTATTCACCAGCATACCAACAAATCTAGTCACATTAACTCCTGCTAACTTCTGAGCTTTGTCTTTTCTGAAGGGCTCTGAGCCACACAGCTCACACTGCTTCTGCTTGCACAAGTCACCAGAAAACAGGCATCAATCAAGGGAATGTAATGTTCCAGTTCTGTCTGAGAATGTTTGTTGAGAAAGTATGGTTTTTAGTGGAATTACTTCTAAACCTCTGTCAATTCCCTCAAAATATTCAGGTTTCAATCTATCTCAGGAACAATGAAATAGAAATGTTTTCCTGTTTGTTACCTGATTCCTGACAAATACGAGGATAGTTTTGGTAACTCTAGAAGACACAGAGACAGTTTAAAGCCATCTAATCTTTCGAGGTTGCTTCTTTATTTCTGAGATATTTAATAACTTACAGGTCTTCCCTTTGGTCCTCGTTCTCCTCGTGGACCTTGTGAACCTGGAGGTCCCTAAAAGAAACACCAGAAATATTAAGGCTCTTTTAAACTACCTAATAATTAATAAAGTTCTGAAAATATAAAATGCAATGCTTATTTGAAAATTAATTTGTGGGATTTTTTTTTTACATCATCATAAAGAAAACAGCTATAATAACCAAGTATTCAGTATTTCTTCTCAACTGTACATTGCCTGAAGGGAGTAGAACCAGGATGCAGAGATCTACAAAATGGTTTCATCTCTCATGTGCTCCACAGGGTAATTCAGCAAAGGTTTTCTGAATGCTGGAGGCTCTTCACATGGAGATATACAGGTTTGAAAAGCCCTCCCTGCTAGTCCAGGACTGCTCTCTGCTCAGCCACAGCATGGAGCACCCTGCACCTCCTCCTGTGTCCCAGCATCCACTCAGCCCAAAGGGCCTCACACACACACGTGCTACAAGCACACATCTACTCACTCTAGGCATGGGCTGACCTGAGATCAGTAAAAACATCCCATGACTTCCTTTCCTTTTCAAACCCAGCAGCTCTGCAGACAATATCCACTAAGGCAAAGAAGAATTCTTCTTCACATCACCCTCACAATATAAACCAGAAATGGCAGAAAGTTGCAGATGCCTCATCAGAGAAATAGAAGATCAAAAAGTACTCACGGCTGGTCCTGGGCGGCCTCGTATCCCTGAAACCTAGAGCAGGGAATATCAATTAAAGTTACCACACATCACGGCTGTATTTGTCATGACTGCCCTACAAAGAATCAGTTATTGAAAAGCAAATAGCAAGATAGGACATTAAAGCACCAAGCAAGTTAAAAGGCATTTTAGAGAAAGGGAAGAAAATAAAGTAAATTTAATTTCCACTGGTTATCTTTTTCCAGTTTAGAGTCTTTTTATTAGCAATGTGAGCAAAATCTTGGAAGTATCACTACTCTAAAAAAGATTAAATAAATAAGTGTATTATAATGCTTTAGGCTCAACCTATTGGTTATTTAAATCTGTTTGTCTTCACACTAGAAAGGAATAAAAAAAGAGATAGTGAAATTTTATTTCACCACTTTCTAGATACTAATTTACCATTATACCTCCACAAAATTTAACTATAAAAATAAAGATTCGGACAGCTTTAACTCCGTAAGAACTTTTCCCAAAAGGCAATTGACAGTAATTTCTAACATTACGTATATGAAACAGCACACTTAATTCCATTCCTTTCTTTCCTAGGTTGTACAGTTCTGTTGTATTTACTTCATTACTGCAATCCTGTTTTAAAGCACTAATATGTGCACTTCTAGGATGTGCTGATAAATTAAGAAAATATCAACTTACAGGTGGCACTATTCCAGGTTCTCCTTTTTGTCCCTGTAGGAAAAAGATACCAAAACATCAGATGGCAGAAAAGAAGTGCAAGTACAATTAACAGTACCAGTTTCACCAACACCATCCCTGTGACTGTGATAAACATTACAGCTTCTCTAATGATATAACAAGACTAAATTAAAGAACTTGTGACAAATAATCCATATTATTTTAATGACTAAGGGCACTGATTAAATGAAGGCTATAAATTTGCATTACTCTTTACTCAGAAAGCAGAATAAAACTAAAAAAATTGAAACTTTTCAGCTAGAAAGTGCTAGAAAGTATGTTGGTGTTCTGTTACTGGATGATTTGATTCATGTGAAATACAGAGCCTAGAGCAGCATTCAGATTCCATTTCTTCAAGATACTAAATTAAAATACATATAATCAAATCCATGGACACAGAAATGCATCTGCAGCCTAGGGACGGAAGATAATAACATTGTATAGCTTCAGAGTGAAGGACAAAAGCATCTTAAAGTTAACTTTTCTTTGAGCTGAATGTGTTGACAGTGATTACATGTTGCATCAAATAACTGGGTTTAGACCAATTGGTAGTAACTGGTTTTTTAAGGGAAAAAGAGGACTTAGCAAAGATTAAAAAAATCCTGCCTTTTTTGTCAAGTAATAATAAGGTGGTCACAGTCCATAAACTACCTCTGCACAAAGAGTACTCAGTTTTGGTGAGCGTATGTACTTGATCATCTAAAAATTATGTCAATTATTTCTTGTAGTGGCTTACTATCTTAGCAGTCCATTTATGAGAATGCATTTTAATTTCCTTTGTAAGAACAGGTCTCCCCTTTAATTGCACACTATGAGAGAAGCTGCCCACAGAACCATGGCTCTGGGCAAGGACACATGATCCCAGTGCTACCTCCTGCCTACTGGGCAGCTGAGTCTCAGCACAAAAACCAGCTGCAAGCTTTAATAGTTCAGCATCTACTAACATAATGGTCCCTTCCCTCAGTCTGTGGCACTGCTAGAGGTGAAACAAACAAACTACTCAAACTGGAATTCCTTTGATGTAGACAGCAGGGATTTTCAGCCAGGGGATTCTCTATATTAAGATATGGGGTTTTGCCTGCATCCCAACTTTTTTTTCATGTGGACTGCAATCTCCCTAGCTACAAAGGAAGACCAAGAGAAATAACTAAGTGTTTTTAACAGAGTTTATGTATATCTTTTGCGGTGTGCTTCAAGGAGATGCATTAGAGCCTTTTAACAGTTGTAACACACTACACAAAAAAAAAAAAAAAAAAGTAAAAGAAATCTTACCTTTCTTCCTCTACCTATGAAAAAGGACAAAAGGAGAAAAAAGAAGAAATTAATGTTTTTATTCTGAGAGGCAGAACACAGTAAGAGTTGAGTGAAGGTGTTGCAGCTAGAGCCATCCCTGATCTTGGATGCAGAGGGGATTGTGTATTGCCTACAGGGGGCTGGGGAGTTCCCAGGGACACACATACTCCCTTGTTCTGGTGCGAGAAAATGGAACAGTTTGCAGAAGTTTCCCCTGATTCTCAGCTTTTATCCTCATTGTACAGAATAACAAAAAAACACTTTGGGAAAGCAGAGTACCTTGTGGGGGATTGTCAGATGCTGGCCTAATGACTGACAGGGAAGTCAAGGGAAGCTTTATGCTGACTTCAATATAATCATTGATGATGGATCCATAACATGTTACATGGTATTTTTCAAAAGACAGAGCTGACAGAGGGATTTTTGACCTTTTCTTATCTAAAAAGCACCTGCACTACCATGTGCCTCCATTCAGAGGCATATAGCCACACTAAAGCCCATAAAAATCCTTCAGAGGACTATTTTTAAAATACCTTGAATAACAGTAAGGACTTTGGGAATGTGTCCATACTGCTTTGATATTTGCTGAGTGTACCCTATTGGTGTTGGCCTAATGCCTCCCAAAACACAGCAGGACGCACCATCTATTTATTAATGCTCACCACATCTTGCTCCCTTGCTCAATTACACAAGTCCCTGCTTTGATCTTTATCACTTCTCTGTTTGATAGTAAGCTGATCAACAGTAATTATATCTCCTGAAGAAATTAATTATTATATACTGAATGTAGTTCTAATATACAGTATTATGTAGCGTTAATTGCAAGATAGGACATTTTTTTTTAGGAAAATTGAGGGGAGATTCCTTTACCTAAGTCTCTCCAAGAATAAGAAGGGGACTGGAAAAGATATAATAAGAAAGGATGCAAACAGAGAGTCAATAATACTTCATGCTTGTTTTATTTTTAAGTCTCACAAAAGGATCCATATTTTCACTTTGGGGAAACACTTTACACTGTTTACATTTACTCATCTATTACAGGGTTCTTGAACTGAGCATTTTAAAGAATGAACTTATTATATATAGTTATGTATTCAATATATATATATCTTAATATGTTTATTATATATATTTATCTTTCCGTTTCAGATGAACCACAAAAAAGAAACCAGAATCTGACCTCCTCAACATATCAAAATAAAACTCAGACAAACCTTTTAGATGTAAAGCCATTTGGGCTTATAGCAGACTCACAGTCTAAAGCAAACTATTTCCAGACTCAGCTGTGGTGCAACCCAAGAGGGAAGATAACTGTCAAGCATCTACTATTTTCAGATTTAAAATTTCACCATGGAAATACTATTAGAAACTTCAATATCATGAGCTTCTGAGTTCTTTGGGCTGTCTCTCCTTCCAAATTAGAAAAGAATCTTACCAATGGTGGGGTCGAAATCCCGTGATGTATGGGGACACACAGGACAGCACTCTCCTGGGGGCACCTGGGGATTCTCACACTCCAGCAGATCTTGACACTGGATTTCATCGCAAAGAATAGCTCCGTTGTCACAGACACAGATTTGGCATGGTGAGGGCTTCCAAATATCCCTGTTCAGGTACATCTGGCCATTCTGAGTGCAGGCTATTTCTTCACCATCTTCTCCTGGGACAGAGGAAAGAATACACAACACATTTTCCAACCATAAAATCAAAGGAATAGGACTGGACAAGGAAAGAGTACATCTGGAGATGAGAAGTAGCATCATGTACACAGAGAAAATAATCCACCAGCACAGCTGAAGCTGATGTTAAGGACTTTTAAGACATATGTCTTTCTTATTTTCCATTTATTTCTTGATCAGAAGGAAGTAAAATAGAGTCACCCTTTCCCCCACAATATCAAAGGAACTTTGCCTAATGAATCTTTGGATGTCAACCTGCTCAGGGGGGTGTCACCTCTACCCTGAGGAACTCCTGCCAACTCTCTGCTCTGTGTAAGTGCTGAGCACAGGGTATTGGAGAGGTCTGACCAGGGAGAAGAACCTGTGACATTTCTCTCTGGAAGAGAGAGCCAGCTCCCTGCTGGCTCACACAGCTGGATGGAACAGTGCTCAACAGACGTGGCAGCCAGTGGGGGAAAGAAAAAAGACAATCCCATTTACTGGGTAAGGTTTATTTACTGGTGTAGGGGAATACCAGCACAGAGAACCAAACCTTCCAAACAGGACAGCCAGCTTCTATCCAGTGGCAACAGCAGTCCCCACTACAATGGTACTTGCAGCAGTGTCTCCAGCTGAATGATGAGAGGCTCCTCACATGACTTACATTCAGTTTTTATAATCCTGCTGGTCATGGCCCTACATGACTAACCCAGCACACACACATGATATTGCTATGGATATACCTTAACTACATACAAAATACCCCTTAGATATTTTAACCTCGTATGAAAGACTAACCTATTTCTCTACTTATATAGGCCAGTATGGACTGACTCTATGCATACATCCTCTCTATATACATATTCTCACACTTGTATGGAGCTCATTCTGTTCCATTGAAATTGTACACGTCATTTTTAACCTAATCTCCACCATTACAGCAGGTTTACTTTTTTCTTGTCTAATATTATTTATTTTCTTTCTTTTCCTTGAATTCCAATTTAGAATTCATTTCTTACTAATCATTTAAAAATTCATTCCATATGGTTTTTGCTTTCTCCTATACAAACAATCTAGTGTCACCAAGGTGAAACAACTTCTGTGTTGAATTTACAACTTCAAAATTTAAAAAACTTCCCCATTTGACTGATGGCATCATTTATGGGACCGCAACCATCTGTTTGGGTTCTGTTCTATCCATGTTTAGGTCTATGCCCTTGCTTTCTTCCTACTCTGTAGCCAAACACTCTAAATACCTGGAATTTTTTTTTTTTTTTTAAACATGAAGTGAGTGTATCTCAGTATCTTCCATAATTAAAATATGTCTGAGAAAGAGTTCAAAAAGAAGTAAAGGAGAAAGTTTGCTTGTGCATCCAACATTTCACAAAATGCCCTACCAGCAAAAATAGATTTTTTCACTTTGTCCCAATGAATATTTCATCCTCTAAAGGAGCAAGCAGCCGCAAAACCAATGAACTGTCCCAGGCTGTCCTTAGACCATGTGTCAGAACTTGCAAACCAAGAAACCCAGTGCCAAGACAGTCTCTGAGTCACACACGGCAAAGCTGTCACTCACAGTCCAAAAATGATTCTCCTGACCCCTGAGATGCTGCAGAGAAGACTGATCTTACATGGGTGGGAGCTTCATCTGACCACAGAAATCCTTCCTATCAAAAATGTTTTTGAAACTGGACAATCCAGTTAAAACTACTACTGACAATTCCCAAATAGGCCTGATTTTTAACTGATAAGACTGAGACTAGGGTCAATTATATATATAGAGCACATTTGGTCAAAGATCACAAGCACTGTTTGTTTAAACAAACCTGTTACTAGCATAAAAATTAACAGCTCTAAGCACAAGGATAATTTCACTATTCTATACATTTCTGTTGTAATTTAAACCAGATGTAAACAAAAATTACAAAGCAATAAATATGAACAGATTTGGAATTTCAGCTTCGTGCCTCATCTAAAGTCTAGTTACTCCATCAATGTCAAAGCTTGAAGAAAGGGAGCAGATGTGTCATTAACTGTTGCCTGCCATCACTAACAGCTTTCTAACACAAACTCAAATTGAAATTTTCACCAGGTCAGCTCCTCTTCAATCACTTTATCACACCAACAAACAAAATGGCTTGAAGAGGTGCTGCAGAAGCTCAGGAGGAAATGTTTTCAGTGTGAAGTAAAGACATCAACCAAGTGTGCTGTACAGTCCATTTATGACACTGTGAGAATCATTTTCCAAACTGCAGATCGTATTTTGGAAACCACTCTTCTCACTACTCCCTTGTGAGCATGACATAATGCACTGTCTGACATATTTAGCCTTTTCCCCCAGATGTCTGGCATATGGTCTATGTCTCCCTTAACATATCACCCGCAGAACTCATTGTGCCGTTCAAAAAAGCAGCAGTTTGCATAAATGAAATTTCTGAGTTATTGAGCCCAAAGTCAGCATTCTGTCGTAACTTCAAATAAACCACATAGCAACTGCTTTGGCAAATCAGAGCTGAGCCAGATGGTGACTAGCTTCTGCCCGGGTCCCACTCAGATGCTGGGAAAGAGGCAGACAAAGGCAGGGGAAAAAAAGCACATACCAACTTCTGAAAGCTACTCAGAAGTCTGCTTCCCTATCAGATTGCAGATATGATAATTAAAACAAACAAACAAAAACTAAACAAAAAACCTCCACCCAAAAAAACCCCAAAAAACAAAAACACCAAAAAAAAAAAAAAAAACACCACCTAATAATATTGCCAGAAAACACAACTGTACATATTTTGATTATATTGGGTGCTTCTAGTTTTTCATTCTGCTGTGACTGCATTACACTGAAAGAGTAACCTGAAAAAGGCAGCTATTTCAAAGCCACCTCATTTCACAAGAACATTTTGACATTCTACTCCCAGGCCTGAAATGCAGGCGTGTTATCCAGCTACACCCAGGCCAGCAAAGGCAGCAAAGGAAATCATTCTACCATTTCCTCTCTGGCTTGGAAATTTGCAAGTTTGTTTTAATCACAGAGACCAACTTACAAACTCTTTATATATATGTATATATATATATATATATATCAAATGTTCTTTCTGCTTCTACAGTTGTAACACAAGGTGCTGAGTGGCTTGAGAAGCAGTGTTGGAAATTTTTAATGAGGCAGAAGGATCTGCTAGGCCATTAACCAATTCCTTTCTTACCAACAAAAAAGCATAACTCTAGTTGATATTGGACCTGACTAAAGAACCAATGGATTTCAAATCTACTTAGTTTCAAAGCAGTCTGCAAATATAAAAGGCAAGGTAGGAGAAATACCCAATGATATATTTAAGGACTCATTCATCCATGAGCTTGTACAATAACCAACCTTCAAATGGAGGATTTCAATGAAAAGCACAGTAAAATGCAATTTTTTTCTGCTTTATACTGATGTGTTGGAGTATGGGTTTTCCTTTAAAGAACTAATTTATCAGCAGTCAAACAGCCAGTTACAGCTAATTTACTGGATCATCAGACACAGAGACTATGCATCAGCAGCTTGGAAGTAAAAATCACACCAGACACTGACATACCCAGGCCAGTTTAGTGCCACCACTGAAGTTGTACTAATTACTGGGCAGGGGGAGGAAGGGAACAGGGGACCCAACATGTCATCCCAGCCACTAGATGGCTGTCAATGTCCATCAGTCATCACGAGCAAGTGTCAAAATTTGTGCACAGATCAGGTGTGTAAGGCACACCCCGCTCTGGGCTGTTTGTACTGAGCTCTTTTTCATTTCAAGTAAATCTCTCTCAAGGTTAATTCCACTCCTCAACAACCCAACAACAGGACAAGGGTTTTAAAAGACAGCATAAGAAATCATTTCAATTTTTCACCATGTCATTTTGAAAGTAACACCTGCAAATTTACTGCTGCTTTGTTTGCTGTTTAAAGTTACTTACTTCACATTACTGTGCCCATATTGTTTTCATTGACTTCTGGTTTGCATCTTGCACATGGAAAATGGAAAGTAAGGTCTGGACATGGAACCAGGTAGAAAAGACAGACAGGAAGAAAGACAGATAGGAAGACAGGAAGAAAGAGGGAAAATGACACCAGTAAAATGTGCACCATAAAAAGTAAAAGCAGTGAACCGCCATTACCTCAGCAGAGGTGATGGCAGGTATATGAAGGATAGGAATATATATTTCAGTGACCTACTTGAAGAAAATAAATGGCTCAAGCAAAACCTGCAGATATGAGGGTTTTCTGCAGACATGAACAACTTTGGTTCACAGGTGAAATGGCAAGGAAAAGAAAAGGATTTGGCATCAAAGTAGCTCCATTTCATCACATTTTCCCTGGTCCTATCAGTGTGCTAATTAAAGGAACCTAGAGGATGACAGGCCTAGAGTGATAGAGAACACAGTCTAACAAAGGCAGAAAAGATAATGACTGGTATTGAGAGCACAGTCTGCCAGTTTTAGGCTTCCTTCTGCCAGGAGGAGCTTCTTGATGCATAATGTAACCAAATTCTTCTGCATTGCTTAACATAAAAAGACAAAAACAGAAGAGGTATAGACATTAAACGAAAATGGGCTGGAAATAAAACAGCTTGCACAGGGATCCTCTTATCCTCTCTTTGTCATCCTTGCGCTGGTTTGTGAAAAGCATAGGGAAATATCAGATTACACACATACAGTGGTTTTAAAGTTTAAAAAAGCTAGAAAAATTAAAAGCTGAGTTTCAAGATATGGATTACAAAAGTTAATCCTGCAGACTCACAAAGCAGAGGTGCAGAAGTAAATCAAAGTGAAAGATGATCCATGCTAACAACCGTTCTGCAGATGTACTGTTGTGCATGTGTACAGACTGCCAAGACAGGGACAAGAGGAGCTTGGTGTTAATAATATTTGACTGTCAGCCTGCTGCAACAATAATGCAGGTCTTGATCCAGATCCCATTAAATCAATGGGAAATAACCTCTCATTTACTCCAATAAGAATCAGACTGCCTGTTTTGTTTTTCTTTTGGTAATTTTTTTTTTTTTTTTTTTGAGTAGTAATTAAGTATTATGCAAAATATTGTGACTTGCAAATTATAATGTAAACACCAATTATTCTGAAAATCATATAATTTTCAGGAGTGCTGACAAATACAAAATCTATTTTGCATTTGTTGCACAGAAACAATTCTTGTTAATAATGATTAACAGAGAGAATTCACATAAGTACTTTACAGTTACATACATGAGGATGAATCTCAAATCTTTTACTAATAAAAGACTGAACGGATGCATAATTTTGCCAATTTTGTGCACATACACATTTAGGAAGAGAAGGGAGCTTCAAGTTACTGCCCCCCACTTGTAAAAATGTGGATAAGAATAAATCCCTTGCATTATACTTTTGGGAATGCACACAGGCACACAGTTTAAAACTCAAACCTATATGAAATGAGGTTTCATCAGAAGTTTTTCTTAGGAAAAGAGGTGGGGGGTTTTAATCCATCCTCCAGAGTTCCATCTGAAAAAAGATCCTTGAGGATAATTTGCGAAGTTGACAATTAATAAGCTTTTTTAACAGCATTCCACAGAATAAAAGATGTTGAATGCTTTTAAGTCCAAGTGAGTTTCAATGTGATTGAGGAGGTCAACTCTCTAGACAAGGAGCTGCGAGTCTTCAGAAGTAGAAAAGTTCCAGGGTGTTCTGTTAAACAATGTAGAAAATTTTAAAACATTTATTTTCAGCTGGAAAATTACAGGCTCAACTGGTTTTCCTGCCACAAATAACATTAAGTATGTATAAATACTGTGAAATATCAAGGTGCAATTCAGCTCCCAAGAAGAGACTTAATTAATTGCTGAAATTGCTGTGGCCATCAATGAAGCCTTCCTAAAGCCATACACTGCATCTGACCAGTTGCTTCTGGCTGGCACTAAGGGGAGGGAGTTCACTCTCTCAGACTCGTCAACCGAGAAAATGCAGCCTCCAAGCTCTAAGCCCCAGTCCAGAAGCAGAAAGCAACAGCAGAACAATATACCCTGATTCAGGAGATAAAAACAATCTCTTAGGTAAAGGGTTCTCTTAGTGTGACCTGGCAGCTGGGTTTTGTTTCTTCCAGAAAATTGTGCCTAAATAAATAAATAAAGAAATCTGTTTTCCACAGCAATGTGATTTCAATTTTGACTGAATGGGGAAATTTGAATAGGAAACACTATGCTTAGGATACAGTTAAAAACCTCCAAATTAATTTTAAATCAGGATCTGAAGTATATAACTGCTTCTACACTTAAATGGATGGAATTAATACTACCCTACATTTGTCTGGTGGCTCCTATTTCCCCTTTTTCTCACAGGTTCACGGATTTATGTCTGCATCACAGCAATAGAAGTTTTGCTTACTTTTTTATGGATAAGTTTCATTTCCAACACAGAACAATCAAGAACAATGTTGTTATTACAAGATCCAACACATGTTGAATGAAGAATATACTGGGATCCCTTCCAGTAAAAAGGCTTTCTCTTGCTGGTCCCACAGCACTATCCAATGTTTATTATACTATTCAATTCCCTAAGAACAAATGATGGTGTTTTATCTGCATCTGAACCTCACTGGTCCTGAGCTGCTAAACAAGACTCAACCCTTGTTAACACCCCAGACAGGGCAGGAAACTCTGCAGAAGCAACTTTGCTTGAAGTTCAGTCAGACTGGTCCTTTCCTGCTGCTTATTCCAGTCTTGGACCTTCCTGTTTCAAAAGTATTTAATTTATTGAATTATTCCATGAATGTAAACATGTTTACCTTTCTTTTTCTCTGTTTTTATTCAGTTCACAAGTAGGCTGGCTGGACACATTGTTGGGTGCCTGCAGGAGAATAGGGTGAAGGAGGGAGCTGAAGAGCCTGATGTGCCAGCAGTGCTTATACAAATACTCTCAGATAACAGCAACCAAGCCTCAAGCATACAGAGGGAAATAAAATTACTTCCAAATGTCAAAGGCTTCACAGAGACTGTAATGGGGAGGCATTCAGAGCACGCCTGAGAACGTATTATTGCAGATTTCGGCAGTCAGGGCAAATCAGTCAAAAGCTGAAGTCAGTAGCGGGGTCCCTGGTCTCTGCTGGAGCCCACATGGCCACAAATGTTCTGCTTGTCATGCAAGGTAGAGGGAACTCAGTTCACCTACTGCTGCCTGTACCACAGCTTTCTTCCTGACTCAGTGCAGAAAACGCCTAAACAAAGTGGTTATCATGGCCAATTATTATGTTTTATTATGTCAGAAGAGGCTTGAGGCAACAGAGATCATTCAGTTTTATAAGTAAAATGTTGGAGCACATTCTTGACTAAGGGATGACATTTTTAAGAAGAATCACTTCATTTGCATGAAGACAGGCTGGTCCCAGAGAAACATCAGATACTTTTGGTGGGGAGCTCACAAAGAGAACACACAGCAAACACATTTCAGGCAGTGGAGGCAGGGTCTGGGCTTGGCACTGCTGAACACACACAAGTTCAGCAATGCAGGCATTATATTTAAAATTAAAAGAAAACTAAACCTGCAATTAGCACATTTCCTAAAATATAAGAAGCTTCATTCTGGAAGCAAACACACCCTGACAGTGGAAATTCTGCCCAACTTGCTGCTACTGCAAATTAAAGCCAATCTGACCAGGACATAATGAACTGCACATATTTCTAAACTTAAGTCTAAAATAGCAAGATTACAGCAAAAATGTAATATTCTTCTGTGGTCTATTTTGGCTCCCTGTTCTGGAATCCATGAATGCTTGATTTTGGTCTTTCCAAAATCCAGACTTGGACTGCTGTGAATTAGTAAAAACAATGCACTTCGGCTGTGAAAAAAATTCTCTCAGCTGCTTCCTGTGCCATTACCAGTGAGACACAGCTCCCACTCATAGCCTGTTTGGAATTCTGTAGTAAATCTATGGGCAATTCACAAGAAACCATCTTGGCTGTCCAATCAGCCAGAAACCTATTGCCTAAGGAACAAGCAGTGCAAGGTGAGATTGAACTGTGTCAGCCAGGTTCTGAAATAACCATTTCCTGATGTTCCCAGCACTGATCCTTGAGGAATGTCACCATGATCTAGCCACCAGCTGGACTCAGAATTGCCAACCATTACTCTTTAAACTCAATAATCCCAGCAGGTTTTCATTCACCTTGTTATCCACCCATTCAGTTCCACGCTGAATACTTCCCCAATTTGCCTATGGATGCTATGGGAGATGATGACAAAAGTGTTGCTGAACCAAAAGAAAACAGCATCTTCACTTGCTCACCAAGCCAATCATCTCATTGTAGAAGGCAACCAAATTTAACCAATATAATCTCAAGAGGAAAAATCATTAAATAAATAGACCCTAACCACAGTCTGCTCTTCTCTGCACCCATCTATTCCAAATCTCACAAGTTCCGCTGTTCCAGTTTCACACATGCTATAATACTCAGGGTTGAACTGGTAAAATAGCAATGCACTGCAAAATAACTGGTTTTTCTTCCTTGTTTTATAGGATTTAGCTCTTTTAAAGTCACACAAAATGCATATGGATGTCTTTTCTTATTATATCTGAGAGAAACACACTTGCTGCTGCCCAAACACCCTCATTCTTTGAAGTCATACACATCAAAGTTCAGTAGAAACCTATCATTATACACTGCCTTTCCCACAAAGCTTTTCTACATTGTGGTTTGCAAAGTGGACTCCTGTAATCCCCTAAATGCATCCTTGCTGGCTAACATCACCCTCTTTTTCAACTAAAAATAAAGATTTGTAATTAGCAGGAAAATTCAATTCCATAATTAAAAATCCTTGCATTCCAACAGGCTCAGCATTTCAAACTGAAGCGAAAACTACCCAGTATTTGGGTGGAGTAGGAAGGTATTGCTGGAAAGCTGTACTCATAATATGGTGTTTGTACAGCAAAGCCATTCATTTGCTGAAATTCTGGGCCTCTAAGAAATTAAAAACGAAGAATGGTAAGCAAAAAAGCCTGCAAAAATTTCAAGAACAAAGCCTCTTGTTTCTTTTCTGCCACCATTACCTTTACCACAGTTCAGACAGCTCAGTCAGCGACTTCTGGTTCCAAGATGACATGGAACAGACTCTGGCAGCCCTCGGGGCACCATGACTGCTTTCTGCATGCCATCAGGGAGGAAGGTTCTAAAGGAGCAGCCTAGTTTTCAAGTCTAATCCTGAGGATAATCACACACATGTACAAGAGGAAGAAACAGTGATTTAGATGTGCCTTATGCCCAAGACAGAGTTAAACATATTTATTACTTACAGATATAGAAGCAATAAACAGTTTCCTCCTTTCAGTGTGTAAAAGTAACAATGTCAGTAAGTAAATGAGTAGGGCTCAGTTCATTTCAATAAATGTTTGGGATGAAAAAATCCTTGACACTGAATATAAAACCAAGACCATTAGCATTGCTCGGGAATTTTTCTACAATGTAGATTGTGGAGATTTTGGTGGGTTTTTTTGTTAGAAAGCATTTCATTACTGAAATACCAAGGACGGTCCTTTTATTAGCTACATAACTTGAAAACATTTTCTTTCATTCTCAGGATGTTTGAAATCACCTATTTCAGTCAAAAAACCCAGTGGGATTTGCTAGAGGGAACCTCACACCAATAAAATTCATGTAAAAAACATCCAAGTCAAGCTGCAGAAAAATGTTTTCATTGACCTGACCTAATTCCATCTTTTTCATCATTTCTGAGTCATGAGACCTTTTCAAGGTTGCCCCAACTCATCCAGGCCAGCAAGGGAAAACTCAGTTATTTAAAACCAGCTTTCCCTCTAGCATAGGCTGGTGATTGTACACTGTGACAACAATGACTTCAAGTAGACTCATATTTGCAGACCAACATACTGTAAATCCCACTATAAGAAGAACGGAGTTAGGTCAGGTGAAAAATGTCCTTACTCCATTTTCAGAGTGCTGCCTAACTTCATTAAATTTAAGAAGGAGTTTTAAACAAAACTCATGTTTTTATTTTGCCTTGATGCAACAGTAGGAAATGGCAACATTAACTTCATAAGAAAAATCCCTTGAAAGAAGATCTACAGGTATCTTTGCCACCTGGAGACTCTGTGTTACTGTATGATGCACGGGAATAAAGTCACATATTTTCATTGCCATTTAATTTTTAACTTGTCTTTGGTACTGTCCAATTCTTGGTCCATAAAAATGTTTAAAAAAAAAGAAAAAAACAAAAAAACGTTAGCAAAGAAGATATACTATCCACCCTGTCATTTAGATGCATAACATTGATAAATGGATACATACCAGCCATTACTTTGCTCTGCTGCAGGATTATGGTTTCTGGGACAGAGGAAATGAAAGGTTTTTCTGCAGGCTCTCCTGCTCTTATTCATTGAATATCTTTCCATATTTCAGAGAGGAAGCATTATGAACTTTTGTCAGGCAAATAATCCATACTAAAAAGGTTTGGAATGAATTAAAATTCAAGTAGGGATGCCTAGTTTAAAACAAACCAGCCGTCATCACCTCCAGCTACTGTTTGCTTTGAACATAATCTACTTAGTATTTCCCTTAGTTCCTCCTTTCAAAACTACTTCATCATTTTTCAGATCTTTATAATTTTACCCTACTATTGTTTCTTTGATATGAGCCTTCAAAAGCCCAAGGACTCAGCATCCAAGTTAAAATAACATTTTTTTTCCAAAGCAAAGCACTCTGAATACTGACATCTTGTTACACCACTTAACTCTCAAAGCAGAGCTAGGAGCTGAAATTAGGTTCATGTAAATGCGTAAAATATGAAAGAGAAAATAATCAGCATTTCTATGAAAGAATGAAAACCTGTGTGTGGTTGAGAGAAGCATCCATGCTTAAGGGATGCAACTCAGACATTAGACTCGAGATCACTTCTAGGGAACATTTCAGGGTATGTGGGGCCTCTAGTGTGACTGTGCCCCATATCAAAACTTGGTCCTTCACTGCACTCAGAAATTGGTATAAACAACATAGGGAGCCCCGACATAGAACTGAGCTCTAACATGACCAGACTTGGGGCTTTGAAGAGGAAATCACCAGCTGGAAGCCAAGAATCCTGCACAACACCTTAGACTCAGTTTAACAGTGAAAGTGTCATAGTTTACCCATCTCCAAACTTAACATGATAGTAGCACATACTCAGCTGAAAACCAGGGGGTTTTTTTCACTTAAGTCTTCAGCGCCATTAAATGAGAAGCCTTTGGGGACAGAGTTAATGGCATCAAAGGACACCTATTAATGTCAGTGGGCTTTAATCCCATGTAAAGTGTTACTGTGTTACATTTAGAGTCACTGAAATTTCATGATGCATCACATCAACTCCTTATAAACACCTTTCAGCATACCCTTTTTCTTCTCTCTAATGCAGTGGATCATTAGAAGTGATTATCTGTGGTACAAGAAACGCACCTCAAAATATGTCTTTCACACATTTAAACTGCAATACAAGCAACAAATAACAGCCCAATATTTCTTTCAACCTTACAGTTTAGGACTTCCCACAAAGGACATAAAGGCCCAATTCAGGGCCCTGCGGACTCTATTTGAACAGGGAATTATTGCAGGCTTTGCATTAAAACAATATACTGTGACTGAAACAGCAGTTTGGCATACAAACATGATACAAGTCCATTCACCAAATCTCCGTAGTATCTTTCAAATCATTTCCTGGAGAAGCTCAAATAATGTTTTCCTTGGTTCAAACAAACTCCAGCTTATCACAAGCTCACCAGAGTCTTCAAAGGTCTTACTTTTCCTCAAAAAGCACCCTCATTTCCTTTTTTATTCAGATTCCTACGTGTTTTCATTTTTGGAACTACAAAACCCTTCCATTTGGTCTTTTTCCTTCAAACCCCAAATTCTCTCTTTGAAACCCATACCCTAAGGAAAAAACATATATTTCCTTTACTTCAACACCTTACACATCTGAGTGTTACACCAAGAAGACATCTTAACATTACAATTTCCCATTCAAGAGCTGCTTGATAAGACTTTGTAAGGATTAGTAATACCATAGCAAGAAATAAACCACAACAACTTAAGTAGGAAATCATTTGACATTTTTTACAGTGACTTTAGAAATATGAATGCAGTTCAGCAAAATATTGAGCATGTTGGAACACACTCTCGGTAACAGTGAAGTCCAATGTTTGTTATCTTTAAAGGACAGAAGTGAGATCTTTATCTTGGCTCTTCAAAGCCTGTAAGACATTTATGTTCAAGTCCTTTAAGAGGTGGCTTTATTGCCTGCGTCACTACTCACATTTTTGTGTAAAGCAAGACTGGAACATCTCTGCGCAAATTAACGTTTTGTTCTACACAGTACTGCAATTCAATTAATCAGTTAGTGATGTTACACTTCAGACTTAAGAGTGCTTTTGAACCAAATGTCATCTTTTAGCTCCTTCAGAACTTTACAGTCACCAAGGGCACCATCAAAAATACTTTCTTGAAGAGAAAGGCTGGAAATATGGTGCTGCATTCACAGCTGATTCAAAGGGTCAGCTCTGAGAAATCAGCAGCTGTCAGTATACTGAACCTTCTCCAGTTTATGCCAGTTGAAGATTTTGACTTTCAGTCCCTTGATCAGGAACTGTTTTTCACATAGATCTCTATCTATTGGACAATTCCCAAAGGATTAGAAATAGCTGGAATCTATCCATAAAGTGCACTAGAGGTTTGTGACAATTTCCAGAATGCAGTGTCTTATTGCTAAATTTATTTACACTAGTGAAGAAATGCAATATTGCCAATGCCCTGCCTCACTAACTCCTTCTCCACTAGTGGTCTGGGCTAACACAGCCTCATGCAGCTACTCCCAACAATCTTTTCTGCAAATAAGGACAAATATGTCATCACCATATTATTTTTTAAATACCACTAATTCCTACCAGGTTAGTAGGCTTGGAATCAAATTCATTAAAGAGTTGTTATAATCAAATAAATTTTCTCAAATAAAATGCACTGCAAGGCATAAGAACTGACTATTTCAGCCACTAAAGATGCACAGCTGTGCTCAAGACAGAGCACTTTGAGGGAGGAGCGTCACACAGTGGAGCTACAACACACAAGACACACAACTTATCTGCATGAACATAGAGGCAAGACATGAGCGATGAGCCAGATTGTATCACACATGCAGTGAGACCAAGCTCTGTCTCTCATCCCAGGCAGAATTGCCTTGCCTACGTGCTGCACCGCAACTTCCCAAATACTCAGCCAGTACTCAAAAGCAGCTTTTTACCAGCCTTCAAGTCTAATGTAACTTCTGTCTTAAAGAGAGCAGTGATCTAAAAGCAAACTGCTGACACACCAATGCACATTCTCCTTGGGAGAGGGCTTTTTGCCTGGTCTTTTCAAAAACTCATGTGAGAGTTCAGGCTCTCAGTAATGTTGCAACATATGCTAGATGCACATAATAAAATTATACTCATAGACTACCACAAGAGCAGGCCTTCAGCACTGAGTTGACATCACCATATGAATTAATACTTCTCTACTTTTATTCACCAGGGCTCTATTCAATGTATGATGCTAAATCCTTCAAGGCAAGTGCTCTCCTAACCTCTGCATGTTGTCATGAATCTTACTATTACACATGATAAAACAACAGATAGAACTGCATGAAGTGAGAAAAAGAAAACCAGAAAAATTCTCACAGATTAAATACACAGAATTTGTGTGAACAAGAAAAATTGCACTGAAGTTAATGAATCAACATCCTTGTGACAGACTCGCCCACTATTTACAACTGCCCTTCAGCAGTCACCTGTGCACCAGTTTTTAAACAAGTAGATTGAAGCAATTTTAAATGCTACAGAATGAGATACATGTCTAAGTGTGGTCCTCTGTGTCACATCCATGAAGAACTGCCAAAACTGATAAACTGGGAGAATACAAAAGGAATATAGCTTTTTGCCTCTGGCAATGAAATAAACATGCATAAATTAGTATCTTAACTGCATACTATCAAAAGGGAAAACCATCCTTCATAAAGCTCATTCTTATCACGTCCTTAACTGCACTCCCTTTGTATTGGAGAGAAAAAATATTTTCGTAGTGATAAGTTTGACAAGATAATAATGACCTTATTGGAAACAGATGGTTTACACTGCTATGCTATAGATAAAGTTGTGTCAGCATTTCCATAAAAGGCTTCCCTGTTTCCAGCAGTTTCCAGTTGGCAGGCAATATTTCTACCTCAACCAGCAAGATACAATCACAGGAGTAACCTGGAAAAACTGGGGGAAGAGTAATTCTTGAGCTAGCATTGGAAAAGAAAGAAGGGAAGTGTTTGTGGGGGAAGCCCAGGAGAGGGTGTGATGGTATCCCAGCAGATTCCTGACAGAAAGGAGTGGATGTGCAAGGTAGTACCTCAGGCGGCTTCCATGGCTGTTTAGGGCTCTGCTGCAGTGACTTCACTGACACAGAACCCCAACCTATCATCTCTGTCTTGTGCTGTCCAATATGCACAGATACTGTGCCATTTATCTGCAAAGATGCAGATACAATATATATTTTTGAGAATAGCCCCAAACCAAGGATAAAACCTGTTAGAAACTGAAAATAACACAGAAAAGACAGCTATTTGTGAGAGATGGAAAGGTTAGTCCTAAAAATAACTCAGTAAAAATCTCTGCCTTATGATGAGCCAGCATAAATTAGACTACTGCTGAAACAAACTCCAAGTTAACAAATCACATTCAGAAACATTTTGGAAAACATTAGTTCAGCTTTGTCCTCCCCAAACACATTAACTGCTTCAATCTAGAAGTGGTGACTACCTGGGATAATTTAATGTAATTTCACTAACTTTATCTATTGAAAAGTATCGATTTTGAAGACCTACATAAAAAAATAAATACAACAATGTGCCTCTTACTAGGTTCTAGATCCAACCCAGAATTTAATTTTATAGTTTAGATCCCCTTCATTTAACAATCACAAAAATGTTTTTTAAGCCTCATTAAATTTGCATCAGGCTCCTCTTTGGACGTTTACAATTCACTTCCCATTGACTGGCTCTCTGTTCTGCTAGAAACTTCGGGGTATTTGAATTTTCTCCTATGTTCGGACCACAGATCCTTTCTTGACAAGGAACTTGCTCACTGTTTGACGGGAATTTGTGACAAGGTTTATTTGCGGTTAGTGGGCTGTTTTGGTTTTCTTACTATTGTGGAAGGCACTGAAAATGAATAATAAACACCGTCAACATGACAGATTAAATTTGTGTCAGATGTCATGAGCTATTGCAGTTACTCTCACATGTAAACCATGAGAATGTACAAAGTGCAACAAAGGTTGCACCCACTTAAAGTTAGGTAATAGATTTTTCTTCTATATATAAATATTAAATTATATATTATGCAAATTACATACATGGGATTTTTAATAGAGAAATTCCCCCAATAGGCAATTTTTAGAAAATTGAAGACTGTTGGGTTGTTTTGGGGATTTTTTTTTTTGGAGCAGGGGGGCGAAGGTTTTTTGTTTATTTGTTTTGTCTTTGTTGTTGTTTTGTTTTTTAAGAATTTTGAGTGAATGAGCAATTTAGCTGAGTATTGAGCTCTGTGACTTTCCAGCAGGGGTGTAGCCTCCTATGCAATTCTGTACCTGTGAGTGCAAACACAAGAAATTGATACAAATTTTTACTTACTTCAGGGTGCATGCAGAATCTTCCCTGTTGATATACTGTAGGACAAACTGGGAGAGACTTACTTGCAAGATAAGAAGCACCCCACTGTGCAGAGTTGATAAACTGCTGTATTACATATAAATCGCTCTGATTCAATTTTGATCCAATAATCACCGATTTAGAAATCTAGTAATTTAAAACTGTAACAGTGTAATTTGCAGTTTTTCTGAGGTTTTTTTTTCCTAGCAGGAGCAAATACCAGAAGTCTTACTTAGTGCTAAAAATATATTATGCCAAAACATAGACTGTTCTTTTGGTACTATGAAGTATACCTTCATTTTTATAAATTTTCCAGTTATATTCTACAAGATAGTTACTCAACAGAGCTGCATCAACAACATTCTGGGATGCAAAATACCCTTTCAGTGTATTAGAAGAACAATATGGGAGTTATACAGTTTCAAGTTCCATGTTTGGCTGTGCCATTTTAACAAACAGAAAGTTATAAACACATTGTGTTCAAAGCAGACTTCACTTTGAGGCATTCCTTGGGTATTAACACTCAAAGAATATAAACAGCCTTGTTGTTTCAGGGCCCCTTATACTCTTGATATTAAGCAGAGCAGTGCAGTTTACACTCCATACAGTCTATAAATCAAATATAAAAACTTACAAAAGCACATAGCTCAGAGATTGCTTATTGTACTTCATAGAATCTTGTGAACAAATCAGAAAGGTGACTGCTGAGTGAGATACAGTTGTGGCATTAATAAAGCACTAATCATAAATAAGAAAAGTCCATTCTAAAAAATAATCTTGCATAGCTGCTGAGCAGCTGGTCATTGAAACAGGCTAAAAGTCTTAGTATTCTTTAGTTTTGAATACAGAATTCAGAAATACCTGCTCTTGTTAGTTTCTATTTGATCATCAGAAAATACACAATCTCTAAATATAAAACAAGATGTCATTTGATAGTAATGGTTGCAAATGATCAAACTGAAATTATTACACCATAAAAATAATTCTTAGACACTTGTATTCATTGATTCTATTATACAACCTGTCAAATTAATTGAAAGCTTTGGTTTGGTACAGATCAGCTCTGTACACTATCAGATATATCTGTAGAAAATTTGTACTTCTCCATAATGACTATACAGTACTTGGTAACTTCATTTTAAGATCTGATTCAAACAATATTTCAATTTGTGCTGCTAATCTAATATTTTCTTAACTTTTATGTTAGTCGGCCAGTCACTGCTCATTTTTAAAGGGATAATACGAAACATGCAATTAAAGCTCAGCACACTGATTGGATTCTGAACATATTGAATTATTTCTCTCAAAAATAATTTCAATTCTCTGTAATCTCTTCATTGTTCTTTCATTATCCATAATGTAATTTACTTGAAATTCATGCTCCATTGCACTTGGTTTAGAGCAGTTCCAGAATTCTTACACAAGCTAAGGAAGTTATTTGTACTAGAGCTGATCTCTGAGGCCTTTCCACAGATCTAGGTAAATATCATTGAAGCACATCCGCTAAATCTCATTGTAAGAGGTATTACAACCTCCCAAGTTGTAATGGGATCCATGATCCCTGGCCACCATTAGGGAATAACCACATTGTTGTCAGCCTTCCAAAAAAACCCCAAATACCAGGACAAGATTTCTAGTAGATGTGAATATTGATATAATGTAAAAATTTCAAACTCTAAGTAACAGAAATCACTGCTGAGCTATAGTGCTAACTAAACAACAATAAAGATTATGTAATGTTAGGAATGAGACAGTAGACACTAGACAATACCTTTCAGTCTGCATCTCTCAGACCCCAAAACTTTCAGCATGCAAACAGACAGGACATTACACCACACCAGACCCCACTGACATTATACAGAAGCACAAGTGGGAACCCAAAGTCCACAAGAACCTCACCTCTCCCTGAGAGACCACATTCTCCAACTAGATAGGTGAGGAGCCATCAAAAAACTAAAAGTTACCTTAACAATTCCGGAAGAACTAGGATAATGAGGCACACTACATTTTTCAATAGTGATGTAATCAATAAAAACACAGAATATTTGGCTTGAGGGTAAAGTTGTGAGCGCGAATGAAGTGTGATATAAAAGGGATAGAGAGTAGATGGTTTAACAGTTACTTTCACCTCCAAATAGAAGAATCTAGTGAATAATCTTTCACAAATTTAACAAAGTGCTACAGAAATTATTGTTTTACACATAGCCATATTTACATCTGGACAACATGATTTATTTATTTTTATTCCAAACAGTATAATTTTATAGGGACCTGTTTTCCATAGGGAGCTATGGAGTAAGCAGTCCACTCAAATACTTTGGAACAATTATTCTTTAAATATTGTAGAAAAGTTCTGGGATGAAATCCACAGCTTACAGATGAACATCATACTGCCTTCCCCATAGTGGGAAATTCCCTTTTCAGGACTGACTGACAATTACACAAGGACCCCCAACTTTTTGTGTTCACTGTGTATGCTCTATATATTTATACATATTACCATCTACAGAACTGAGCAATGTTTGTTCCATGTTTGCCTTCTGAAAGCCCAGTTCCATCCTGAAGTCAAAATACATAGCACAGACACAAAGCACTTAATCAAATAGCATGAGGTTCAGCCTTAACACATCTGTGTTATAATGCTCCTTTCATCAAGTGGGAACTTTCCAGTCTCCACAAACAGGAAATTATTTTAACTCAATGCCAAAGATGCTACTTCAGATAATAAAAGAGGGAAGTGATATGACTAAATCACAATGGACTGTGAGAAAACATGCTCTAGGAATTGAATCAAAGTAAGGTTTGGACATGTCACAGGATATTGGAAAGGGCTACCAATGATACTCCTGAGCATTTTCATAACCAGTGATTTCTACAAATTTCTTAGCACACAGGGCAGCACAGAACACCCAACCTGACGCTAATTTGCAGCACCTTGCAAAGCAGTCCTAAGCGATAAATTCCATCTCCTGATGAGTCAATCAGAGAGCAGCAGGAAGGTATTTAAGAACTGTGAAGATTCTGCCTGTCCAGGCAGATGGAGTTTCTCCATGGATATCTCCAAAAACACCTGCACTCTGTTCATAGGGTGAGCTTGAACCTCGAGGCAGTTCAAGTGTGGATCCCAGAATAAGGCTGGAATGACACAGAGCCAGCAGGATGCTAAGCCCCAGACTGCAGAAAGCCAGCAGTCCTCCAGGAATTGCCTGGATGCCCACTCCAATGGAACAATTTGAGGAGTCAGCTCACTAAGTTTCATGAAAGAATTAGTCTTTAATTACTAAATTACCCATTCCTTTTTGCCCTACTATAGATGCTTATTGCCACTTTGATATGTAAATCAACCATACTCGTGAACTGGTTATTTTCAATAAAAGTCACATTTTTTAGACTGTCACCATATGTTCTGCAGGATGCCTTCATCTCAAAAGCATGAGCTAATAGAAATGAAACACTGACATCCATTTTCATAAAATGCAGAAACCAAAACATTGTCATGTGGCTACAAACACCCACTGGGAATGTCAGATCTCACAAAGCAGTCCAAAAGCATCTTGAGAGACAGGTAACTAATCACTTTTTCAATACCAAGCAAAGCATGTTGCCTTCTGAAATTGATGCACTGTTGCCAGTGCTGCAATAACAGACAAGTCCGTTTCTAAATCAAACCCTAAAATCTGCCTCAATTATCCCTCAATGATTCTCTCATTCTTCATGAAGATCTGTTCTAAAAGCTTTAAAATTAAAACTGAACCTTCTAACAAAGTACTTTTGAGACATAACTAGGCTTAAACTGGTTTAAACTATCATAACTGTGTTTGTTTAAGGTAAGATTAACTCAATTTACACATTTAGACTTCTAGTCAATTATTGCAGATGTATTTCTTGGCTCCCAAATCCCAAGTGGTTCAAAAGCCACTTTAACAGCTACTATTTCATTTTTCTTCACTGGGTGACTGGTAAACCTCTGATCAATACCCCCAATAAGAACTTTCACATGAGTTTCCATCCTCACAGAAGCTTGCCAAACTCAAGAGACAAAAGAGCTTTTGTGCCACCTTTTATATCTATTTTTATGCCACAGGAGATCGTCTTTCTAGGCTGTGAGTGGTAGTTTCCTGCCAGATCCACCCACTCATACTGCAGCTTCTCATGACGAACACTTCTCAACACCCAGAGGACAAACTCTGGTTTAACAAAGATCAAAGAACTTTACCTAAAAAAACCCATTGATCAAAGTTTTGCAACCTAAAGTTCCAGTACACAATTGATCTGCTTCTCCATCAGGTGTTCACATTAACATGAAAGTTCCCCTCTGCAGACCATTACTGATGCTCAGTTTTGGATTTTCTTTTTTAAAAAATAGATAATTCCTTGTAGTGGCATATTGCCAGGAAGGAAACTGAACTATTTAGACCATTTTTATTCCATTTCCCCCACTCTCTTTATAAGTCTAGCTTGCTTCAGTTACCTCATCACTAAGTGTAATAAATACATCTAGCAAAACTCTACCACCATGAACAAATTAGAGTAAAATTTAAGAAGCTGACCACAGCAAACAACAACTACTTTTTTCTTAAATTTTTTTTTTACTTTTTTCGTGAAGGAGCTTGAAATGTTACTTTGAAAAACACTTACCCACAACATAAGCAACTTTTATGTTATAGGAATCCTTCCACAGAGGTTACCCATAACTTAGGGTCAAAAGGGAAGCAGCATTTATCAGCTTTTTTTTGTACTGCAAACAGGTGGTGAGGGCTTAAAATTTAAATGCATTCCTCAAATTTCCTCTGTCTACAGCACATAGCATATTTTAAATGGTTTACTCAACTTATTTGCAATCTTCATGTCTGTTGTAAGCATAATGAATACATGCTGAGATATCCAACAACAACAAACCAATCATCACTTGCCAGAACAACTTCAAAGCTCTAAGACATGTAGTGAAAATCAAAACGATGCTGCAGGAATTTATTTTCCAGACTCTTTTATTTAGAGCTTACTAGCAGCAATGCCTTTTAAGTATTCTCTCTCATACGGTGAGAAGAAATACATCCTGCTGCTATTTACTTATCTTCTGGCACTGGCTGCTAATCACAGCCAGGCTGTGATTCCCTTATTGCATCCCTAGGACTCCAGTCAATCCCACTTCAGGGAACAGGAGACTCGACCCTATTGCACTCCTTCCCATTGCTGGATGGTTTGGAAACCTGAAGCAGCTGAGTCAGACACACCCCTGCACTTAAGCACATTGCACAAGATCTATTTTATCTGTTAGGAAAAAGCCTCTCAACTGAATTTTAGATGTCATTTTAGTACTTTCAGACATCTGTCTATAATGGCAAACAGCATAAAGTAAAATGAGATTTCTTCTTCTCCTCATATTTTAAACTAAACAAAGAATCATCTCATATTTACAAAGAAATCCTGAAAGTACAGATTTGAGCCTAAACCAGAATTTTTTTAATAACCCAAAATAATAGCTTCTGTTGGCAAGACAAACTCTAAATTACTGACACAGTGGCTTATTTGACTGTTTACCAAAAGATACACACATGTATAGGGTATAAAAAGTTGCAGAATTTCTTCTGTGAACTTACACACCTGGAGCAGCACCTTGCCACTGGGTTACAAAGCACATTGCTTTTCCAGCTGTCCTTGGGTGAAGGTTCTGTTTCTCTGTATGTTCAGGAGTTCATGACTTCAATGAATGTGAGACACAGTTTCCCTTTTTCTTTCCATTAATTAAAATCCCTCACAAAATTTTTGTTCATGACTTATGCATTACATTATTTTATAATATCCTGCTCTGTGCTGGATAGCATAATATAATAAACAGTAAACAGACACGATCACTCTGGGATTTCACTCATTCAGAATTTTTGATGAATTTATATGCATGAAATTTCCTTCTGTCTTTCAAACAGTCCAGTCTGGAAATGTACCAGATTCAACTTACTGTATTTAACAGACATTTAATGTATGTTCTGACTAGTTGAAAAAAGGGACACCATAATAATATAGGAGGCCAGGACCAAATCAGGATGGTAAGGTTACATTTTTTAAAAATTCAAACTCATTTGAGAGAAGGCATCAAAATATTTGCATTAGGAATATATTATACTTTTGTTAATAATTCTTTTATCATATCTACTTTTTATTTGTCAAAGTATAACAATATAATATAAAGAGGCATTAAAGACAGAAAACTTCCCTACAGGAAAGACAACAAAAGCGGGTGGGGGATTCGTGGAAAAAACAGGTTTCTTCCTGTGTTTGGATGGTGTTGTTGTCATGACCACCAATTTCCAGCAATGCTCAATCCAAATACATTTCTTAATTTCATCAAACAAATCTCTTTCCACTTCTCCATTGCAACTCTTACAGTCTTATAAATGTGTCTACCAAACTTGAACTCACAAAATCATCCATAGAGCTCTGTGAGTTATAAGCAAATAAATGTGTTTGCCTATCAAATTCAAAGCATATTAAATATACACAATAAATTACATATAAACCAGTAAGAATATATTTAAACCCAAATTATTGATATAGTTCCTTAAATATATTTCCAAATGGATTTCAGGTATCCAATATTAATGTTCAGAGATCCCCTATGATAACTACAGACATGTATGAAGTGCATAAAATGCAGATAGAATCAGGCACCCTGATATTCCAAACCTGGGCCCTGACCGGAGAGCATCAGACCAGAGTCCACTTCTAAGTCAAACCCAGGGCATAAATGGAAACAGCCAAGCCAGGATTGTGGAAATGTCCCTTTTTTCCAACACAGAACTGAGATGTAGTCAGGACATGCACCTCAGCCCCCTGGTTTAAAGAAAGCAAGAGGAAAAGGCATTGTGTTGTTAGCAGAATTAAAATGCTCTACAGTACACTGCACTCCCAACATTTTTCAGGGCCCACATATAAAAAAATGCTGAAAAGCCCTTACCTCAGGAATCAGATGCTCCTAGCAAATATCTGTGGGTTTCCTTTCCTGCAGTCACCGTCCCCCTGCCCCCTGCAGTTCCCAAGTATTTTCTACTCAGAAAACAAGATAAATATGAAAGAGTGATAAGGGAAAATTCCTGACAGTGAGAATTACTAATCCAAGCATGGGGGGGAAAAAAAAAATCTACATTTCATGTGTCTTTATAACTGATTACATCCCACCATAGTACAAATGAACTAAAGCACATTTTCCAGTATTTTCTTACATATGGGAAACTGAGATATAGCCAGGAAGGCCATTTCAAACGGAAATAGCTTCAGCCTTCCAGAGCTCAGAAAACGATTCCATTTCTTTAAAAATATCTCCCAAATCCCAAGGCAGATTAAATCCAGAAAATGTGGAATACAAATCAGTCTGAAGGCCGAGGTTAACTTGATGAGATTAATTTTCAGCCCTTGGCCAGAGTTTATTTCCCTTCCCATTTACACTCAACAAATCACTGCTCGTACATTTTTTCCTACTTCACATTATCACCCTGACTTTCTCAAAACAAAGAAAAAGCCTGGTCTAGGCAACGGCACATGAAACGGTGCTGTTCATGGCAAGAGAAAAGCATAATCCAGCAGAGATGCACCACTGAGCTGAGCCCTACTTCAGCTGCTTGTTTGGCACTGTTGTTTTTTAATCTCAAACATATCATCAAAGGGGGGTTTATGGGGAGTCCTGTTCATGGCCAGCAGGCACTACCAAGTGGGTGGTGAGAGGCCACCATTTTCATGGCAGGGCATTAACTGACACCTAGTTTATAAATGTCATAGTAAATGCACAGAAATTCCAGAGAGCTGTAGGAAGCCATGCTAGAGTATGAACACCCCAGCAGCTCCAACAAGCCTTTAATGAACTATACTCTGTGTTTTCTCAGTGTGGTGTCTGCATGTTCACCAAACAGCGTGTTTGGGAAATGCAAAGCAGGCACCTGTGGAGTATTTTCCATTCAGTAAAGCAAAGCCTCCCAGTTTCCTGCCTGTTAAATTTCACTTATTTCCAGTTCTCAATTTTAAAAGTGTTCTTCATATGTAAAATGCCTACATTTTTTGACATGTGTCACTGTCACAGAGTCGTACATGTTACTAGACACAGAGCTTTCTTACGACAATGGGTCTCTGGTGGCAAAATTCCCCACAAAAGGTCCCTTGCAAACACACTACGTCTTTCTGAAGAGTATTTTTCTATACAAGTAATACTTCCCACTGGAGATGAAGTACACAACTGTACTTTTTTCAGGTTATAACAATAAAATGTATTTTTTATATATATATATATATATACACACTAACAGCCAACGTAGACTTTACACCTAGATTGCATTAAGGCACAGATCAATATACTTGTAGCAATGATTAAAAAAGGAGATGGATTCACACAGTTCAGATAACTGTGTCTCTTTATACTGGTTTAGAGATCACTACACAGTTTTTCTTCTGATGACACATTATTTCACATTAATGAACCAGAACAGCATTCAAGAAGCCCAACATCACCAACCACAGAGTTCAGCCCATGAGTTGAAAACTTCTAAGCCCTTTGAGGCAAATCAGTATCAAACCCCTATTCATCTATGGATTTTGTTGTTATATTAAAGATGGCAGATTTTATAAATTATTCTAGGAAATCATTGTTTCAATGCACACTTACAGGAGCCACAAACCTGCAAATAATTTCCTGGAGTTTAGTTAGACAAAAATCCATTAGATCATCTATTTCTTTCTCACATACACAAAAATTAAGATTCACTGCAGTCTGAAACACCTTTTTCAGAGAGTGTTTCAGACTGGTTATTTTTAAACTCTTGAATCTTATTTCTTAGCTGTTATTTACCTCTGAAGTCAGGTCAGTACCATCTTTTCTTACAAATAATGAACAGGTTTGGAGCTTTCTAAGAGCAATGGTACAAAGAAAGCATTTAGAAAATGTATTGCACCACATTGTATTTAGTTTTAGTCTGGTTGGAGCTTTCCAGGTATATCAAATACATGCATTATATGTTCTAATTCCTTCCTATTTTGAGTAAATATGTATCTCTGTGTAACGCAAAACAAAAAAATTAGGTGTTTAAATTAATAAAAGGCAAAAGTTTTAAAATCTTCACTTTTAATTAAAGGTTAATTTACAGAGATAGAAAATTATATACATTGACTAATCTAAAATTCATGGCTTTCACCATGACTCAGGAAATCATCTGTTTCTCCACTATTCATGGGTAGAATGCAATAATAATTATTATTAATAATAATAACATAATTATGATTCCAGTAATAATGGAATATTAATATGAATTCTACCCATTTCTACCTTATATATGATGCAAACATAATGACATCTGTCAGTACCAAGGAATAATGTATAGTAGATGCATTACCCTATCTCCTCTCATGATCTGATGATGAGTCTGAAGATGAGTGGTATTCTTCTTAAAACCCTGGGTTCTAGGTCATATGATTTATGAGGCTTTAATCTTCCATGAAAAGTAAGACAATTTTAGCCCCAAGCATCTAAACGAAATCTTTCAAACACAACAAAAAAAAACAAAAAACAAAAAACAAAAAACAAAACAAAAAAAAAAAGGCATGGGGGAAGCCTTAAAAACCTAAACAAGTGCAAAGACAACTAAAAAACTAATGTTATGACTATTTTAATTTTTTTTTTAATATGACTCATGATTTCATAAGGTTTTGGCTTGGCAATGCTGACACATTTCTGTTCCAGCAATTCCTTTAGAAGTGTGTACTCAGGACTGCATACCCTTTCTTACCAAATCACAGCATGTTCTGTCCCTTGCGTTTCTGTCCCATTCATTACCTAAAATATTCCTTCACCATCCCCTGAAATTCTCTATGGGCTTTCCAGAAAGGAAAGAAACACCCCAAGCCCTGCCAGTCTCTCCCTATCAAACTAGTCCTGCCCTATTCATGTTCCTCACCTGGTTTAATTGCAGTTGGTTGGAAAAGAATAAATATAGACTAAGCTAACTCTTACTACAAAAAAATAAATCTTTACAAAGAAAAATCTGATTTCTTAGATTGGGAGCAGAACAGCTGTTTTTAGTTTTTCCTTTACTGGGCTTATTTGTCCATAGTGAGAAAACCAGGATTAGAAAGTGCACTGTAAAATCCCAATGGAGACAAGGTCAACCATCACTGGAGTAACTCTATCTCACACAGTTACTTTACAGTAAAATCCAGGCTGGTTTTCCACATTGGCATGAGTAAATGCACATTAATTATCTAGTGGTGAAAACACATCTTCTTGGCATTGAGGACAAAGCCATCTTTTTGTTCACTTTGGCACAAAATCAGTTTTCAAATATATCCCATCTTATATTACTGAAACAGTTCATAGATTCATTTAGAATGCACAAACTCTCATTTTAGTGGCTGATATTAATCCAGAAGCACCTTTTCTGTTTATTAATTAATTGATGCATAATTATTTAATTATCAATATACCTGATGTTTAATTATTTAACTATCAATATATCTACTAACCTTTAAATACTGCAGTTTTAAGCAGCTGAAATTAAACAGACAGAAGGTGTCTATAAAATTAGCTTCACTACCATACACAGGTTTATTACTGATTTTTCTGTAGTAGAACTCCATTTTATGCTGGCAACAGCATCAGAGAAGAATATCAATCTACAAATCTATAAATTAAGGAAAAATAAGAGTGGAATTATTCCCAGATAAGCATACATTTGCCTTTTACCTTAAACCCAGAGGGGTCCCATCCAAAACTGAATTCCAGAAAAAGGCCATTTCAATTTTAGAAATTTCAGGCAAAATCGTAGAAGGGTTCTGCTAAAGTTTAAATAATCTATTAAGATGTTTCTGAATTATAAGTTGTCCCTTGTCAAAACTGTACCCTTAACTTTGTAATTCCTAACATTCAGGAAGGTTCTTCTTTGGTTTATTGTCTCAACTTTCTAAAAAAGACATCTTTGTTATGTTCCTAGAACTGCAGCCCAACCCACTGACATGTTTCGTGCAAGAAAAAAACCACGTGAGGTAAACTATGACCAACCCCTTCCATACCTTATCACGGTGATAAACAGACACCCAGTACCCAGACCTACCTGACTGCACATGTGAACAAGCCACAAGGCAGACCAGACACACTGGCCTGCTCTGCTGCCATCACGCTCAAACACAGATTTCACACAGAGCAGTCAGTGCAAGAACTGCTGTCAGCTCATCCTCTCTGTACATAAACAGAAAACAGCCTCCCACATTTTGGCTGCATTCAATCTATTGTTTCTGAGAGGTTGCAGTCTTTTACATATAAAATACAAGTTTAATAGCACTCATCTCTGGCAACAAGATGTACTATTCAGTCATGGTTTAGACTTTTAGCAGCTAACATTTCATTAAACTAAAGATCTTAACAAGCAACACAGCATTAACTGTATTTTAGTTTCATACATTAACCTCAAGTACTATTATCAGCATCAGAATGCTCCTTCTTTTTGTTTAGTTCTAGTTTTCTATTTTAAAATGCTTTATTAGTAACCAAGCTTTAATTAATTACAAATGCATTTCCCCAGTTTTCAAGAAAAGCCCAACATCAGCATTGTATGTATCAGAAGCATCTAATCATTTTCCAACTTGTACCAGTGCTCTTACGTCCTCCTCCCACAAACCATCTGCAGAGCCACACAGAACAACATAAAGCAACCCATGGCTAATAAATTCCCCTTTATTCAACATCAGAGTACCAAGCATTCATCATATGCTTTGATCCAAAAACATTGAAGGGGACACTGCTTTTCTGCATTATCAAGCAGTTTGAACTTGGTTTCAGCCTTGTTGAAAACAACTCAATTTTCAATAAAAGGGAGCTCAGGTATTTTGCTTTAAAATCCTTTCCAGGTCATGAGAACAGAAAAAGCTTAATGATGAGTCCTGGCCTGCTGCCAGTCGCATGTTTAGTGTCAGGTTCTGGCAGGTCTGCACTACTCACAGTCAATCTTCCTCAAACTGAAATCCTGACATATCAGATATTTATTTATGCTATTTATATAAGGGAAGGCTATTGGATTTACTTTCTGCTTGACACATATCCTCCCACAGCTGAGCCTCTGGATTCCTGAGTCCTCATTCCTTCTCCTGCTCTAGACTCCCTTACTTGGTTCTCCTGATACATCCTTGACTTCCATCAATGTCTGTCTATCATTGAGAAACCTTGCTCTGGGCTGCATTTCTCATGACATGCTATACAACTTTCAGTTGGTTCACTGCTATCTTCTCAATATAGACTTAGCATAGGTGATTATTAATGGGCTTGCTGGTTTTATTTGGTAATTTCATCATCATTATTAGTTGTCCGATTTCACGCTCAAATTAAAATTACAGGTAAAATATATGTTTCAGTCAAGAAATTTCTTGGCATTTTATAAGATTAGAAACATTACATTAAATGCTTTAGTAATTTAAATGTGTCTATGAATGACCCTTCAAAAACACTTGCACATTTGCACATGACAAAACTTAAGTCTGAATATTATTTCAAGTGCATAGTAGCCACAAAAACCTATTTAGACAGTGCAGAAAAAAAAACTTACACAAGCACACATTCATCAGTGTACTGGGATTGATTCAGTTGCTTAAATATAGGCTGGTCATATCGTGATTTTTTTTGAATACCAAGGTGTGCACAACCTCTAAGTAGGCCTAACAGATTAAAAAAATTAATTTTCTGAGGTGTGCAAAAGTGTATATGCATCCAGCAGGCTGTCACATGGCTTCACCAGCAGGTTGGGTCATGCTGTTATATTCAGCATTGTAGCTGGCACTGGTTTGCAAGCTTCATGCTACTTTTAAATAACCTACACACAGGGCTGGGAGGTTTCTAATATTTGTAGGATAACTTGTGTTTTGCTTTGACTCAACTCCAGTTTCAGCTTGCACATGTCTGGCTTTGTAAAAACCTGATGCTTGAATTCAAATACGATCAGTAGGTAATCTTCCAGTTGCAAAATTATTCAGAGCCTTAAACCGTAGTTTGTTTTTTCCTGTATTATGAACATGAAAATAATTTACCAGATATTTAGTTTGCATAATTAACATGAACCATTTGCTGTAAATCTTAATGAAGTTGGAAATATTTTGTTGGCATGTAGTGCCTTCCAGAGAAAAGAGAGTTTGTTGGCTAATTCTGAAGCACTTAAAACATATGATGTAGCATGACAAATCATGGAATCCAGGGCACAATTTGCACATACCCTGCCTAAAAATTACTAATGCTAATAATTCTCAGAAAGTTTTTGAAATTTATTTTTTCCTGATGATTCATTTCTCTCTTCATTGAAAGAATTCAGAAAAGACAGACTTTGCGAAGCTTCCCATACCATCTCCTCCTAAGATCAGGGTCATTATCTTAGTATTGCATAAATTCTGTACTATATATGTATTATGAATATATTCTAAAGTATTTCAAATGTATAGATGGAATTGGAGGGTGCTAGATTATTTATGATGAAATTCAAGAAAATTATTTAATACATTTATAATATAAGGGGATCTTTTTCCATTGCACCATGAAACAACTATTTGAAGATGACATTTAATTTATATATAAATATTTCTAAATGTAATTAATTCCATCAAAGGATACTAAGTACTTTGAAGATTCAAAAAAAAAAAAAAACCAAAAAAAACTCCTAGGTTATATAATATTACTTTGTTCCTATATTACAGTTGAGGAATGTGTAGTATTTGAAAATATTTGTCCCTTGTTTGTGGTTGTTCAGCTGGAAAGACTTCTTTTATTGTTGTTTCCTAATGAAATGATGTACAACCACCACTCAACCTGAAGTAAAAAGGGCAAATAAATTGCTTCTTTCAAAAATTCAGGCCTACATGTCTCCCAATTTAGAACACTGAAATCTTTACCTCTCCAAAATAGTAGGCCCATTCACCCTGAGATGCTGTGAGGACAGCTACTCATCAAGTGCATTCCTTCCTCCTTTTTTTTGTTACCAAGCCAACTAGAGGTCACTTTGCAGAAATTTGACCTTAGTCTGCACAAAGTTGGGAAGATAAATTCAACTTTTTTTTTTTTTACCTTGATTCTATTTCACACCTAATTTCTGTACATTAGCAGCTTTGATAAAATTTGAAAGCATTTTCAATATCAGACTGAAAACTATTGTTTTGCTCAGTTTACATGCTTCTCCATAATAATAATAATGATTTGGTGTTAACATGTTACAGTGGGAGTTAGACTCAACAGTCCTTGCAGGTCCCTTCTAACACAAGACATTCTATGATCCTGTAATCATTTCACCATTGCTTACCTAATCATACATGGTGAGAAGTCATGTAGTTCTGTTTCCTGGAAAGAAATTTGTTCCCAGAATTTTACAGGAGTGATACTGTGTTTTATCTGGCTCTCTGGCCTTGTCTTAAAAATATCCAAGAGGACTGGACTTAATTTCATTTGATTTTGAAGGACAAGAAGTTAAATTTCCTAAGTACATTCTGCTATTATTTTTCTAAGTATATCTGAGATATTTTAAGTGAGTATCTCTTACTTAGAAACACAGCTACATCACGTGCAACAACATCACTGGTATTGAAAGGACACATTCGACCACCAACCTTTCATCCACTGGCAAAAAAACCAAAAATGTCTGGGTTTTTTCTGAGATGTTCCACAAGTATCTGGGGGATTTTTTCAGTTTACTAGAAAGTGATGAATCCCTGCTCTTCACAGCCAGAAGTCTCTGTAATACACTGTACGTCCTAATTTGTCATGGTGAACTAATGCTTGATCCTGACAGAAGACAACAGCTAAGCAAAGGTACTACTTCAGTCTGATTTCATCTCATGAATGATTATTAAACACAAATAAAGATGTCCAGTCCTCAGGTTTTGGGTACCTTTCCTCAAAGGAATTCTTTTGCAAGGACATTTCATCCTCTGGCATGGCTGTTCCGGTTTGAAAAATGGCTTGTGGCTGCCTCAGAGTTGCTTGGTTTTACTGTCGGTGGAAACCCCCATTTTCATACACACACACTCCACAGATGGGTTTTCAAACTTTCTAGGTGCACTTTTGGAACAGATTTTACTCTTAAACACTACGCAGTAACTTTTGCTGATTTCTTCTTTGATAAACTTTATCATTAGTCCCCTCCATAACTAAGACAAGTATGATTTCTCCACATTAAACATTTGTCACATGAAAAGAGGATCAGCTGCTACACACAGTTACTTACACTACCTTCATCACAACTAAAGAAGGTACCTTACAATGGGAAAATGCAAGTTTTGTTGTTGTTGTTGTTTTAATTAAGCACTTATGTTGGCTCTCAAGAAAAACAAGCCAGAGCCTGCAGTGTTTTTCCATACACTGGAGCGACAAACATACCTACAGTCAGAAACATTTCCAAATGAAGAGCTACACTTTTAACTCATTTATAAACATACAGAAAGTGATTTCTTTTTTTTAAGGGGTCTGCCACAGTTACACCCACAGGAGAGATATTTGTTAACACAGTACAAGGGTTCCACCTCAGATAACTCTTGAGTGGGATACCTCGATCACTGGAAAAGAAACAGCAGCAACATAACACATGAAATGGCAATTTAGGAAACTGATGTGATGCCAAGTTGCAAAGTATTATCAAATAAGGGTCTTCTCCTGCTGACTACAGGAGAGTGCTTTAATCCATAGCTATTAAAATAAACACCACAGCCCACAAAGATTAACAGTGTTTCCTGCTTTTCTGTACTGGCTACAGAATATTTTGATTGCACTTCTGTCAAGATCTAATGCAACTAGAGAAAATGCTTGTCAGAATGGAATTTTAGAATGATGATGTCAGTGTCATACTTTGTATTTCCATTTTCCCAAAATATGCTTATCAGCTGGGGGCAAAAAAAAGAGGGAAGATAATTATTTAGAGGAAAAAAAGAAACATCTCATCCCATTATAATTATTCATTAAATACAAAAGTAAGTCATGCCATTAACTGAGGGGGTTTTAGGTATGTTTTCTTGATTAGTTTTGTTCTGGAACACAAGGCATATTATTAACCAATACATAATATTAAACAATGACTTACATTCAACCATATTACTTCCCAAGTTTTGGAACAACTCTAGAGAACCCTAAATAGCACAGAAATTGAAGATCTTAAAAAATAAACAAAAACCCCTAAGCTTTAATTGAAATCTGTGCTGACTTAGCACAAGGCTCAAAGAAAGGTACGCTTCCTTTTTCCTTTTTTCCTTCCCAGTCCTCCCCAACAATCCAGTGCTGCCATGTGATGCTGCAAAGCATGGAACCAGTGAAACAACAAACTGAACATGTAACTTACTCTGAACATGTAACTCAACTTTTTCCCCATTCCAGTTTTCAATTTTTCAAAACAAGTTACACTTTGTTTTATACTATTTTCTGCCTCTTTTTTGGAAATACAATTTGACCAGAAGAAATTTTAAAGTGTAAGTTATTCCTAAATGTTCCCATAAAAATTAGGGGGGGGAAAGGAATAATAGTTCATTATACCAACATTCACAATGTCTTGCTTTTCTTTTTAAGTGATACACTCTAAATTTCATTCATCAACAAAATTAATGTTTTTCTTACTTTTGACCCACATGTGCATACATAGATTCATTTAGACACTCTTCAGAGTTTGCCCTAGTCTATTAAGAAGAGCTATGTAGCAATCAGGAGATTTCTATACTTAGAGGAGATTACATTATCTCAAGAACTTCAAATAAATACTGTTTACTTACCTGGATATTAGAATTATGAGTTGCTTTTTTGCCTGACATAACATATGGGAAAGAACAACATGGACACAATTTGCCTAATTTTATTCATTTTAGTAGCTTGATGACATCCCAATGATTTAACATTTCAGTCACGAGGAGACAAAGAAGCCTCCTATGGTTACATTTAGATAGTACTATTACAAGTTTTACTAATATTACAGAATCTATGGCAACACTTGCAGTCCTAACAAGAATTTACCCTATTCCTGCGGGATCCAGCAAAAACATCCGGTCCTCTCTCAAGATGTTTACAGTGGTATCAATGAAAATACCAAGTTATCTACTACTGAACGGGAATTAACACACTGAAACCTGTCTCTTTCATTCTCCATAGTCTTCATCTCTGATGCAAACTGCGCAGGGCTCTAAATTCAGCTGTTTTCATGTGCAACATTACATGATTGCAGAAACAGCATCAACTGGTCACTCAATACAAAGCCACAACAGGGCCCAGCTTCTCATCCAAGAGGGAAGAAAATTTATCTTGCACATTTTTCAATTAGGACAAAGAACTGTGAATCTCACTAACAACATCACAACAACTGGATGAGGCCCTAATCCAAGCCTTAAATCAGCCTTTACAAGGCTGTGTTGGATTAGAACCTAAAAAGTAGCAAACAACAACTTGCTATATTTTCAGTTGCTGTTTTTCCAGTTTAGAAGTGTGTGCATTGTGGGAGTTTCTCCTAACCCCAAATTACAGCCTGGTGGTTAGGAAATACTTCCAAATTCATGCATGTCCTTTACATGCAAGGTAAGCTTAGTAAGGATAATACTTTCATCTCATGACTTAGTAACTATGATTAGCAATAGCTCTACACATCACAACAAACACCACAATAGGGATCCTCCAGTCATTAATATACTACAGTTTTCAGACTACAGGGTGAAAAACAGAACACGTCACACCTGGCCTCTGGATAATCTTGCAGACTTTTGGCTTGCATTAATTATTCCACTGAAGTAATGGCAGTACTGTAATTTACACCAGATGAAGACCTACTCCAAACAGAAATGCCTCTTCCAAACAGAAATGTCAGGAGAGTAAGTCAAATGATCTGACTTGACAGTACATTTTTTCATGCATTAGTTACCCAAGTATGAAATTGCAATCAAAGGAAAAATAGACTGCAAAACTATTTGGCTTTGAAAACCAACCTGAGAATCCTCTGCAGATGCGACCAGGTGGACTGCTCAAGCAAGCCTTTCAGAAACATACTGGGTAGGATTTGACTGCCAACACAGCACCTTGAAAATCAGAAAACCCAGACTGGTGCTGGGTTTTCTTTGGGGGATGAGGTGGTTGGGTTTTTAATGTGAGGTTTCGGGTTGAGGGTTTCTGAGGCAATCGGGTCAGGAGACAACTGCTCTCCAGCAGAAGCATCTTGTTCCAATCTCCCTGGCTAATGTATATTGAGCATCCCATTTTTATGTCTCCATCTACCCAAGCATGTCAGTAGCCAACAATCCTTGGGTTTAATGCCAAGAATAATGTTATTATATTCTTTCTTAGCAAAGTCAGAAGAACAGTCACCTAGAAAGAACCATGGAGACAGAACCAGGATTGAAATTAGATATCACATGAGCCTCTCCCCAAAATTAATAATCTACCATTCATGCCAAATTATAAGTTTATATTACCACAACTCAAGTATGGTCTTTGACAGAAGTTTAATTAGTAGAAAATTTCTATCAAGTGACAGTGGCTGAGAATGTAAGTTTTACACAAATTTTTCTAAAGAAACCAAGAGAATCTTAAACTGACAGTTTGATTCTGATCATGAAAGTTAAACACGGCCTATTCCCTTGCCCACTAGAGAGATGAATGAAAGCAGACCCCTCCATTAATTGGATTTTTAATCATAGCTATGCTCGGGTAATATTTTGCACTTGAAATCTGAGACTTGGAACACACTTGGAGGGAAATGTTTGCAGTGTGCTTCGATGACCTTTTGCAACTGAGTTCTGGTATAGAAACAGGACTTTTCAAATGTCCCAGCATGTTCAGTTCTAGGGGTTTGGTCCAGATCCAAAACTCTGGGGTTGTTTAATAAGGAGATTCCAGGCAGTCCACAGCTGACCCTGGACAGCAACACTGGAGCTCCAGTTTGCTGACGTGGACAAGCTCTGTGCTGGGGACTGAGTAGGTCCAGATGCTCCTTCTCTCTTCAGAAAGGAAATTATAGTCTATAGAAGAGGAGCTTGGCACGGCCAGCTTTCTAAGCTAGGAAATTTCATGATCTGTTGGAATATATTAACATGTACATTTTTAACTCTAACAGAGACATAGCTTGTCTGTGGAACAAACGTCTGATAGGGGCAGAGTTACAGGGCCTAAGGGAACGTAATGGGCTGGATGATTTCATTTCCCCTAAGTTAAGGCAGTTGGCAAACCTGGGTATGGTTTACTGCTTTTTTGCTTTTATTGTTATGAATTGTGTGGATAATTGATGGCAGGTTGCCTAGAGCCTGGGATAGGCCTCCTTCAAGAAAGCTGAAATAAATATATGGTGGCTTGCCCTTATTTCACTGGTTCTGTGTCAAATTCAGGAATCACAACAACTGGCTTGGCCTTTAAAGGCACCAGCCTAAAAGAAGGGAGCAGGCTTACCACACACAGTGGCAGCCTGGATGTCACCTTAGGATTAGTAACTGCTCCTGGGTCTCAGCACTGACATCAGGTCCAACCTCTTCTGGTGAAAGGGAGAGATTTTCAAGCAATTTTCCAAAGACCACTGCTTCCCAAGCTCTGAACTTAGACTACATACTGCAGATCAGAGGAAAAACCAAATCAAACAGTAAGGTCCTGCGAGCTGCATGGTAAAATGGTTGGTAGTTCAGTACCCAGCATATCAGAATCAAATTTCCACTTCAGAACCACCTTAGTTGTGAAAATAAAATTTCACTGTTCAAAACATTACCTTGAAATTAATCACTTTTCTTACTTTCATGCTGATTTATAAGGGCAAACAATAAAATTGTACATGTTTATTCTGTTTTTCCAATGTAGGCATCAACTCAGAATCATAATTAGGATCACCAATCAAGCACTGGTTTTCTAACTGTTTATTTCACTAATGGGAATTGATAGATATTAAAGAAACCAGTTCTCCCTTTTTATCCTCAAAGTAATTAATCTACAACAAAAACAAACTTAGAGTGAATGATACAGATGATGTGTTTCTTTCACGGTGCAGAATTGAGGGAAGGCACAGCATAGGGCATAAGTAACCATGCATTTCTCATAACTGCTATGTAATTTCAAAAATTGCACTGCAAGGTCTATAAAGTTCCTCCATTAAGTATATTTTCTGTGCACACCTCATCGCTATGGCTGGCTGGACTTATGTAATTAAGTACAGTTTGAGGTCAATATGGAAAACAGGTCTCATTCATCACTGGCAAGCTGTCTCTGAAAAGAATATACTCCAAGGAGCCCAGCGACACAGGCACAGAGACAGAAGAGCCAACTGGTAAAGTACAAAACCTGTACTGCTTTACTCAGAACATAATTACCCTTTAGGCTCTCTCAAGGGCAATACATTAAATCCCAGATGTACATCTGGTAATAAACACTGAAAGTACAGAATAGCATTGATGTCAATCACCCACCTGGTCACTGAAGCACCTTCTTTCAAACAGGACAGCATACAAAAATGTTTAACAGTCTTTAGCAAAACGTCCATTGAGCTATACAACTGAATATCCCTGGCATTTTTAGTGTCAAGCCTGAGAGACCAAGAGAGCTTGTAATACTGCCTCAGAGGTGCCTTGCAGAGGAGCCAGGCTGTGCTTCACACAGGCACCAGAATTGGCTTTACAAACTTACTCCCTTTTCAATTAGGCCTCAAGCACCTGATGTCCTGATACCATTTTCCCTAATATTAACTTCTTATGAACATAGATAACACCATAAACTGAGTGGGAAACTTTCCTACACAACAACTGATTGATATCAGGTAATTGCTGAACTATTCACATGTTATGAAAGCGGAGAATTCAAATGTCCAATGACTCAGAAAATATTCCTTAATCAGAAAGGCAAAGTCAGTTTGGATCAAAGAGAGTTGCAATATGTTTAAGCTTTTTCTACTCTCTGTTCTGTTCTTCTCATACTCTTATGCAGCCTGAGTAAAGTATATACCAGCCTGTTCAAGACACCACAAATTTTTCCTTTTTATGAGAAAAGGAATACTCATGCCCTCACCAAACAGTCCTCATTAGGGTCCATACCAGTCACATTTCTTTCTGCAGAAATTTTCTCCAAGTATGCATTATCTAAAGCTCTGGTGCAACACATGGCATGAGCTTTAATCACATATAACATACCAGATATTTCACAGTCTATAAAAACCTGAATTTTGCAACCATGTCAGACTCTTCATCATAGAGCTTTGAGTGTACTAACATAGGTGCTGGAAAACTCATTATGCATTTGGCTGGACTGAAAGAGAAACATTACCCTTCAGGCACTTTGCATGAAGACAATCTCATTTCCAAAACCAGAGCTGTCTGGTTGCAGGACCCTACATGTTTCCCACAGGAAGGGAACTTAAAAAAAAAAAAAAAAAAAAAAAAAAAAAAAAAAAAAACAAAAAAAAAAAAAAANAAAAAAAAAAAAAAAAAAAAAAAACCAAAACAACAAAATAACCATCAACAAGAAAAGTACTGTAAGCTAGAACAGGAGAAAAAAAAAAAAAGAAAGCATTTTGAGGAAATACTTTGTTCTTTAGTATTACATGTATCATTACAGATAATAGTTAGATCTGCAATTTCTCCCAGCCTCAAATCTCCTACTGGGCTACAAAAATGTATAGTAGAGCTATAAATGAAGAATGGCACACGCCTACAACACCCTCAGGGACAGGGGCTATGTTTAGGTCATTAAGACTTGAAAGAAACATTTTAGATGCCTGAAGATATTGATGCTTCATTGCACAAAAAATATAATTGCTTTAACAGCTTCTGTAATAACCTGCGAGTTACACAGCAGACACTTTTTCTTTATCATAGCTGTATCCCTAAAACATTCATTCTATTGCTAATCAAACTGAAGTCAAGTGTTTCAGTGTGACAGAGGCTATTGTCAACCAGAACCACCTGCAATTTTTTTTACTAAACTTGCCTTAACCAGGCTTGTCTTATACCATTTGTTGTTGTCTTCTCAGAGCAAGGCAAGCACTGCTTTAACAGGACACGCAAAGGGGAAAGAGAAGCTTGTTCTTCATTAGCTCTGAAAAAAATCCTTTGTTAAATCTTCATCTTTCTTATGTTAGATAACTCCAGAGGGAAGGAAAAAAAAATAAATAATGCCCACCTACCTCAAAAATCTAACAAAACTTATACCACGCCCATCCATGTGAAAAAAATCTCGTCTCCTGCCTACTGAGACAAGTACTAAAAGAACCAGGCTTAAGCAAGATCTAGCCTCAAACTTCACAGTTTATTAGATATCAAGAGTGTTCATAATAATTAGCTCTTTGTCTTGCCTGACTCTGACAAAATGTCCTAAAGCTCACTCTGCCATTTCAATAAATAGTTATAATTCAAGACAAAAGCAAAAGCCAGAGGATCAGAGTGCTGGTATTTACATTTCAGTGTGAGCTGCATTCCATTGTATAAACAAATGACTTAGAATTTTCTAAGTCTTGCAAACTTCAAGGAGGAATTTCAGCCTTTCAGCCTCCGGAAGGGAGGAGATTTAAAGAGGAAAAAAAAAAAGGAAAAGAGAGAGTACATGCACACACACAAGAATAAGATGAATAGTTATTTAGCCATCTCATGAAGAAACAAATTCCACTTTGGGGTAAAAAATAACTCTGATTTTTTGGTTTGGGTAACCCGAAGTATAAGATGGCAGTTCTGACAAACTGGAAACTAATTTTAGGAGAAGTATATCCTTTTGCTAAACCAGCCCCAGACCTATGCTTTCAAAGTAAACAACTGAAAGTCAGAAGACGAACCACTCCATAAATTCTAAACAGATTAAGATTCATATGATTATACTGGGAGATAACAGCCATCCATTAAAGCTGTATCTTTTTTTCTGTGTGAGGGTGGAAAAAAGATGACAAACCGGGTAAAGGTCTTAAAACATGGGCTCAGCACAGCCTATACCTCTACTGTAATTCCCTACCGCAAGTGTTGCACAGTGTCTCACAGCTGTGTCCAAGAGCAAAGCCTGTAGGGAATTATTTGATGAAGCTATATACTTCCAGGAGCTATACCCCTGGATCCTAAGACCATCCCAGCTCATTGGAGTACTGGTGCCTACGAAGGCTGGGTAACAATACTATTTAAAAGTGCATGCTTTCACTCCAATTTATCTTTCAGCCCACAGACCAGCTCTAGCTCAAAAGCTGTGCTGTATTTTAGCTATATTTGCAGACTCCTTTTCAGAAGTTTATACATTTAACAAATGGGGTAAGGAGACTTAAAAGAAAAAAAAGCAGCACAGGCAGAATGTCTTACTCCTTTTCTCAAGGGAACTCTACTTGACAGGTAGTACCCACGATGTAACTTGGGCTTTTAAAGTAGGGATGTTGGATGCACCCATGAAGAGCAGCAGCAGGATTGTGCTCTCTTCTGAGGCATTCTGAAATTGCATGTGTGTCAGGAATCGCTCTGTTGTGATTTCAGTCCCAGTAAAAGAAAGGCAGAGTACTGTCACACCAGAAAGTTTCTTCTCATGGCATTGAGTCAACACTCACTGACATTTATAGGACTCAGACTAAGCTACAGCTGTATCATGTAAGAAACAGGATCATAGGAGCATCCCGTTTCCAGGCAGTCACATTCCCTTCTGCTGTCATCACTCCAGCCTAGGGGTCCCGAAGCATTCTTCCAGGGAGAGCTACAGAACAGGATGTTACTCGCACCAAATGCCAAGTCACTATCCACACTAGGCATGCTGAATTCTGTCCCAAACTTAAGCCTCTGTTGAATATTTTGTAGCTTCAAGTAAAATTTACCATTAATTCATCTATTATATTAAGCACTATTAAGCACACAGACCATCTTGAGCACCCCAAAAGCCTTAACTTCCATGTTCTTCTGTACATAGGTATCTGAGATGAGGCAAGGACTTTTATTATGTCAGATCTGAGCACAAAACAAACTCAAACCAAAGCCACTGAGACTCCCTTGATTTCCTGTGAAACCAGAAACTGGGCTGTGTTTCTGTACTGATGTTTACTGATGACCGGAAGCAACCTTCAGTCAAAATCACGTGAATTTGTACCAAAATCTCAATCTAATTGATAAAAGATACTTAAGATAATGACTCTTATTACAACTAACTCACTGCTGCATCACTCCAGATTAGTAGATGCTGAAGTTTGTTGACCTCTTTTAGAAGAAAAACTGAAGTAACTAAAGTTTTCACTCATTAAGAGGCAAATAAACATAGCATAAGTCATCTCATTACAAGAAATAAGACTATTTTTGTGCCTCAAGTTAGGTTCTAAAGTACCCTCCTGAACAGGAGATTTAAATAATGAAATAATTACTTTCTATGTTCATTACATTCAAACACAAACAAAATAAACCCCCTATCTTGCACTGCGTCTGTAAAATAGATAAATTCCATATTGCATATGTTTCCTAGGAGACTAGGAAAAGCTCAAAGACACAGGGAACAGCTGGAAAAAGAAAAAAAAACCTCAAAAACTAGGTACTCCATAGCCTCATTTTAAAAACCATTAGAATTATATCGCTAACAAAAATTAGAGGAGTGCCTTTTACACTGGTTGGCCCTGGCACTCTTCATGAGGGCAAACATGCACAGCCTAAAGAGATGAAGATTTAGCTCTTCTCTCTCCATCATCTCACCCTGCTTCCCAAAATACAACAACAAACCAAACCAAGAAGAGTGAGCATTTTTCTATAATGTGGTAAAGCTGCAGAGTTTTGGTGTGTACACTAATAAGGATGGCCAGCCCCACAGCAGTGCCTACTGAAACCCTACAGCAAGCACGTGATTCGCTACCTAGAGATTTCTTGTTGAGGAGCCAGATTCCACTTCTGAAACCAGCCAGCTACTCAACATGAAAATCCATGCCATTCCAGAAATGTATTATTAGCACAATGACTCAGTATGTATATTACAGTAGTACCCTAAGGCTTCATTTCACATCAAGGATGCTTTGTGTTCTGCACTGCACAAATTCATAGGAAGGTCCTGCACTTCACAGTGAAAATACAAAATCAAAGCATGGCAAAGTTACTCAAGCTCAGTGTCCAGGTTTAGAGAAAAATTTCTACCATTACAGCAAACATTTCCTCCAGGAATAGAAAAAAAAAGGAAAGAAAATAAGAGAAAGAAAAAAATAAAGGAAAAAAAATGAGTAAAGAACAATTTGTCAAACCTCAGTCCTAATTTTTAAAGCAGGCTCACAGCACTCCACCAGACATCACGATAATTCCAAGCCTCAGTGCTGTGACAGCAGCCATACAGTCTTGTTGGCTCTTCCTTCCCCACACGGCTCCATTTTCCATGTTCTGCTTTGCTTGTCACCAGGCTCAAAGCCTCTGACATCAGCTTCTTCCCTGCCTTTGCTGCCACCAATGCATGTTCCAGTACTTTCTACCTCTTGCCAAAGCAAGCATTAAACATCTGGAAGTCATCCTCCATTACTTTCACCAGTGAGATGCGTCTGCTTTGCACTGTAGTTCCCATACAATGGGAGGGCATCACACTCACACAGACCTGTAAAATGCACTACATGCATCTAATACACTATATATTAAACTACTTTAACATGCAGTAAGTTACAAACACATGTCACTTTCTTTTAAAAATGTAGGCATAAATACTGGGTAGCTTTACAGACCAGAACACTCCTGATTTGAGAGAATTCTAAAGTACAGATATTTACTCTTACAATTGTGTTCTTTTTCAAGTGCATGAAATCTTTTTAATATTAGAGACCAAAAAGTTTTCAATACATGCATTAGAGTGTGCTGGTTTGGCAATTTTAAGGGTAAAAATAAGTAACTCCAAGGGAAAATTAATACAGAGGAAAAGAGATAGTACTTTTTGCCTGTGCTTCTGAAAGAGTGGATAATGCAGGCTATTTCCATTCCTTTTCCACAGCCCCAAGTCACAACAGGACAATGATCATTCAGTTGTACGGAGCTGTGAACTCCTCAAGAAGTACAAGCCCCACCACACACCCAGCACCTCTCTGCAAGTTCCTGCCTCTTGCTTCCCTTCATTTTCTATTCTCAGAGCTTTGGACACACTGAGGATTATTCAGAGGAGTCACAGAAAGCCTCCAGGAGCCTTTGAGAAGTGAGATAACCCAGCTACTCAGTGGTATCTTTCCTACCAAAAGGCTCATCACTGATGTAAGCAAGAAAGCCAAAAATATATCATAGTTGATTAAAACAAACAAACAAACAAACAAAAAAAAAAAAAAAAAAACAAAAAAAAAAAAAAAAAACAACCAAAAAAAACCCAAAAAAACCAACAAAATTTTATTGCTTATATCACTTGTTAACTATAATTATAATTCATAATTTGGATCAACTAAATGGTAATAATTCAGGGTAACTTGATTTTTCTGAAATAGCATAGATAGCTTAAAAATGACTAAATCATTCTTAGTATTTGGAAAATTTGAGACACTGCAGCTGAGGGGGGAAGAAAACTATATTAAGATAGACAGAAAATAAGACATAAATGTCATAGGATAGCAATCACTGTGGCAATTCAGCACATTTTTACTAGATCAAAAAGTTTGACAGAACTCTGTAAAGAAAATATTTATGAAAAGCTAAGTGTAAAACAGGCAACCAAGCAAGCACAGCTTCTGTTCGCTGCTTTTGCTTTAATTTTTTCCTTAAATGGTTTTTCTTGACCTACTGGGATGTTTAACCTGACAGGAGACATGAGATTTCAGACTAAAAAGTGATTTAATACCAATCAAGCTTGTCTATGATTTCCTGAAAGAGAGAGAACTGCTTTAAACAAAATGCTCACACAGCGTAATCTCTGAGGTTACCTATGATAATACATCTAGCCAGTGGCAGTTCTTCTTAAATGAGGAACAGCTTCCTTCTGGCTTTTAGCTGTATTTTTACTATCATTTTAATATGAAGCAATAATCTTGGAGCAATTGGGCCAGGACACCCTCACAAACTCACAGAAGGTAGGTTTAGATCAGATATTAGAAATAAATTCTCTCCTGTGTGTTGGATGAAGCACTGGAACAAGCTGCCAGAGAAGCTGTGGCTGCCCCATCCATGGAACTGTTCAAGACCAGGTTGGATGGGGCTTGGAACAATCTGGTGTAGTGGAAGGTGTCCCTGTCTATGGCAAAGGGGTGGAACAGGATGAGTTTTAAGTACCCCTTCCAACACTAATAGTTCTGTGATTCTATGATGACTCCTTTTACCCTCCCTCAATCTCTTCCTGCACTACACTGCCATATGCCTAGAATCCTGCACTTCAGACGGTCAGCTTGCTGAAGGATACTGGCAAGCATTTAATGACCAAAGACTATTAGGAGAAGATACTGTATGGACCTTCTCTGCCAGACATCTACTGCACAGCAGGGAGCAGGCCTCAGGGAGACAGTTTACTCTTCTGTTCTTACTCTAAATGAGTTCATGTCCAAAGCTCTGAATTCCTGCCAGCAGTATCAGAGTCTCTGTTTGTGTTTCTATTCAGCCACATTATCCAAAGAACAAGGGTACAAAGATTCAAATTAATTCTTTAGTCCTCCCATGCTACTGCTACATAGTCCAAAGGCTGTAAATGAAAAGTGGTGAAGAGACAAAATACTATGAAAGGTTTCCAGTATAAAACCAACTTCATTATATCACTCTCCTGACTATACTACTCACACAAAGCTGCAGAAAAATGGAAATTCTCGAAAGTCCAATCAAGTTTCAGCTGACAGCAGCATGGCCAAGGGACAACCTTAGGACAGCTCTCCAAAGACAAGACCTATCTTCAGCAGTTGATATAAACAGACTCCTGAGGGTCTGCATGAATAGAAGTTCCCTGAACAGAGAGCATCCCACCACTGGCCCTCTGACAATCATTCTTAGTCTTCGTGCTTATATAACACATGACCTTTCTGCAGCAAATGCGGGTGGGATAGCGGAATAATGGAATTGTTTCTCACTGCAAGAATAAAAGACAGCACAGCAGGCTATGAAAAATGTATGTTGCTTACTAAGAAGAGATAATTGTAAGCAACAGTTTGGCTATTTTAATTACTACAGTATCAAGGGCTCATAAGCATCAAAAGTTTCCAGCATGTTACTGTTTTCATAATTATAAATCAAATTATAAAATAAGAATTTATGTGAAAATAATTGTGTCACTTCCTATAGTCAGTACTACTGGTTTGTCCTTTCTGGTAGTTCAGCAACAGCACTAACTCTTCAAATTTCACTAAATTTAAGTTATGAAAAGCACAGTATCACAGAACAATCCATGCCAAAAAAACCAAATGTATCTAGAGAAACATTATGATTTGTACACACATAATGCACTGATTACATAAAAGATGTAAACAATACATGATGCCACCCCCTGGGGTGCCTCTATTCCTCAAAGTGTTACATGACTTAAAAGCCATTTTTCTCCAGCTTGAAAGTACCTGGTTTTTTATTTTATACTATTGAAAAAAAATACATGTTCTTTATCAAGCTTGGAATGAATGTATCCAGCATTCCAGCTCAAATTATACCTGACCCTCTGCACATGACAGTCTCACCAGGCATTCAAAGACGGTCGAACAAGGTGGGTCTGTTGCAGCTAGAGATTGCAACAATCCTTCCTCATGCTCTGAAAGTTCAAACTCCAAGAAGCCTTTGTCAAAAACTGAAATTCCAAGTTAATCAGATTAATTTATTCATTTTACACTAAAGGATATTTGGGTTTGCCTTGTTCATTTCATTAAGAATATGGGGGGGGAGGGGTGGTTGTCTATAAAATAAATTGAAAGTTGAAGCCCAGTCTCTCTCTTCCCTTCCCCAAGTGAGAATCTGCTGGATTAGCATTTTGATTTATTCTAAGAAGAATTTCTGAGAAAATTATATCATCAGGACTTTACACACAAAAATGTGCAGGGTCACAAAAACAATTATATGTGAAACAGTGTACATATAAGGATAGATCGCATGCCTCCAGCTGGAATTTCAACTATTTTTTATTATTACTTTGTTAACGAGTTCATTGCCTTTCTTTGTATATGGAAAAATGGTTGTATACAGGCCACAAACATCTGCTTAGTTTTTTTTAAAGGATTATATTGTTGCATGGAGATCTGCCTTCGCAGTTCTTGCTTCCCTGCACATACATACAAGAATCTGTGTTTCTTTTCTCAAAAAACACCAAAAACCAAGTTATGTGGCGAGTTGACTGGTTTTAATTCTAACCACAGAAAAATTGTAATTAACCCAGGCAGCAAACATCCCTTCTACACCAGGAGTTGTTTCTAAGCAGGGTTTCCTAGGTGTATTTATAATCAGTCAAGGGATTTGGTGGATATTTATTTTTTCCTGAAAATTTCTGAAGAGTTAACAAGCTAAAAAAGACTTATTTTTAAACTAACTTATATTCAACTTTTGTTAAACAGAAACAATCCTGTATGTTTTGCATGAACAAATCAAGGTGATAAAATGTTATCACACTGAAACAAATTGCAAGGACGAAAAGACCTCAACAAGAAATGAAGATTGTGCATGGCAAAACATGAGTCATGAAATGACCATTTGGTTTCTATGACAATAATCCGTATTTGTAAACATCATGGGGAAAAAATGCCTGCACTAACACAGCATGCAATTATTCTTCAATCACAGAGTATTTTCCAAAAAACTACAAGTTAATGTGGATAGTTTAACATGACCCTTGATTTTATGTATTCCATAATTTTGAGGAAAGTTTTGCTCAGGCTGAACAGAAGGAATACTCTCAAGGACTCTTGTAGAAATTTCTGTGTAGAGTATCCTTTGCACACTTTTACAGTTAGGAAAGTCAACCCCAAATATTCAAAAGTCAATGAGTTAGTCCCCACAGAATTACGGATTTTGTTTAATAGATACTGGATTCCCATCTTCTCCGTGCTTAGAGCTATAATCATTTATATTTTTGAGTTATTTGCTATGATTAAACTCCCAAACATATATATCTATATGCACACACACACACATACATACATGCAGGCTTTCTCACTAAGAAAGCAGAGGTACAGGTATAAGAAAGAGATTTGGGGATCTGGAATTTCTGGGAGAAAAAAAAGAATCAAGTACAGGATAACCAGGGGATCAGGCCCAGCCACCATGGCTTAATGAAAAGCAGGTCTAGCTTAACCAACCTGATCACCTTTTATGACAAGGCGACCCACCTAGTGGATAAGGAAAAGACTGTGATGTTGTCTACCTGGAACTTAGTAAAGCCTCGGTCACCATTTTCCCATAGCATTCTCCTGGAGAAATTAGCTGCTCATGGCTTGGATGGTGACACTGTCCACTGATGAAAAACTGTCTGGATGGCCAAGTCCAGAGAGTCATGGCGAATTAAGGTAAATCCAGTTGGCAGCTGGTCACTAGCGGTGTTCTCCAGGGCTCAGTACTGGGCCCAGTCCTGTTTAACATCTTTGCCAGTGATCTGGGTGAGGGGATCACAGCAAGTTCACAGCCAACACCAAGCTGCGCTGAAGGATCAATCTGCTGAAGCAGTGCTGTGCAAAAAGTTGGATTCAATGATCTTAAGGGTCTTTTGCAACCTAAACAAAAATTTTGTAATTCTAAGTATCATCAGATCCTCACTAAAATTGTGACAATGGGCAAAACAGGGGGGTTTTCCCCCTTTCATATGGAATCAGAGAATATCATTCTCCTTAGGAGCTGTGAGGACTCTTCATAGGCCCATAAAATCTAGAGAAGCATCTGGCACGAATGGTCAATGATTCTCTTACTTTCTCATAGCTAAGGAGGACTTTCACTTGCATCTTATTCCCAACACTTGTCCAACTACGGAGACTGTGCAATGTAACAAAACATCTCATCTCCCTAAAGGCAGTATCAGTGAGAAGATAATGGACCTATTTAGTAGCCCCCATTCCTAGGGGGCTACTAGCTGAGCTGTTCGTGTCTCCAACAAAGTCAGTTCGTTCTCCTGTCTCCCTTGCATAGTTTCCAGACAAAATGAATGACCTTTTGAATCCAAGAAGGCAAAGAGGATCATTAATTCAAACAGAACAATGGCCATTCTTTTTTTTTCCCCCCTAGCTCACACTGTCAAACAAGGCACATTAGATACTTTTAAATCAATATCAGGGCTCACATTGATCTCAGCTGAAGCAGGGTTGACACCACAAGAGGGGGACAAGAAAATATAATTCACCACAAAATTCAGACAAGGGTATGTTGCCAAAAACTGGTAAGAACCAAAGGCAAATATATGATTGAAGAGAAATATGGGAGATGCTGGCAATAAACCACCACTGCCATGCCCACATGGAATTTGTACAGACAATTCTTCTTGAACAAGGTGATTCCCAAAATTTCAGATCTGATTCAAGTGTACTGATTTTTCACTAATGGTGTGTTTCTAATGTATTTAAATTAAAAAAAAAAAAAAAAAAACCCTTTTTGGGGAAAAAAGCAGAGATGTTTACACTCCCAAGTGGATGGGAAAGGATCCCAGAAGCACACACTGCTTCTGGTAGTAGTTTCCTCTATTCCAAGCCCTAGGGAAAGCAAAAGGATTCCAGAGGTTTGTAGAAATCCCTATACCAAAGTTTCAGAGCTTTCAGGTATTCAGCATTTAAATAGCACATAATTTCAGCCACCTCCTGGGCACTTTTTGACCCTATTGCATTTTTGAACTAGACCAGGTCTCTACACAGAAATTAAAACCAGGACCTTTCAGTCCTTGCAGCACTGACCTTTTTGATAAACAACTTTTAAATAGGCACATTTAAACAGTCAGTCTCAAAATTACCAATTTTGCTTTACTAGATTTGAAAGTGTCTGGGTTTTGCATTTTTACATGCATTTTAAGCACATCCACCATGTAGCATTACTAGCCAAGTGCTCTTGAGCCAAACAGATCAATCTGCAATGGTTTTAAGAGAAAAAAAAAATAATAAAGAAATTGGCATTACTTAAAAGCACAGCAATGGCAAGTGCCAAAGAAAAATAAAATTACTATTAAGCAGTATGTTTGGCTTGAACAAGTATTAGAGTTCTTTCATTATTTTTTTAAACCATTTTACCTGCTTTATGATATTCAACTTATCTATCAATATCAATCCCCCTTATCATGATAAATTCTGTAACATACGTGCACAGAAGCTATTTCTTTCTTCCACTGTGGCTGAAGTTGATAAGCAGTATTCAATGCTTCTTATTTTTTCTAGGATTGTCATGAAAAACGACTGGTAAAACACTAGTTTACATCCTTTCTGAATGTCCGGTAGGTATTTCAGGAAGCGTAGATCAGAAAACACTTTCTTACTTTCCCAAATACCTCCAATATTTGTTTACCTGGTAGTACCTATATTCAAGTGGTATACTTGACCAAGTGAAGAAAAAATGAAGCAGCTGTATAGACAAAGTCACCTGCAGTAAAATAAAATGCTGACTGATGTTAGACCTCTGCACAAGCACTAAACCCAAGACAAACTATGAGTAAAAACTGACCATTCTTCAGCATTTGTAGGCTTCAATCAGGAACTTTTATTTAAAGCTGAAATCCCTTTCTTATGCAATTAAACCACACCAATGTGTAGAACGCACCCTTACTTCTATCTTCACTGCACCATCCCTCACATCACACTAAAATAGGTTTGGGTTTGCTTGTTTTTTTTTTAATATAATGAACATTGGAGAATGGTATGTATAGCAGACAAAAGCTATTACATTCTCAAACAGGAAGATGAGTAAGTAAGTGTAAACAGATGTCACTAATTTATTACAACATATTTTGCTCTCTTGACTTACCAGGCATCTCTCAGTTGCCTCAGCCATCAGCATATGGGAAATACATCCCAGAACGTGTTGCTACATTACTGGCTTATCCCATAATTTTCATAATACCAGTAAATGAGTAAACAACATCTAATAACCTCCCCAGAAATCTCACATAAATGTTGTAATTTTTTTAAAGAGGCAAAAAGCTGTAATTTTTATTAAATGGATATGAAAATCTAAGTCAGTATTTTCACAAGGGTTTTTTTTGGTGTTATATGTAACTGAAAAAAGCATAAGATATGTCTCCCTTTATGACAACTATATGAATTATGCTCACAGGTTTATATAAAGTGCCCCCTCTATGGGACTTCTTACACAGCTGTGTATGGGCAGGACAGTCTCATTTTGCTTTGTAGAACAAAAGTTTCAGAAATACTGCACTGGTTTATTCATCAGGCTTTGGCTCCTCCTCACTTATGCAATCCAGTGCATTACCAGAGAAATTCAGCTACAAGAAAAATTACACTCTTGAAAATACACAATAAAGTAACTGCAAACTGTATTGTAGGGTACATCCTACAACGTGCTGGAATGCCCTACAAAGACTCTTTGTTGGGCATAATTTAGAAAATAAGCCAGTGTTACATACAGAAGCCTAGGAAGTATGTTCAGGAGTACAATAGCTCCAGACTGTCCCACAAGCAGCCTGCTCACATTTCAGGAAATCAACACATGGCACCACATCCATCCCCACTGATGAAAGAGTATAGTCACTACGCCTTCTCCTGACCATCCGCTTCTCTCTCGCAGGCATTGAAATGATATTAAGCACAAACGGCTACACAGCAGCTGCGGACAGTGCAAGTTAGGCGGCTGAGGCTCGCAGCTCGCCAGCCCTCCCGGAGCTTGCCCCGAATCGCCGCTGCCCCGCTCCACGAGCCTCCGGGCGGAGGGAGGCTCTGTGCCATCCTCGGCATCAGGCAGCTCCGCCGCAAGAGCCTAGAGGGAAAGGAGCCGGAGAAGGAAAGAAAGGAAAAGGAAAAGAAAAAGGGGGAGGGGAGAAATAAAAAAAGAAAAAGGGAGAATCCACGTTTCTGCATTTCTCTAAAACAAAGAATGTGAGAAAGCAGATGTAGTTCAGCGCAAACGACTCCGCCCCGTGAGGCTTCGGTGTTTACTCTCCCAGCTCGCTTGCCCAGCTGTCCTCCAGCCCCGTCCCAAGCCCTTTCTTTTGTTGGGAACTTCCCAGTGTCGCAGCCCCCGGGCACTGGGGGCTCAGCCCGAGCGTCCCGCGGCAGCACTTGGCCTTTGACCGCCCCTCCCGCTCTGTGCCCGCGGCGAGCGCCGCAAACCTCGGTCTTCCGCTCAAAAGCCCAAAACGCAAACCCCTCTCTTCCCCCTTCTCAATATGTAAAAGCAAAAGTCTTGTTACTCTCGTGCCCCAGAGATTTTCCATTCCACTTATTAGCCAAATCACACAATTAACACACTGCATGCAAAGAGGGAGGATTATGATAATCATTTTAGAGGTAAACTCACCACCTTCATATTCTTCCACTTCTTGCGCTTTTATGGTTACAAATCGGCCTAATAAAGCAGCGAGGATGAATAAAGTTCTCGTTTGTACCAAGATTGCCATCATGCCTAGCTATTAGACATGTATCCTCCCTGGGCAGCAAAAAGTGCAGAATCGTAAGGTTATTTTAGCACCATGAAGCCAGCTGAGGAGTCTTTCTGCATCAGTTCCAGGACAAAGTCTGCGAGCCGTCTTTTCAGCACCAGCTCCAGCACAGTCTGCAAACACTCCTTTCAGGGGATGCAGCTTTAAATAGGAAGAATGCTGCCTCCACTTTCTTCCTGCCCCTTTTCAGCTCGTTCAGGCTCCTAATCATCCACTCCCCGCCAAGCAAGCGTCTGATTGATGGTAAATAACCGAATCAGAGCTGGCTTCACTCTTCCTTGAACTTTTGTCTTTACGAGTACACTTGCAGGATATTTTCCTGCTGCTGTGCAGTGCATGTGCTCTGTCAGAACCATTTATTAAGCAAGCAAAAGCACAGTTTTTAAGAAGCTGTCAGGAAGAGAAAGCTCCGCTTTTAATACACCCAGCTCAGGCTTCCTGGAAATGGAGGGTATAGCCCCATTTAGAGCCGATTCCCTTATTAGGAACTTGACCCCTTCCAGCGCGCCAGAGGAGGATTTCCTCCTCTACCCTGATAACCGTCCCTGCCTCTCTGTGTTACCAAACGGGACTCCAGTCCCTGGAGAGGGGTTCACAGAACTAAAATAAGGCAGCTTGTTTCAGAAACATGTAAATAACCACCCTCCATCCAAAGGGAAATAATCATTCTCAAACGAATTCTTTTGCTGAATAATCTTTACTCAAATCTCTACGTGCTCTATATTTACTGTCCTACCAGCTGGAATGACTGCTGCAATTCACCAGAAGATGCTCTACACTTTTAACACTAGAATGACCATTCAAACCACCCAATTCTCTGCTTTTCTTCAAGGTTCTCTGCCCCTGTTCCCTGACATACCTACCTAAGCCTCAGCCTAGCATTTAGCCCTTAAATATGTGCCTTAATTAGCATTCTAGTGTGAGCACTAAGCAAATCTCTCTTTTGTGGATCACTTGCAAATTGGAGTAGAATTTTAAATTTCTTTCTTCCCACAGTGTTTATGGTCTGCTGAAAGGAAGCTCAGTCACTAATCCCCTCATTAGCTAAGAATGGGGTCGCCTATACCTACTGCAGGGAAACATATATTCATCTTTTGGAAGATTTTCCGTGTTCAGTCATTTGAGCTTGAGAACAATTCTATTTGAAGTTAAACATCTTCACCTGGATTCAAAAAGATCGGAAACACTCTGGCCAATCACAGCATGATTTGGCACCTCTCAGTGATGCACAATCCTAAAGCCTGTGAAGTTTTCTTCTGGCTCTTCAAAGAAGCAGTATGCCCAGAAGAAGAAAGGTAACTGAGAAAATGGTACAGCACTGCGATGCTACATCAAACCTAGGCTAATAGTAAAACCAGAGATTAACCTAAAAATACACTGAAACAGAACAACATCAAAGTTTCCTATTCTCTTGAACCAAACAGTCTTGACACGTTTTTTTTTTTTTTTCTGAGGTATTCAAAGATACCTTCTGCCATTTCACTTCTTGGAGAGATTCCAATAGTGATACTAGAAGTTGCCCTTCATATCCAATTCTGCTTTGGTCTCACCAACAAATTATGAAACATAACTAAAACAGATTAACAACAGAATAGAAAAGGATGTATATTGAATCCATTGCCTTATCCCTTCTAATAAATACTTCCTTTTATCGTGGTTCTGCACTTGAAGATGTTTTCAGTTTTATTACAAGCATCATATGGAGTCGTTAAGTCTATCATTTTTTATTTAAACAAACTCACTTCCAGGTCTAAGCCACTTGGTAGCATCCCACTGGATATGAGTGAGAGAGAATCTTCAGATAGCAACACTGTGAACATAGTCAGATGAAGCAATTAAGAGTAGGCAGATAAATAATTCCAAGTGTGCTGAGTGTCACTTCTCCCCTCCTCCTCTCAATAGGGGAGAAGTCAACATTGCATAGAATAATATTGTATATTTATGCAACAACTTCTCTCCAATGGTTTTTCACTTTTTTCCATAGATTTTAGAATTCTGTAAGAACAGAGGAATGTGGAATTTTGCAAATTAGCCCAAGGTCATGGACTCAATAGTAAAACCTTTTTAGAGCTCATTTTTCTTCTGTGCCAAGGAAAACTTACACAAGATGAAAATTCCTTGGGAGGAGAATCCTAGGCCCCAATTCCTGGAGCAGATTCTTTTCCAATCCACCTTCAATCTAATCATTGTTATACATCCAGCTTACAGTATGTAACAACATCAAATTTAGTAGACAGAGACACTGCAGAAGTGGTAGGATTGAATCATCTTTGTCTAGTCCATCTCAGTAGAGCAATAAATGTGGAAATGTAGGACACAAACCCAGGCACTTTCCACCAGCAGGAGACACTTTGAATTCAGGATGGTCTCAGCTACCAATTTGTGGCTGATTACTGACTCACAGGAAATGAGAAGCGATACGACATGATTTTAAAAATCATTTTCTAATAGAATCACAGAATAGTTTAGGTTGGAAAGGACATTTATAGGTCATCTAGTCCAAGCCCCCTGCAACAAGGAGGGACATCTTCAACTAGATCAGGCTGCTCAGAGCTCTGTCCAGCCTGACCTTGAATGTTTCCAGAGGTGGGGCATCCACCACCACTCTGGGACTCCTTTTCCAGTGTTGCATCACTTTCATCATAAAATTCCTCTTTATATCTAGTCTGAATCTACATTCTTTTAGTTTAAGGCCATCACCCCTTGTCCAATTGCAACAGGACCTGCAAAATATGTGTCCCAATCTTTCTTACCTTTAGGTACTGGCAAGATACTGTAATGTCTCCCCAGAGCCTTCTCCAGGTTGAACAATCCCAACTCCTCCAGCCTGTCTTCACAGGAGAGGTGCTTCGTGCTTCACATTAGAGCAACCTTCATGTTTGAAGAATCTTCATTCAGCATGAAGGGAAACAACAACACAATAGCAAAATCTTCACACAAAAGCAGTGTGTGCTCCTTAATGATAAGCTCTAAAATGTCTTCATGAAATTACAGCTGTCCCCAAAGCTAGGACACTCCTAGAAATGTCAAGATACAATACTCTGAAAAAAATTATAACTAAATGCTCCCTAGTATCCTGTTTGCTGGTATTACCTACTTTTAGCCAGTAAATCAGTACTGTAAGTTATCTGACCTAAAAGTCACATGTGAAATTCAAAATTACTCAAAAGTCAGAGCATTGTGAGAGATAGATGAGCCTGGGGAATACTATTAGGTAATTGTGAGGACTCAAATATATTACAATATAATTCACAGACTTAAACCTTTCAAAATCTCAAAGTCAGGCCAGAAAAACCCAATTAGCATCTTTGGATGCATCTTTGGATCAGAGCATGCATACATATGAGCAATTAAAATCCAGTCTTCATGAGGGTCTCTCCAATAGAGTTTAAGGACCTCTCACACCTTTCACACTGTTACATAATGTGACAGCGCTCCTGTTTTAAATAATTTGTACTGAGCTGACAAAAAATGCCTTCATATAAATCTGTTACAAATAAGATCCTGGGCCAGTCTTTTAGAGCAATACAAAATCAGTGGATTCACAGAAACTGAAAGCAAGCTCTAGCTGAATTCAAAAGATATCGGTTCAAACACAAGCAAGATTTTCAAAAGCAGTGCAGTTTCACCAAAGGGAGCTCAAGTCAATGTGAGAGTTGCCATCAAGTTTTATGTAGGCAGTTAAATCCATGGTAAGTGCTGTTTGAAATTTCCACCTTGTATAACTTTTTCGATCACACACTTAGCTTAAAAAAGAAAAAGGCAGAAAATTGCCATACCATATATTTAACTCACAAAAATATAGTCCACATAAAATGCTTGCCCTTTCTTGGAATTAACCATTAAAATGAACATGACTGAAATAATATATGAGAGGAAAACAGTTGTTCCTTTGAAGTGTGTTCACTTCACACTTTTAAGACCATTACTGCATAAGGAATCAGTTTTCCCATTTTATACAGGTCTTTCACATAGTAAAAGGAGAGAAAATTCTGCTATTTAAAATGAGAAAATGTAATAGGAAACTACAGAAAAGGGCAAGAAAGAAAACAGAGGAATATTATACTATTTTTCAATCATATTTTTAAAGGGACTAGATTCCAAACTGCATAGCCTCAAAACGATAATCTTCCTGCAGAGAAATCCACAAAAAAACTAATATCACCTAGAGATTTAAACAATCAGTTATGTTGCTGCCCAATTGCAAGAGAATTTTCCCATCATCATTTATGTAGGAAGGTTTAATAAATGAATTTAAGTCCTAACAGAAGAAAGATATCTTTCTTGTTTGCATTCAACCTTTGTAATGTTGTTTCAGTTTATTTTTAATTTGGGGAATGTGGGATGGTATATTGCTTTAAAACTGCTAGTGTGGAGTCTTGGATTATGTCAGTCATCATAAATGTGCTTTTGCTATGAGGAACTCCAACTCTGTAAGTTCAGTAAGTTATTGGCACTGGCAGCCTTTCCTTTAGAATGTCTCAATTAAATTAAACTCAACATTAGTCTAAGCAAAAAAAGTCAAGGAATTAATTAGGGAAATAATTAGGGAAAGTCTTGCATGAGGTCCGCTGAAAATTATACTTATTCTTTATGTAGAACTGGAAAAACAGCATCATTATTTTATTCATTATTACAAATTCATTGTCAAACTGCCTTTTGTCTGCCTAAGAATTTACACTGATTAAGTGAGAATATAAAAGGATCACAGCAAGCTACACACTTAAGTTGGAAAGGCAAGTGCTAATCTGTAATTCAAATAGGTCCCAACTGATGGCCTTTGCTGTTTTTTTTTTTTTCCCTAATAGTTAATTTACCTTAGGACCCTAAGACCCCTACTTTGTTCTTTTTCATAGACTAAAAGTCCCTGAAAAAGGAGTTAAAAGTCATATCCAACAAGTATATTCATATCTCCAATAATTTTTCTGACCCAGGGAATCACTTAAATCAATGGGATTGTAACCAAAGAATTTGGCTGAAAGCTTATTTTTAACCCTATTCTCTCATAGGAATAGGCTTGTTATAAGATGTGTTGAGGCTCAGGGTTACTTAATCACCACCACTATCCAGAGTTTTAAAATAATATTATTTCATTGTCATTCCTTAATTTAAAAGATTATGTCCAAGACTTTGTAGAACTATTTTATCTTAACAGATTTCAGACCACGGAACTGTGCTTTAATATGCTCAGTGCAGCCCCAAGTACAAAATAAGCCCTTTGGTAATTTGTCATCATGTCCTAGTAAAACATACCATGTCTTTAACAAACAAAACACTGTATCTGTCTTTTAGAGTTTAAATTGTGTTAACTAAGGACACGATTAAAATCTTATTTATTGATTTTAGTTGTGGTTGTTGAAGTTTTGTATCTGTTACTGTTTATTTAAATAGATGTAATTACTGCAGGTTTCATAGATTCAAAAATATTACAGAATTTATTCTCACAAATGTAAGAAGCATTAATGACCCCAACTAAAAGGACAGGAAGGTGATGTGGAGCTCAATTAAACTCTTATTGCTCATGCTCCTATCAAAAGTCCAATGCAGACGGAACCCTATAGTCACCAGTATTTCTTTGCAAGCTAAGGACCTAAGAGTGTGTGTCCTCAACAGCCAGAAGCAAAATCGTCGTTATTATCACAGCATATTGCCTTGACCTGTGTTCAGCTCTCCTGTCTGTATAACTGTTTTAGTATGGGTAAGAAAAGAGCCATGGTTTCCATTTTTGGTCTCATGGTCGAACATCCCATCAGCTGCAACTGGACTGTGTAATATTTGACCAAAGCACGGTAAATACCCCAGCCAATTGTTTTCCCTATCATTACATTGTTATTTTTAAAGCATTGATCTTCAGCCTTAGAGTTGAATTTGTGAAATATCCAAAGTTGAAGGAGTCATCTACTTGAAACCTAAGGAATGACACATTTAAGTTTGTAGCAAAATGCTTACCAACCATAACACAAGCAAGAAGTTCAGAATGCAGTCTTATATACCACGTTGCTCTCAAGTTATATCTGACTGCCTAGCAAAATAAAAATGCTGAAAAGCCTGAACACACTACATACCAATTAATAGAGCTGGCCTACAGATGTGACTGGGGGGAGAATGGCTAAAGCAGCTCCAGGAGGGACTTTAGAATCACCAAGCTACTCACAGAATACATAAGTTAAAATTAATCTTAGAGAAAAATAAATACATAATGCTCCAAGGAAAGCTAGTTATTGATCAAGGTCTACAGACTAAGTTTCCAAGTAAGATAAACCCCAAGGTAACCAAATGTATTGGATTTTGTCTGTTAGCTCAAAATGAGACTTTGTGAGCAGCTGTTCTTGGCCTGAGCCTGCTGCCTGCAGGGAGGTATGGGGGAACCACCCTGGGTGGCCTGCAGAAGGGAGTCTCTTGAGCTGATGGAACACTGTGCAAGCCAAAAGCAGAGACAGGTCCAAGGAGTGTCCTCCCTCGGAGGGAAAGGGCCACTAAAATAAGGAATATATTTTCTGCCCTAAAACCCCATATTTATTATTACATCCATATGAAACAAAGTGCCTGTGACTTTACACACACTATAAAGTAGGACTGAAGGGATCCATCTACACAGGATATTGTTTCCCAAGTGAAAAAAAACCTTAGCAGATGTTTAGTGAATGTTCCATATATATAGACACATTTGGACAGTATTCTTAGGCACATGGTGGGATTTTTGGGGTGTCCTGTGCAGGGCCATGAGCTGGACTCGATATTGATGGGTCCCTTCCAACTCAGCATATTGTATGATATAATGCTCTATGTTAAATTAACATTTGCCAGAAAATCCCCATTTTTAAACATGTTAGTTTTGACCTGGATAGTTGAAATGCCTTTGATTCTATTTACCTACCTTTTAAAATTGGGAAAGGCCTCAGCTCCATTGCCAAAAGCAACTTAGCTTGCTCAGCATCTCATTGGAATTTCTCATCTTTTTATAAGGTAATCTTCTTAAAATACATTATTGAATATCTTTAATTAATAAGAAGAAAGAGATTTAATAATTTCGGGGCTGACATTTTTGACACCAAATCAAAACAGTAGACACAAGGGTGAAAGATTGCCCCTGTTGAAGTTAGCAGCAATAGTTCAGCTACTGAATTAATGTATTCTCTTGTGATGGAAGCTTCCACCCCTTTCTGACCATCTTTTCATCACACTGCTTTTTAATACACAAACAGCCATCCCTGCTTGGAGCATTGAGCAACTGCTACTGGCAGCAGCAGTAGTGGTCCCATCCAAATTGTTGTTTGTAAAATAAACTATGATTCAAACTCTCAGCACAAGCACACAATCAAACTGTTTTGGTGTCCCTGGTCATCTTATACCATACCACACTGTCCCTCTTGAGAACTTGGAAGAATGAGAAAGTAACTATACCTACCCCTCCTGACTATATCAGCAGCCCTAGCAAGCCAAACCATGGCTACTTAGGTACCTGTAGGCCTTTCTCTACCATCTGCGTTTTGATTTCTCTTTTAGGAAGGCTGCCCTTTCTCTGCACAAACACAATCTGGAGCACTTCCTTTCATGCACCAGACCAGCTGCAAAAGGCGAGAGTGACAAAAGGTGATGGGCAGCTTGCACTACCCCCAGTATGAGAGGTCTGTGAGAAAAAGCTGGATTAACAGTTGCCAGGAATAATGTGGATAGGGTTTAATTTGCTTTAAAGGATTGGAATAGTCGAGATGATTCTTTTAGATTCTTTCCTATTTTTCTTCTAGCAAGAAAATGTGATTTATATAGTTGCTATATTCTCTCTTAAAAGTGAATCTTTGTCTGGAAAATAGGATCCACCTCTATCAGGCTATAAGATCTGATAAATGGAAAATGGGGGAATTCATAAAACCCAATTTAAAAATAATTTCAAAAATCATGAAAAAGGAAAACTGGTCATATTTTTAGTATTTTCCACGGTGACATGGATTCCCTATTTCTTTCTTTTAAGCAGCCAGGGAAAAACTGTGTCAACATTGGCAAAATTATGGATGATTAATAAAAGAAAGGGGAATAGCAACAACACCAGAAGGAAGTAATAGAGAAAAAGGAGGAAGAAAGGAATCAGCATTTGTGTAAGTCAGGGATTTTAGACTTGAATTTATGCATCACATTCACACAAAGCTGAAACAAAGAAAAATTTCTGTAACAGACTTACAATTCTAGCACTGGGGGTGTTGGTGTCACTACCAGAACTATAAGCTCAGGACATTAGATAAATGTCAGTACAGTTGTGTGTAGGTTCAAGTAGAGAATGAAAAAAACGTTTGTTCTGCCTGCTTTACTTTTCCATTTCCTTTTCCATGCTGTCTTCTTTCCAATACTTTATAGCTTTTATGAGCCTTATTGCACTAAGATGCTATGAATACATGTGTGGAGCACATTTTGGACTACCTTTAAACATTAAGTGCTAATTGAAAACATAGTTTACTCAGAAACAATTAATCAAGTTTACATTTAATTTTTGCTGTGAAAAAATGTATTAACTGAGCCCTTTTAGAAAACTTTTTGAAATTTTTATTTCAGAACTCTTTATGAGGTAGGCTTATTTTCAAAGTTATGGCCCATCACCAAGTGGATTTTCATCTGGTTAATGGGCTGAAACAGATTGTTGAAGGTAGTATCTACCCTCCATACTCACTGATATGTTTTATCTTGCCTCAATTGACTGCTTTCATGATGTAGTTCAGGAAATCAGCCTCTTACCCTTTTTAAAGATTGATAGTTTAGATAAGCCTCAGTCATTTTATAATATAGTTATTCAAGCTTAAAGATGGTTGTACATTTCCTCAATAGCGTAACTTATTTTCTTCTCAAAGATCCTCCTACCCTAAGATCCCCACAATAGGCAAAAACTTATGAGCAATCTCCTTACATCTCTTATGTCATTTCTGACAGCAGATTGATTGGTGATATCTCATATTGTGTTATCATTTTGCTCATGATATTTCTACCAGTCTTTCAGGTTACTTCCAGAAGGATTGTTTGGCTTTGTTCATTTAATATGACCTCACATTATATTGCCTCTTCAATACACTCCCAATCACATCTTTATGAAGAAAAGAGGCCTGAATAGCAGGTACTTGATGTTCCACAGATATTAGGGAACCAGGAATGAACTGTTTGATTGTAATTGACTATTTTTATCCTTTTATTTAAACATCTCATACACTGGGTAGAAAACGTCAATGAAAATGCTAGTTCAATTTCTTCTGTATACTTCCAACATTCAACAATGCAATAATTCTCCTATGAAGAGCACAGTTTAAATTGCATGAAGGATAATTTCATCAGGATGACACAGATGCTTTTGCTTAGTGTTAATAAAGACTTAGCTTTTGCAACTAGAATGCAAGTTTTATCTACTATTATTATTTCATAAAACATTTTTTGATTACATATAAAGGTTGCAATAAAAATATGTCAATTCACATACAATTTTAATGAAGCTGGAAGAATTTTCAGATTTTTTTTACCTGCTTCTTGTAAATGTTTTTAGAATTATACTAAGAATAAGAGACTGGCACGATAATTCTAGCCCTACTCTTCTGAGAATACAGGAAAACTTTTAATATAAAATCTTGACCGAATTTATTTGCATTCAGGAAGCCTGTGACAATGTCCCTCTGAAGAGAAAGTAAATATATGTCAGAGGTAAAGTTCTGTCAGGAGCTTGACATTGATCCCAGCCTTACCTCCTAAGACTCCCTTAGGAATGGTCAAAACTGTCACAGCCCCACTGAAGCCACAGGGATCCATGCAGATGTTAACGCAAAGATATAGCTAACTCTTAAAAAGTCACTAGCATTTAGTCAAATATTCCTAGGGCTTAAACATTCTCCAGGACTCACTTAGTTTATTTAATTTATCTTCTCTTTCTTTTAGTCTTTTTGAATGTTAGGTTCCCCCTTGTACACCAGCCCTTCTGAATAATCTTGTGAGATTTATAATGTATAGAAAATAGAGTGAAAGAGAAGGGAGGGGGGAAATAGTTACTCCTAACCTCTCCTGAGTGCCACAGATGTTTAAGAATACTATTTTATAGCCATGAAGGAGAAATTTTAGGCCCCTGAAAAATCACTCAAATTGTAGAATAAAGCCATTTCAAAAGAGGGTGGGACCTCAGACTACCAAGAGCTCATTGCACTGCAGTTTCAGAATCAGTACTAGAAGAAACCCAGCCCACTGACCTGCTAAAGCACGTCCCGGAACAGGACTTCCACCATGGCAAAGGCAAACAACCTGCCTGTAACCGGCAAAATTACAAAATACAGATTGTGGGGTGTGCTGGTTTTGCTTGGCCCAGTTTTTTCTAGTGGGGGGGAGCCACAAAGATTGCTCCTATGTGAAGCTTCTCAAAGCTTTCACAATGTCCAGCAAAGCCAATCTTTGATGGCTGTGAAGATGATGGACATACTGCTGGCCAAGGCTGGGCCAATTAGAGATGTTGGTTATGCCTCTGTGAGAACATATTTAAGAAGAAATCAAAACAATGGCTGCACGCATTTCTTTTTAGCCAAAGGAGGAGGAGGAGTAGGTGAGAGTATGTGAGGGAACACAACATGGAGAGACCAAGGTCAGCGGAGAGGGTGGGGGAGGGGAAGCTCCAGGCGCCGGAGCTCTGCAGCCTCTGCAGGCCGTGGTGGGGCCCATGGTGAAGCAGGTGGTCCCCTTGCAGTCCATGGGGTCCCATGGGGAATGCTGAGATCCACTTGCCCACTTGCTGAAGCAGGTGGATGCCTGGAGGAGGCCGTGGTCCAGAGGGAGTCCCAGTGGAGAAACAGGCCTTGACATGCACCCTGAGACTGAACTGACTGCCCCGCGCTGGAGTGGGCCTGAGAGAGAGGGGGGTCCAGCAGAAGTCCAGTAAAGAGAAGAAGCCTTGCTCCTGAGATGGAATGGCCTGGCCTCAGAGGTCTGTACCCTGTGGAAGAGGGACCCCACGCCACAGCAGCAGTTTTGGGGAGACTGTTTGCTGTGGGGACACCATCACTTAGCAGCAGTGTCGGGCAGGCTGCTGCATACAGCAGTATGGCTACACGGAGGAAAAGAGCCTCTCTCCCAGGCAGTGGAAGAAGATCTAGGTGATGAACTGACCTACCCACGCCCCCGTGCATTGTTCCCCTGTGCAGCTGCTGGGAAGGAGGGAGGGAGGTGAGTGGAGAAATGGTGTCTTTGAAGGTTTTATTTTACTTCTCATTTACTCCTCTGACTCTGTTAGCAAAATTAAATAACCTTTTGCAACTTCAGTTAGCTCTGTTTCACCCGAGTGTGTCTTCTCCTGGGTTTTCTTATCTCAACTCATGAGCCCCATGTGTGTGTGTTAATTTGGGGGTAACTGGCATTTGGCCAGGGTCAAACCCCCATAGGGGGGAAAAACCCAACAAGGCAGATGGAGCCTTTTTCAAACCCCAGACTGAGGATATGAGACCACAATACACTGTTGTTACGACAATCTTGCAGTGGCTATTCGAATATTTGCTGCTAGATCTATAGCAAGGAATTTTAAAAGCCCACTATCTTGTATTCAGGCTCCAACAGACCATCAGAAGGCCAAGCTGAACTTAACACACACATAGACTAGAGGAAGTGCTTAGTTAGAGTGGCACACAGACAAATATTTTCTTTGGCAGAGAATGAGTCTGTATAAACAGGAACACGGTCTTATCATGCACTTTTTGCAAACTAAAATATTCAAACTCCAAAAAAAGAAGACACTACCCAAAGTTATATAGGAAAGAAAAGAACAGCTAAATAATCATAGAATGATTCCTTTATTTTCATGAAGCTGAATATCGTTTTCAACAGCATACTCCTTCAGTGCTTCTTGTAAGGTTTTAAAACTCTAGGTATTATGTGTTGTACCCAAAAGACCATTAGTTTCTTCAACAGTAGATGCTTCAGTAAATCCCTCAATCCATCTAAAGACTATTTGCAGTTGTTTATTTCCAAGCTTTATTTAGTGTCACATTTTCACAGTCAGACTCAAGTCAGCTCTAAGTACGCTGAACACAGAGGTCAGCAAATGTCAGAAAACCCAAAGCCAAATACTGTTCTTCTAATGATGGTGAGAAATGACTGAAAGAAACTGCATTAAAAATTATTGTAAGTAAGTGCTATTGAAACTTAAGTCTCTGATATTTACCAGCCTTCATGGAAATCATTCTCCACTGCAAGTAAGAACGATATACCAAAAGTAGTTCTGTCTTTTGTTCACTCACATTTACACGGGGGCTACTAGAAGGCTTTAATCCTATATCTTGGCTTGTCTACAATACTCCTCTCTAAACATATAGCTGCCCAATACTTATCCTGATAAGTGTGCTCTAAATGTTTTGTCCTATTTTTATTTAAAAGTGAATCTATCTGTATTATTGAGGGCAGCCATAACTAAAGTTTGATCTGCTTCTTTAGCAAACATGCATGATCTACACCTGGCCTACGGAACTTAGTCCTTCTCCAAATTATCTCTGTTGGTCCTGGAATTCTACAAATTCATCTATTTCCTCCATCTCTGAAAGAAAATTTGTGTCTATGGCACTTCAGTAGTTTGCATTTAACAATCTACAAAAATGTTCCCAGTGAATACTTTTTCCATACTCTAAGAGTGACACAATATCCCTCCAAAAGCAAATGTACTTCTAAAGTAAAGAGCTAGCAAAGAATTCATGTAAATATTTCTTTTTCACATTTGAACTGATGAATGCAGAACTTCTGTGAAATGTCCCCCATAAGGCTGTAATGTCACATTCAGTTTTATAATTATGTGTATACTCAAACTTAATGAGTAATTACAAAATTTGTTTGTGGAAAATCAAAAAAACAGCACAGTCCTTCATCTGTGCAATGCTCTGTTCCCACTGTGGAAATGGGGCTGGGTTTAAATGGCTAACTGGAAATAAATATTTTTGTAACAAAGCCAGCTGAGTGCCAGGCAGGAAAATTAAGTCAGTAATATTCAAACAAAAAATAAAATACTTTGAAATCCCAAGGTCATCAATCTACCTGTGTAAGTTTCATTAAACTTAATTGACATTACATACATTTGTTGAGGTCAAAACACTCCCCTGCAGCTGCAGCTTTTCTTGAATGACTGCTCTTTTTCATGGTTTTTTATGACTGTAGGCCAGATTACAATTTAAAATTGCAAAAACCGTAGTATGTTTCAACAGATTAATCAACTTTTTTGGCTTTGGATTTGTTTTAGCTTGAGGCTTAGCTCTAGGTACTGGATATGGAGCTGCCAATCCCTGTGGCTCACAAGGGTGCAGCTCCTCCCGTTGTCCCCGCACTGCCAGGAGACAGCGAGGGATTCAGCCTGACAGCCCAACCCATGCCAATTCGAAGGAGAGCGCATCCAAAGGACTCAGCCTCTTGCTCTCTGAGCTTTCCCACTCCTTAGAAAGAGATCAGGGCATGAGGAGAGCTGCTTGTATCTGCACCCAGTGATGAAATTCCAAAAGGGCTCACGCAGCAGCACTGGGGATTGAATACAATTGATCCCTTGTTTGGCAGGATCCTGTTTCCTCAGGACCCATTTTTACCTCTCATTAGGATTTAATGTTAAATATTTATAAATAAGTATTATAAATAAGTATTTATGTTAAATACATCCCTTTAAATTGCTATGAAAGCTGATAGGGCTTTAATAGCAGGTCAGGGCTAAGGCAGAGCCAATCAGAGAACCAAAAACAGTTTCAGAACAGCTCAAAAGCAGAAAATCATAAACTGCTTCAAAGACAGTTCTCTTGTGCAAGCTTCAAGCAAGTGCCCAGCTCAAGACATTCAAAGATCTGCAAATTCCAAGAAAGACAATTTTGGCCAGATTAAGAGAGGTGAAAAACACAAAATAAATCAGCCCACTTTTAAAACCCCATCTTCTTCACGCAACAGACACACCTGAGGTCTCCCCTTTTCATGAGAAGGCCAAGCATTCTCCCATCAGGCACTCCCTCAGCAGCTGGTTCTCTCCTTTATATAGTCCTACTTCATCCAAGTCCCTGACCAAAAGCCTGACTCACTTCACAGTGCTGTCCCAAAAACTATTTTTATTTCCCAGCTTTGTAATTGTCTCGCAGATGTTAATCTATTTGCTCCTCCCTCCTCCTCCCACATAAGAACTTAAAAGTCTCTTTTCCCAGCCAGGCTAATAAAATAATAAAGCAATGAGATTGTGAGCTAAAGCATTGTGGAACCAAAGAATTTATATTATATCAGAAATTAACTTCCTGTGTACTTCTGTAGTAATGCAATGTTAATTTTTTTTTTTTTTTTTTTGGTCTCTTAACAAAGTTCCCGAGAAAATACAGAGGGAGATTGGAAAATCAGCATTATGCTAAGCAAAACCTCACTTTCCCCTGAACAATGAGGTTACTACAGCTGTGCAGTCATCCACTAGGAATCCCTCTTACTGGAACATAAAAGCTGGTATTTTATTCAAAAATTCCCTACTGGATTTTTAAGTTCTAGTGAGATATGCAAGAGTGCAGGACTGATTTGGAGAGTGCTGAAAGAATAATTCCTATTGAAATTTTTGTTTTAAAGTATTGAGATTTAATTTAGTTGAACAGAAACATAATATCATGTTAGACTAGTTATAACTATTCCCAGGTTTTGGCTATAGAAAGTAAAATTACATCTGCAAACCAATCCCTGACAAGTAGGATGAGTCACATTTCAGTCTGTTTTCATTTAATCAGAATTATTTTTTTTTCACATATGTAGGGTTTAGAAAAAACAACACAGACAACCATTGCAACTGGAAAATTATTAAAAGGCAAAATGCAAAGAGGTTCTGACTCAATGGCTAGGTATTCCTGACTCCAAGAAACCTCTGAGGAAAAATGGTAATTTTTGTAATTTGCAGAAATAATAACACAAGTCTTGTGAAAGGATGCCTATAATATTTCTCAAAAGCAACACATGGTGCACTACTTGCCCAGAAAAGGAAATATTTTTTTAATTAACCTGATAGACATATATTACGTGAAAAGAAAAAGTGAGAAACAGAGTGAAAACCAGATAAGCAAACACGAGAGAGAGAAAACTACAGCCTGCTTTCCATTTTTGCAATTGCTTTTTATTAATATCCCGTGAAGAGATGGTTCCACAGTAAAGCAACATGGTTTAAAATGCTAGGTGTTAATAATGGCTAAAAATGAGACTAAAGCTTTTTCATCTTTGGAGGACATGCAAAAGATCATAGAAAAATAAAATTTTTTGAAAGCAACTGAAGTAATCACAAATCTGTTGCATTGATCATTTTCCTCTAAAAAAGTAAAAGTAGTCTCACTGAAAGATTCTTCAACTGCATCTAGATGAACGTCGCCTCAAATACTATGACACAGAGGCTGCTGCTGGACTGAGAGGTTCCCATGGCTACTACAAGAATTCAACAAAGGAACTCAGCATAAAGATTACGTTGTATAAATACAAGATTATGTACAACTGCCAAAGTTGAGAGGTTTTATGTGGATGCTCCTTCTACTAGGTCACAACCCTTTAGATACAGATTTTAAAAGACATCCTATTTCTCTTCAAGTTCAGGAGCACTGAGCAGGTTTGGGTGGGAAAAATAATACTGTATTTGGGGCATGGTACACTTTTACCCGCTCAAAATTAGATTAGAAAATATTTGCATACTTGGACCAATTCCATAACTTGCTTTGCAACACTGTGCAATGGTATTTTTTCCATGCAATGGTATTTATTCCCTAATTGCTTTCATCCTTTATTCTCACGTTTAAGTACCTTTGCCTTGGGTCTAGGATAAAAGTATTTCAACTTCTCCCAGCATACACACACAAACACACACAAATCAGTAGGTCAGCCAGGAAAATGGACATGGATTTTTGTTTTCTTACCCACAGCTGATAATACCAATATCTACATATCAATATCCACAATAAAGTTTGACTTGGATGGAGTCAGTGTCCCTAACAATTCTCAGGTTTTTAAATTTATTTATTTACCATGTGGAGATAGCTCCTAGCATTACATAAATTTGAAAAATCTGAATTTAACCAATTAGCAAAGGGAAAGACAGCAATAACAACTGCATATAAAAAATTGTAGATGGTATGTTGAAAAGCAGTGGAAAATCCACATTGTGGGATGTCTTGACAGATCAAAAGATGCAGATCCAGATGCAATATCAGCAATGCCTTGACTGAAGCTTGCCAATGTCAACAGACGAGATAAGAGTTTCATCAGTTTGCGTATGTGGAAAACTTGAAATACTGAATTTGCGTGATAAATTACATTGATGATCCAGAACTGAATACAAACCATTACACTAAAAAATACCCAATCAGGCAAAGCTTAAAAGAACAGGCCAGCAGTAGGAAAAATCAGAGCCAAGACCATTCATTACATTAGGTGCACTATCATTCCTGAATGGGCAAGCTCAAAATGTTAAAACAGTATTTTCAGATAACTAGCACTACTGATTATGTCATGAAATAGGAAAAAAAAACCCCACACACGCACATACATACCTGCCCACATTCTTTATACATAAGTACTCCTGTCTTCAATACTGTTCAGGGCTTCTATTACATTTACTTTTGTAGAAGCAATTTACTTTTATTTGAGCTAGGGATGGAAGAAGACTTGGAGCCAGAAGATTCAGCATCTAAACCCCACTCCTTGGTAATCAGATGAAGGCCGTCATCACTAAGGAAGACATCTGAGACAGATGTAAGTAAAAGAACAAGCAGAAAGGTACAAAATAACTCCAAGGAAGAAAAAAGAGACAAGAAAATGGTAAAATTCATTTGTGTGCCTAAAAACGTCCATGTGTCCATATAATATTCATAGTCCCAGAGCTGGAAGGAATGACCAGACTGCTGATCTCAGAATGCCTCAGTGTGCAGGGTAACAATGCTGTGACGCACCAGTTCTGAAGGCTACAGTTTGTGGGTGTCCTACACAAGGAGGCTGAAGCAGAAAGCAAATTGTTTAGTTCCTTCTCTGAGCCAATGTGTCAGCTCTTACCCAAGACTGTGCACCCATGTCCTGGCGACTCTGCCATACAGAAATGAAATGAGCTTTACATAACAATGGGAGCAGGTAACTGAGAGATAATAAGGGCTCTTGAATTAAATCAGACTCCTTGAACAAACTTCTTGGGCCTCAATGCCTTTCACTAAACCACTGGGAATACCTGACAGTGAAATACCTATCCAGCCTGACAAGAATATGCTACATCTCTGCTGGCAACCACCACAGGAGTGGGCAACCACAGCTGCCTTACAGGGATGTAAGTAGGGGGTACAGAGACTCTGAGATCTCTGCACTGCTATTGCTCTTTTCCCACTCCAAGAGCCCACATGCCAGATCTGCCCAGAAAAAATAGGGTTAAGAATCAGCAGCTACTGTGCCAGGAGCATGTGGGCTGCTGGCAGAAAAGCAGGACAACAGTAAAGGCTCAGACACAGAATTTTACAGGTCTACCCGAAGTATCATTCTAGAAATACAGAGAGTAAAAGCTTCCCATAAAACATAAAAAAGTGGTTCCCATATTAATGGTGATACTTCTCATTTCCAGAAAAGATCAAAGAGCCAAAGAAAAAAATTAGCCTTAAATGCAAGAATTTAAATTAGCCGTTATTAAAGCAAAGTAGAAGCACACACATCATGTTAGAGTATTTGTCTAATTATTCAAATTTTATTTGAATTCTACAACCTCTATTTGATAAGTTTTACGGCTTCTCTCTGAACACAAATAACTTTTAACTTCCAGTAGTGAATTTACTGACCTTGCAGTAAGGATTTATGCATCATTTCCTGCATTGCCAAGCATCTGCGGATGCTCTCGGGTGAGCAAGGAACTCACATAGGTTGAGAAACTGTATACAACAAGCAACTGGCTTTTTACTTTGGAAGTTTTTCCACAGCCAGTTGCCTGCTATTTTAATGATTTTCAGTCACTGCAAGTGCAATTGATAGCAATTACAAGAAAAGCATTTCCAGGCAGAGAAATCTATCTGCCCATGATGTAAATACAAAGTGTAGCAATTGCACAATGCTGTTTTCTACGCTGACATTTCACTGAATTTGTGTCCTGCTGTATGTTTGCTACATGAAATAATTCTGTAAAAACAGATGTAATTTCTCTTTCTTGACAATTTATGTAATGGATTTCTAATATATAGTACATATATTTACCTTTATATTACTTGTATTTTTACAAATATTTTTCAGTAGATCATCTTGTTCCCCAGTTATTATTATTTGTTGTTAAATAGACTGTCACTTCAATCCATCTTATTTTTAACCTGGAAGCCAACTGGCTTTTCTACAGCTCTGAGGGTTCTGATCTTCAAATAAATTTGATTTGTACCCATCACTGATTGATTATGTCAAAATCTATGCTTCCAAGGAAAACTTTGTCCAAGTTATACAGGTTGGACAAGTTTGATTCTCTGATGGATTTTTTTCCCATCTATGCTTATAGAAGAAATGCCTTTTCGCATTTGCAGCCATGCATAATAAAAGGAAACAGCTGTATGCCATTTAACAGGAGACTGTAAATGATCAAATATTTTGATTTCAGAGCAGACAGTAGTAGGTTGATCCTCTGACTGCAGTGGTACAGTTGACAAGCAGTCATGGATCTTAAATGATGTCATTTAAGATGTAGCTTAGGGCCAATGCAAACCTGCGTGCTGACATCCTCAGGGATCACAGCTGTATTTTCACTTCAGTGAAAGAAGCAGCTGCCTATTCCACTTACTGCTAGATGGGTTGCCAGAATCTTGACCATACAGTTAGTGAGATATGAAATACTACAAGACTAAGGAGGACTAAACAATTAAATTAATCACAATTGACTCATCTTTCCTGCTTCTTGTGAAGTATTTTTAAAATTCTTTAACTTTCAGCAGTGCAGACTTTCGTATTTGACTTCAGTAAACCGGGGGACAGAGGGGGACTGTGGTACAATTTTATGACTGTTCTCACAGACCTAGGAAAGCCTATACTAGCTTAATTAAAGATGAGTATCTCACAGGTCACACTGGGAGACCAAGAAGGGTGGAGTTCAAATGCTGAAAAACATTTTCTGTAGTTCCTGCAACTTTTTCTCAGGAACTAGCTATGAACATTTGATCCAAGTCATTAAATGTTGTAGTATATAGGAAGTAAAGAAATTAAGACAAAAATTCAGATTTTTGTTAGTTTATTTATTGGTACAATTATAGTGCAAGCATCTCAATCCAATCACAGCACAAGGAAAACAGAGCCCTATTCAGTACCAGTACACCAGGATTTTATTTTGGGTTGTCCTGTGAGGTCACTACACTTTTGCAAGTCACTAACTAGGGCTTAGTTTGCACAGTATTAAGGAAAAAATGACGGCACATTTTATAAGTCGATCTATTGAGGAGTGGGTGTTTTTAATATTTAAAAATCATTTATATGGAGTAGAATTCCACAACAAGAATGAGAATCAAGAGTTGATCTCTGAAATAAAATGCTCTGGGGGCTCCTTGTTCCCTGCTAACAATTTCTGAGCCACACCTTCTATGCTAACATCCTGCAGACAAAAGAGTTTTTCCGTTAATTTTTACTCTTCTTCATGAGTTCAGTTGCTTCCAAGCCACAACCTGAATTGATCAATCTCACCCGGTTGTACTTAAGTGCTTCTTTTAACCTGGTAAATAGCTAGTTTGCCATAGTAGTTAACATTTAAAGCTCAGGCACTAACTACTTCTAAAAGACCATATTGTTTCAGTACAGGCTGCAACATGAAATCTAAGAGAAAATGTCCTCCATTGCTATAAATATCTAGTCAGACAGAAATTTCAATTACTTCTACTAAAGTAAAGTAAAAATTTGAATCTCCAGATTTTCTACAAAACAAACAAAAAACCCCCTTTCATTTTGGAAAAGAGGAATAACATAAACTAAATCTTTGGACCTGTTTCTCTAATTGCTGAAGTTATCAGAATCACTGATGGCCTAGCACGGACTTTCAGGCTGCCAAGAAGTCCAAAGTCCTCAAACAGCACCTGCATAAATTGTTAGTAGTTGTGTGCTAGAATAGTTCAAAGACATCCTGATCCTTACAGACTGAATAAGGAAATATATATGATAAAATATATTTTATGCATCCAAATTGAGGGCACTAACCATTACTAATGTTGTTAATAAACATTTATAATCCAGCTGCAAGGGTTTGAAACTAACAGAATAGGTGTGTGGGGCTGCCACCAAGCACCAATTAAACAAATGAAAACAGACTGCAAAGGAGCTGGGAGGGTCTGAGGATGAAAAACTCTCAGAATTGACTGTAAACCATCTTGTTACCCAAAGCTATTAACTGTGCTTAAAAACATGCAAAAAGCATCCAAGGAAAACACGAGAATGATAAATTTAACCATCAAGTTTTCTACATGAAAAGGCTACTTGGAAGGATGCAGGATTTTAGTGGGTCTTGCTGGTCTTAGGTATAAATAACCAATCTAACGCCAGCTGAATGACATTTCTCTCCCATTGCTTAAACATGTCCCAATATCCAAGATACCACTGTCATACATCTGCTTTGCAAAAGGAAGTAAGGGAAGGTTAGATAGTCAGACACTGGTAAGCCAAAAAAAAAAAAAAAAAAGGCAATTGTGTAAAACCAATTTGCAAAGCAATAGTCTTGTTTAGGCATTAGACCTTACACTCTTATTGTCCTTCTAAGTTCTGCAAAGCAAATAGGAATGGAGAAAATGAAACTGGTTTTCCCCGTATTCAATTTTCAAATAATTTTACAAGTGTGCTTTTTAACCCATTAAAAAAAACCAAAAAGGGATTTTGAAAATTCCACTATACATTCATAGTGTAATAATAAACATTTCAACCACTCCTGAAGTAATATCAAATGAGGGTTGGAAGCTGAGAGGAAAAAGAAGAGGCAGCTAGAAACTACCTTGTGCCAAATGCAGAATCTGAGGCAAGTCTCATGGAAATTCACAGTAATTCACAAACATCTCAATATTCCTTTTTAAACAAAACAGTAGTTCTACATAGCAACTGGGAAATGGCAAACAGCATAGCCACTTTATATGCCCAGGTTTTCCATTCAATCAAGATACTTCCTCTGGTGTACAATCAAACATTGTTGAATAGCTGTAAATCATGTAAAGATGCTGCTTCATTTGCATTTCAGAAAAACAGACCAAGCTAGTTCATTTGGGTCATGAAGATTTTTTTTCCACTTCAGTAAACTTTATTTCTAATTGCAACCCTATTTAAGAAAGACATGACAAAATTAACTTCACAATTCAGATTTAAGTGCTCTATTTTTGAGATACCACAGTTTCTTGGGAAGTCTGATTGTCCTGAGTTCTTAAGATTAGGCTCAAAAACAAGTGCAAATGAACATATTCATTTCAGTGTACAAAAAAAGCCATTATTGAATTTCATATGTTCTTACAATTACATGGATTAGCAGTTTTCAGTTCCCAAAATAGTTGCATCTGTCATCATTTATGTTCCTACCAAAGTAATCTGGTATTCAGAGTGGTTACGCTTCTCCACAACTATGTTCAAGTGAAGGAAATGAAGAAAAAGATGAGGATAGAACCACCTTATTTTGAATATATGCAGCCCTAAACTTTCTAAAATATCCCTTTTTTTTTGAAAAGAAAACCTCACTCATTTTTTCTTACCTTTTTAATACTCCAAGAAACAGTGCAGATGGTACTTTTTGAAATCTGCTTTCTGATTTAGAAATGTCAATTTCTAAGATTTATAAATATGGTTTACACCTTAATATAAGCAAAAAACAGGGCACGTAGCGATAGGACAAGTTTGTAGAGAAGGAAAAGTTTGGAACAAACTTCTGGGCACAGCCCCTTTCTCTGGAGGAGCTGGAGAGCCTCGTCCTGCTGGGAGAAGGAAGCAAAACAGAGTCATCTCCTGCCTGTCAGCTGCCACAAACTAGACACACTCTGCTAACTATTTCTCCTATTCTTCTTCTGGAGTAGGCTTTTCTGAGTGCTTACAACAATTTTTCCAAAGTAAGGCATCTGTCATCAAATTCCCAAAAACTGCACCCCTCATTCCTATCTTTTGCTTTGGAGGACTACTTTTATGAGCACAGATCAACCATAAACAATTCACTTCACAGACCACTTTATTAACATTCACAGACCAGCATTAACATTTCCCATTTTTAACTCTACATTTGAGCAAGATATTTGTGTTATAATGTTAGCTCATTTTTCTCTTGGCTATTAATAACATTGTACTCCATGTAATAAAAAGTTAATTGAAATCTCAAGGCAGTCATGAAATCATTCAGGAGTTTAAATAAAATCATCTTGAAAAGTGAAATTTTGGTCTGGTTAATGATAGAAAAATTGTTAAATCTCTCTCATTAAAAAAAAAAAATCTCTGCAGGATATTTGCAGAGACACAGAAAATAAATATATTAATTTTATTTCTGTCTCTAAAACACTTACAGAACTTCACAGCAACTGTTGTGCCTAATTACCAATGCCAATAAAATAAAATGACACTACAGTTATTTGTTTCAAGCTCTCTTTTGATAACAACCTCCTTAATCCAAGCATTAATGAATTCATACTGCCTTTCCTAGCTACCTAAGGAACTAACCTAAGGAGGTTAGTGTAGAAATTATGGATATCTTAATGTAGAGTAGGCAATGAAAACCTCTTGCTTTTCCCAAAGCCACTGTTAATGCATTTTGAAGATTTCATTTTACCCTCTGTGAACATAGCTTTGCTTTCCAAGATGAAATCTCACTAGTGCCAGTGAAATAAGTGCAGTTATCAATCTGCAAAACCAGCACAAGCTAGAAAATGAGGTCTGCTAGGGCCAAGTGTTTCACATTAAACATACAATTGCTGGGATAAAATCTAATGTGTCCAATATTAATTTCCTTTAAGAAAGCGGCAGGATGTGACTCAGCAGAAAGCATAAGTCATTTAACAGTGCATTGAAGCATTCTGCGTTTCTAGTTTGAGTCTAAAAAGCATTTGAGGAGCAGACTAAGAACAGATATCGATTAAGGTATTAATAGTACTTCCCTGACAGTAAAATATTTAAATGTGATCCATTAAAGTGTTCTCCATTGTTTAAGAATATAGGCTGTGAATCTTCAGTACTCATGGACCTGCTGCCATTTTATGGTGCTAAGAATGAACTTCCATTCGCCAAACACTGAATTCTGAATTCTGCACAAACGTGTCTGAAGCCCTGCCTTTTGACAGAATAATACGCCAAAGACCATTTGAGCAATGCTATCCTGAAAACCATTGCACTTGCTACGTATAGATCACCCTAAACACATCATGAACATGTCTAAAACTGCAACTTAAATGTCAACTATGCAGCAATATAGCACTTGATAGTAAAATTTTAGGGCAAATATGACACACCACATCTATAGTTCCCCAGAAGAAAACTTACATAAGAACAACCCTGTCTGCTTCAAACAGGAAAGGACCCATCATTCTGTGATCATTTTCAGAGCATCCTGAGTAACCTGGGTATCCTTCTCACAATGCAACCTTTTTACTGTGACATCTGATTTCTTTTTTTGTTTGTTTGTTTTAGAATACTGTAATTCCAGCATTGCTTCAGATAATGACTGCCTTTCATATGCATCTGACTACCAGTTACATCATTTTAGAGCAGGTCGGCAGTTGCTGGTCTCATGATTCACCATCAGCTATCGTTTTCCGCTGTAAAAAATAAACACTGTAGCCAGTCAAGAGGGAAGATGCACTTGTTATAGTGTTAAGAGTAGCAGAAGTATCTAAGAATTGAAAATTTTATTCAATCTTTTCACAGTAAATATGAGGCTTGTATGCTAACATGGTGTCTGCCACATTGAAAGGGAGCCTGTTTACCTACATTGCAAAGGAGACACCAGCAACCTGAATGAATTTTTAAGGTCATGAATTTTTAAAGGTATGCTGTTAAATGAATTTACTCTATTTTATAAAAGCCACTCACCTTGTACACACAAGTTCGACTTTTCATCTCTCATAACCCTGCCCAAGATTACTTTACTTTGATTTTCTAATTTATAAATATTATTTACCCTAATTGTGTTAAAATAAATGCCAGCTTATTTAGGTACCTAAATAAAGTAATTCTGGGGAGACAAGGGGATCCAGAGGTTTTGTAAAGAACCATAAATATTTTCACTGGTAGGCTCGTGATTCAAATGTAGTTGACTCCAACAATGACTGAAAGTTAAATTGTGGGATGACTACATAGGTGATCTATGGTTTCAAAATTATTTTCTATTGAACACGTGTTATTAGTACATCAACTGTCATAACTATCCATCAAAAGATGCCCTGGAGGCTGAAACATGCTTTAAGTTGTCTCTCTGAATTAAAGTAAGTAAACTAGAACCTTGATCTATACCTGTTCAAACTGAATCTGTTCTCATAAAAGATAAATTCTATTTTTTAGCATTATCAACATGACATATGCACAAGTATTATGTCTGGTTAAATTAAAATTAAAAAAAAAA
>VZRN01001757.1:674063-922889 GCA_013397935.1 Dasyornis broadbenti
AAAAAAAAATGAGGCTTTATTGTCCTGAGAGAATCTCCTTAATTCCCAATCATTTTAGTAATATGCTGCCAAATTAGAATTTTCCATTCACGAAATTCACTCACTCTACATGAATATATACACTCTACACACACATCGTTATACACATGTATATAAATACATGCAAACTGAGTGAAGTAGCAGGACAGTATCTATCAACAGTTACAACCTCCTGATCCCTTAAGTGTGCCTACGGCTACAACAGCTTTAGCAGTCACAAAAATTCCACCTCTGTACCAAAGACCATTGCCGTGGCACCAATCTTTTACAGAACTGCTCACTGCTCACCTGATGATTTCCACAACAGTAACTGTTCAAACAAAAATCCTAGGGATATGAGGAAACACACAAATGAGGGAGGGAGAAGATCCACCGAGCCACATTGTGCCATCATTTACCAAAACAGCACAGTACACAACTCACTAAACATTCATTGCATGTGCCATGCCCCCCCATATTTTCCCAGTAAGTTTTAAATGCATTAATTTTCTGCCAGCACCCTGATCCACAGCCTGCTACATCTCACAGAACCCGGAGATTAAACTGATACATTTTAGAATTCTTTTCTTCGCATACTTTTGCTCTGTGAATGTTGCTTAGGGGATAGTCCTTGTATGTTTTTTCCTTCCCTTCACTATGAAATTCTGTTTCAGAATGTAAATTCAATCTGTGTATTCTTCACTCTCATTTTACTGAATATTCAAAACAGAAACCATTCACACAATACTTCACCAAATCTTCTATTGCATTACAAGATCGACAGCTTCTCTGGGTTTGCTGTTGAAATGTCACAATATTTTGTTTATCAGCAATATGATAAAATACAAAGAGAATAGATTCACATTCTCACTTTCCAAATAAATTTTAGAGTAATTTAGGACTCCCTGGCTCTTAGAAAAGAACTTTGCAAATACAAATATCAGGAACATTCCTTTCACTCACTTTCCTCCAGGACTAGCTAAAGGTGTACAAATATAGGAGTGGCAAATTCCAGAGGAACTTCAAATAGGCTATTCTGTTTAATCATATTTATCAAAAGATGGTACTAATCGTTCCTTGGGGCCATGTATTTTAAAGCTATATTTGGATACTGAGAAATTTTTGCTTGCAGGGAACGCAAACTATCATTGGCCTGATTTTTAATTTAAAGTGATTTTGGAACTTGCCTGCTTCCATACCCACTCAGATGGATTCTGACATAAGCCTGAAACAACTTCTTATTTCCCAGTAGGAGAAAAAAAGAAATTGCTTAAGCTTTCAGGCATCTCTTGAGTGAGAACTCTCAGCATAATCCAAGGGTGAAGTCTTATCATTGTGAAAGTCCTACTTGCATCTGATATGCCCAGATTTCAAACTACTGTCCATTTGTCTGACACTGACAAGAGTTTATAAATCATTGCATTCTGCAGGAGTCTAGCAACAATTAACATAAATCTGGAGCTAGGGCACAAAAATACATACTGAATAACCCTTTTATTATCAAGGAAATATTAAATTACCATCAGCTATTTCTTATTTTCATTCTGTTGTAAAATTGATTATCAACATACAGCTATGCCAGAAGTACATATGCGAAAGAAATCTGTTTGCAAATTTGACTGCCAAAGAGCAATTGGGGAAATGGGAAAACAAAATCTATTGAAAACTAGAGATAGGGAACTTCATTTTCCCTTACTTATATTCAACTACAAAAACCGCAGAAGTGGCAGCATTGCAATGGTTCTATAATTGTTATATTTCTGTTACAGGAGAAACATACATTCAAACAGTAATCACAAATATACTTTCAGCATCAAATAAAGATGTTTGTTACTTATTTTGGAATCAGAAAATACCTGCATATACCATATACATAACACAAATGGTCAGGATAAACTGGCTTAAATTCTGTGGTTTGCAGAAAGCAAAAATGGATAGGTAACACAACTGTTGACCCAGGATATTCACCATGTCAGACTAACACTGCCTCATGCCACTGTCTGCAAATGTCTGTCAAATCAGGTTCCTCTGTTGAACTGTATTTTTTCTCTTTTCACTAAAACAAACACTGTCCTTCCTGGGCGGCTGTTGTATAGTTTCTTTCTTATTGTCTCTTGTTCAAGGAGCCCATTTAGAAGAAGCAAAGGAAAAATAAGGTCCAGGGCTGGAAAAGATGCTCAGTCACATCCTGCTAAAGACGCACATCTTGGTTTCTGCATGAAAAGCAATATAAAGATTTCCTGTAAAATTACAAAGACTGCTTCTTTGAAGCATGTCTTCCAAAGTCAGTCTCCTGCAAAACCTAAATCCTGCACTTGGACGGAGAAAGAAATTTCCCTCCTACCAGTATCCTCAGGCTGAGAGATGCCAGGTCTTCTCCACTTTCTCTCACAGAGATTGCCAGCTCCTATATAATAGCACTTCATTTTGGACTTGATACTTCTAGACATTGTTACAAAAGAAATTTCTACCAATTTCCTCTTCAGTATTGAACTTGATAGAGAGTAAAAATTTCTCCAAAGCCAAAATCCTGCTCAAAGATGAAGGTTGGGAGGAAGAAAATAATTCTTAATTTCAGAAAATTTGGTGGGGGTCATACATCCATGCCATGTAGCACATAACAGTGAGAAGCTGCTGTGTTATCACAATAACGAGATTATTTAGACATAGGCATGAAGACACAAACTGTGCATACTGCATGTACTTGTGCACAGGAGAGACTATGCAGTGGGTGGATGCTTTATTTAGGCAAGAGTTACCCGTCTGTAACCGAGGGAGGGAGTTGGCAGATGGAGCTCTGGAGTTCCCTGCTGGAATCTGGCCAGGGCATTGCTGTAACCAACTCCTCTCTTCTGAAAAGCAGACGGAGAACTTGCATGTCATATGCTAAAGCTGTTAAAGAGCACTGAGCAACCAGAGACTGTTTCCTCTGCTTTGTCCTTTGCACACCTACTTGTACTTGATGGAGGTATGTGTAAAATCGCACCTCTCTAAGACAACAACTTCATACACTGCTTCTGTACATGTACTAAGAACAGTAAGGATATAATGCAGTTTTGATTCCAGTTTTTAGATTGGAATAGCCTAAAAAATTTTTTCACAACAACATGGCAATTCTCATTACTACCTTCAAATAACAAAAATCCCACTGAATTAATATTTCTTTAAAACTCTAAAGAATCTTAATTCTAAAATGTCTGCACTTCTAATCTAAGAAACTAATTTTAAATAATCAAAAAATGAAGGTATAATATTGACAATTTTTTTTTTTCTAATTAAATATCCTCCACCAAGTGGTTTAGTGGTATATCAATAAAGAGGAATAGCTAGTATATAAAGCAGGAAACATTTCATGAAAGGAAAGCACTCTGAAGTTCCCTCAGGCTTTGTTCCTTTACGGCTTTGCTCATGTGCATCCCTAAGCAGAGAGCACGACATAGGGGACGTGGTTTCCTTCTGTTATCCTACCTTTTCATTGGCATGTTACTCAAGTGAAGGAATAGTCAGCCTGGTTTCCAGACAGACAGCACTTCTCTGCAAATTCCAGTCGTAGCCAAAGCATAACATAACTGCTGCCACCTCCACTGCTCAGACACATCTTCTGTTTCACATAGAAACTATTTGGAAAAGATGAGAGAGTTTTCAGTAGGAGCAGTGAACTTTTTTTTCATTTGTTGGAGACTAAACACGACCTTTTTGGAACTCAGCTTTGACACTGGATGAAAGTAATAGCTGCAATCATAGAGCCAAGCTATTCTTTCAGCTCACATGGAAAACTTGTACAAAGTAAATGTTGACATTTGTGAGCTTCTCAGATTGGAGCAAAAGGCATGTCATGAGTGGGTGTTAGCTTGGAGAAGGCTCTCCCTTTCTCCTTTAGCTGCTAAGCAGAGGTTATGCAATAAGATATGTTCCTCCAGAAATGTATGTTTTTCTGCTCATAGAACCTGAAACCTCTGACATGCTCTGTTATAATAAACTCTGGTTTTCTGCCTTCTGCTTTTCAGCCAGAGAAGACAATCTATCCGATCACATAGGAAAACAACATCTCAGTGGAGAAAGATTTCCTCCTCAATGTAGATTATGCATACATGCAGTAAAATTCTCTTCATCCAAGCCCTCTCCGTGCTGCACTGTGCCGGGAGCACTTGGACTGCCTGCAGCTCCCTTCCCCACACTGGCCCTGGAGGAACACCCTGCCTGCCTCAGTCACCTTGCATTTATTGGGACACCAGCCATTCTCTGCACAGTAGCACTGCAATTCACGATTCTTTACGGAAAAAGGAATAGAAAAAACTGTACATTAAAGTCCAAAATATACTGGAAAAGAGAAATAAGCCATAGCTCACTGACCACAAAGACAAACGACTTGGCTTGAGATAACTCCTGAGGCAGCAGCCTCAGCTGCCTGGGGAAAGTGGAATATTCAACAATCATCTCCTCAGCTGGCATTGTTCACACAGCATTTTAAGGAAACACAAACCAACAGTTCACTTTTCTTTAAGAGCTACAAGGGAAATTGCAATGGATTTCAACTCAGGAGCAGTTCAGACAACACGAAGCTAAAAATAAGAATCTTATCAGCTACTTCGAGGCAAGACACATCTTTTACTTATATTAAAAATGCAACTGAGAAACCAAAGTTTTAGAGCAAAGTCCTTTCAGTGTTGCTACAAGAAGTGACATCCCTGGGCACAGATAGAAGTTTGCAGCTTGAGCTGGCCGCAAACTGCTTGTTGATGCTTTTTACAGACCCACCTGTAATGTCACTTTTGTGTATGCCGTTATGCATAAACAGCAAGGCATTTCCAACTTACATAAAAGCTTTCTCTAAAGAAAGTGCTCTTGAGACAGTGTTTGTTAATAGTTTAACTCTAAATATTTTCTGGATTGCAAATCTAGTTAATATTCATGAAAAATGTATCTAAGGCATGAAACGCACGTATTTCAATTCTACACAGATATGTAAATATTATATATATTTCTATAATATTTAGTAAAAATCCACAAGTATTTAGGACATTTAATCTCCAGTATGCTACTTAGATGAATAATTTATCCTCACATCCTTAGAAAACCACTATCTCTGAGTTTATATTATCTTAACCTTATGTCCCTCTTGGCTTGTCTGCTGCTAGATCCCATCACTGCATGTAACTTGTCAACTGCTATATGTCTACAGTCACCAAAGGGTTAAGTCTGATGGAGTAGAAAATATTTTACAAATCAGAAAGGCTTTATAGTATGCTGTTCATGTTGCAGGTACTCTTCAAATTGCTTCCAGACAGTGCTATTTTTGTAATGCCATCACAAAAGCAAATCTTATCCTACCCATTCATGATTTCAGTGCAGCTTTAGCTGAAAACTGCAGGTGTCATAAAATCAATCTTTGCCCAAACTGCTGAACAACTCAGATACAAGTTCAGATAAAGCATTAAAGAGGTCAGGACAGGAATTGTCAAAGTCCTTTCCAGTCCTCACTTTTAAACTCCACTCTTGCTGTCTGTGGGAACTGTTCATCTTAATTTGTGGAGGTTTTTGTTTTCCACTTTTTGCTTCAGTAAGATAATCAGAACATGAGCAGCAGTTGCACAAAAAAAACCAAAAAGTACTGACTGCTACCAAGTGTTCAGGAGCAAAAGGGAAGGATAGCAAGAGAGGACCAGGCAGGCAGACACTGCAAATATTTTTGCTGTTCCTGTTATGCTTCCTTCATTACTGTTTTACTTGGTTTGACATGACTGAATTTTTCTAGTGCTTTACTAAAGCAATATTCCAGACCTGCTTGGGGCCTTGAAGTTTCCCCTCCATCAGCAGCATACAGCACTTTTGCACAGCAATAACCTGGAACTGCTGCCAAGACCCAGCAGAAGGCGAGTCATACCTACAGTATTAATTCCTCCCATATAGTTTCCACTACATAATTCATAGCCAGGTCTTTGTCTTTCATACCAAAGCAATGCTCCATCAGCTTTTTGTAGACTGAAGGAAAGGTGTCCTTTTACTCGTCTCTAGAGTATCTATGGAAACATGAGCCAGGGCAAAGCGCCAGGCATCAGAAAACCCTGAGACCACTGCTCATATGCAGTTTTCAATGCGTTACATCAAAGGAACTTAATTCACAGCTTAACTCTGAGAGTTAAACTACTAATACATAATAAGTAAGATGGGAAATAAAGTAATTTACAAGTGCCTTTTAAAAATTTTTCTTCTGATGACTATAAAGTTAGTTGTCAGCACGTCATTGAGTAAGTGATAAGAGCCTCAAGGTGACAACAGTTCCCATAACACTGCCAACAAGGGGCATGGGGGAAGCACTGCTTCTTTGGGATTTGGCATTGAGTTCACCACTGCATTTTCTCTCCACCCTTCTAATTTTGCAGTGTTCTTCTCCTACAGGCATGGAGTATTTATTAAACTTTTTCACCCAAAAAATACACTTTAGAATATCTATTAAATTTCACTTTTCCAATGATGTTTGGGGAAACAGTCTGTTCATAGTTTAACCCAATGTGAAAACAAAACCCTTAACAACAGGCAAAACCGTTGGTTTGTCAACTTAATCTAAAAAGAGCAATTGTACCTCAGAGTTTTAGGAAGTATATTCTGTTGGCTTATAAATTTATTAAACTAGGGAATGTATGATTCAGATCATGGAATCACAACACAACAGAACTTTAGTTTTAAGTTGGTTTGGGTTGGGTTTTTTTGGGGAGTGTGGGGTGCATGCATTTACTACTTTATTAAAACTATAGAACACTGACATCACCATTTCAGTTGTTTAGGAATTTTGTTGTTGCTAGAGGTTTGTTTGGCTGTTCCTCTCTTTGGAAGTTCTCTCATAATTTTTCATCAGTGTAATTCTTAAAATAGTTTTAGATCCTTCGCCACCTTTTATTATTCATTTTCACATACCGTGCTTTAAGAAGCCACAAACAAAGCTCTTTCTGAATGTTCCAGTCATTGCACAAACTTGCAAGGAGCCATGCAGCCCTTTCCAATACTCAGATGTACTCTGGGAAGTTTTCAAAGAGCAGTTCAGTGTTCAACTACAGTTGAATTTGAATGGGAATACCTCACTATACAGCTGTGAAAGTCTTCCTCACAAAACCCAGCAGAATTCAGAAGTGCTTTAGAAATAAGTAATCTATTTAAGAAAGCAAAACCTTAACTTCTTAGAATAAAATTTCCCAAAACCAAAAAATCATGTTTTATATGACTTTTCAATAAAACATTATGTGAGAGAATGTGAAAATTATAGTCTAACAAATATGGAGGAAATGGTTATGTGCAAAAACCCTAACATTTTTTTTAAGAGATAACAGAGTTTCTCTTGTCCTTTCCCATTTATTACTTGGTCTTAAACTCTGATGTCTCCCTTTTCACAAGCCTCTTCCCTTTTCTCCTCTGCTACATAACTTAGTAAAGAGTACAAAATACCTGATGAGAATCACAGCTAAGAAAAAACCCCACACATCTGTGCAGCATAGAAAAGCATCGGTCCCACAATGACTTTCTGCAATGCTTTAAGTATCTGTTAAGTTAGAATTCCCAAGAGAGGAGCAAAGGAACAAAAGAACATGAATTCATACTTTATGAGCATAAAGTTTAGACTTGTTATAGAAATAAAGAACAAATTCATACAGTTTTAACCTCACAAGTTTTCTAGCAGGCAGAAGTTACAAAGACTTATTGTTATTATGAGTGATGAGTTATTATGAGTGATGTTACAAACGAGACTTCTTCATTCTGGCCAATTTTAAATTACAGTTTTTGTGGAAGCCGTAAGAACCATCTACCAAAACATCACGTGGATTCACTGAAGCAGCTGGGCTCAAGTGTAGTTGCTACCATTCTTTAATCATTCCAGACAGCATCTATGTCACAAAGCCAGGAAGCCAAAGCAGAATTCAAGATGTTAAGAACATTGACTTCAAAGGCTAATGCAAACAATTTGTGCAAGGTTTACTGTTTTCAAAACTAATAAAACACAACCATTCTTAAGATACTGCTCATATAAAATGCCCAATTGTGTCTTTATAACTTACAAAACTCTATATAAACAGGTATAACATTTTGATCCAGAATATTGCACCTGTAAAATCATTTTCATTGGGTAAATGCAATTCAGTAACACCACACAGGTGTGCACAAAGAAACTCAAAGAGGCATTTTAGATAACCCTTTCAAAAACTGGTCAATGCTGCCACATACAGAAAAATTACTAGTTCCTGATTTTATAGTTTTTACTACTGATTCCTTAGCATTCTTTTTAAATACTGACTGATCCACCAGCCCCAGAGGCGCAGGGAATTTACCTGTGGGGTTTTGTGTGTCACACCTCTGATTCAAAAGCTTCAGAAGTTGGCCTGCAAGACCCTGTTCTCAAAAACTTTAACAGAAAACAATAAAAATTCCCCTCCTCAAGAGTTATCACAGTAATAACTGACATCTCTGAAGAGTTCTGTTCGTTCAAATAAAGATAGACAAGGTCAGAACTGATATTTCTAGTTATCTTGACTTGGGGGCAACACTACCCACATTCCTCTAGATTTTTGGATTTGGTAATTTTTACCAAGTGGTCCAGTCCTATTACATAAGTAGAAACACCACCAAAAAATAAAGTAAAATTTTACGGAAAAACTCTCTATGGTTATTTCAAAAATATAAAAGGAAATGTATTAGCAATTTCTATTACCTCTCTAGTTGATATCTATCAATTTACGTTTTTTTTCTGGAAAATATATGCAGGCAAAGTTTGAAAATGCAGATTCTCATTCTGTCACAAATAAACTCTATGAGGGCAAATGTCACAAAAGTCTGGTGAATGGATAGATATTCAGGTGGTGGACTTTTGGGGGTTTTTTGTTTCTTGCTCTTTTGGTTTGGTTTTTGTTGTTGTTTTTTAAAGCAAGCAAATTACACAAGCACTGAAACTATCTTGATCACTTCTCAGGAACACAAAGAGATTAACTCCTCCACTTGGCAGTTGGTTCATTTTGTTCTTCCCTTAACATTTTGCACATTTAGAAGTCCAGGTCAGAAACAGCACATTCAAGGGTTACTTCCTCAAGCTCTTTGTGAAGCCTACAATTCACCTACCATGAAGCTCCAGCTGATAGGGCTACATGCTACTGGAGGTTTCTCCTGAGTGATTGTGGATAAGCTCCTACAGAGCCTGGCACAATTTTTCAACTCCACCTAGTACCACCTGGTTTGTGAATTAACTGCTTAACAACCTGGATGATTCACAGCTATCATTAAGATTTCTTTTTGCTAACAAGTGAGTACCTATTTCTTGTCTACTGTGAAAAATAATCACCGAAATGTAATCAGTTACAGATGTAAAGCCAGCTTTTTAATTAACAGTGTGCTATAATGGGTTGCTGTATCTTTTTAAAGCTTTCTTTTCTTAGCAGTTAATTATTCTTAAGAAGACACACCTTTCAGGCATGCGTTTGCTAAGAAATTACCCTATTTGAACAAAATAATCCCTCAAATAACCTCTAGTGTTTAAAAAAGGACAAATTCTAAAAGGTAGAGTTTATCACAGAAAGCCTCATTTAATAGTGGAACACATGAAATGCAATGCTGGCTGTGATAATGAAATACAGCTTCATATTTTAGTACAATTTTCACATCTTTATTTTTAATCACCTTTGAGAGCTGGTTTTGTTTAACAGTGCTCCCAATCAGTGACTCGTCTCTTTCACCCACCATGTGGAAGTGAAAGCTGGAAGAATGCAGTAGGTACCATAAATACAGAAAGGCATCAGTGCCCTTGGATTCACTCAGTGAAGTTATACAGCAACAATTTGTTAAATGTGTTAAAATAGTTAAATTTTACTGGAAAAGGGGAAAAAGAAAATGCCAACTTAATCATAGCAATGTAAAGCAGGTAACCCCTTTGAGAAATTGAGTTCTATCCATTCCAGAAGCTGGCAGAATTAACCATCAGTAACACAGCCTCTATAAAAGCACTTCTATTGCACACTCATATGGAGTCTTATATATTTTAAGAACAAAATAAGAATCACAAAATATTTCTGCTACTTACTGAATACAATCTCTCCTTCAGAATAGACTCCATCACTCAGATCCAATCTTTTTCATCAACTAGCTCTTTCTTGTCAAGTAGATCAAATCTGCTGATAAAATTTGCCAGTTACATTATACTTTAAAAATTACACATTTTGGTTTTGAACAATTGAGCCTTCCCCTCTGTAATGATTTTTGCATAGACGTGTTTATGCACAGAAGAAGACTTTCAGGATTTGGATTGGGAGACTTGCTGCATTTATACCACACAGTAAACCCATCATTGTGACTGCTGAACTCTGTCACAGAAGATGGATATTGTATTTTACATGGAACATGGCATGACCTTAAATCTGGCTTTGACAGGATTTTGTCTGCAATATGGGCAGGACAGCCCAGCAACTGAGGCTGGGCTATAGCCAGAAACAGTAAAGGGACTAAAACTCAAGTCTGACATCAATGGTACAGCCTGACTGCCGGGCAGGTTCTGTGCAAGAGCACGTGACTCGTATAGCCCAAACAAGGGCACTCATACTGTGTTCAAAACCAGAACAAAACTAGAATTGACATTCTGCCATTTATAAAGCCTTTCAGAGAGGAGAGAAAAAAAGCATTCAAACAGCATTTTGTTGTCTGTTTAAATGTTTTATATCTGCCCTTAGACATCTGATGTGAATCTTAAGATAGATCAATACCTTCAATAACCTGGATTTAATCATCCCATGATTCTAAATCTCAGGTTGCTTGTCTGCCAAAGTACGATGCTTATGATAAATTCTCAAAATTAGAAAAATACAAAGAAAATTATAAATTTTTCATAGTTTATGAAATATCAAAACATTCACTTTTACTTCTTACAAGAAATCATGTTCTTTGATAGAGTAAATTACAAGGTATTATAAACTGAGACACAGTTTATGGAAGCTCTGATCATGAACTGGACAAAGCTGTCTTGTAGAAGCATACTGCTGAAATCCATTATCCCCCCCCCAAAATGTGGGGAGCCAATGCTGATGCCATGGTTTCCTAGTTACACAAACCTGGTAGTGGCCCCCAAGGTCTCATTATCCGTGCTGAGGTAGTACATGCAATGAAACGTTATTTTCTGTAACTGGTTTTCAATTGAGGGTTATTGCTGGAAATGATGTATGAGAACTAACTCTCAATCTAATGTCTGCTATATTCCTGGTAGGTTTTTGTACCTTTAAAAATCTGATGTCCTGGCTGCATACTTTAATTGGGTTGTCCATTTTTGCAAACAGATCACTAACTTCCCACAGTGCAGCATAGAGATTTTGTCAACACATTGTTCCACATATCAGCATGGCCAGACTTCTTTTCCAAAATAAAATCCATGCAAACTGGTAAATTAAATCAGGCTGAGCATGGCAGCAGTCTGTGGAGTGCCAGAAAAAGGTCACACTGCATAGCCTGGCACACAGAGCCAAGCGCCAGGCAGAGATGCCCGCCTGGTTTGCTCAGCGCCCAACCTCGTCCAGCAGAAACTCATGGCAGGGAAAAGGAAAGAAACTGCCACATGAGGAACTCCACAAGAAGCACAGATTTAGTCAGCTAATTTAATGTATGCTAAATAGAATTCCCTCATGTTCTTCGAGCTTAAGTGCAGAAAAAACACTTCTGAAACTGAAATGAATGGAAAAATGTTAAGAAAGCCAGGATTGGACAAGACTTGTGAGTCACTACAGAGCTATCCAAAGGGATGCAGAGGTCGTCCACTCGCTAGAACGTGGGCTGAAGCACTCACTGATTTATTTTCCAAGAATTCCAACAAGAGGCACTCTCAGGGGAGCACAAGACAAGAGACTTTGCCATGACTGCAGCTACAAAGATGACTACAGTTCAGAAATTCTGGCAAACTTTAGAGGCTACAGTAGGAAGTCAGTGCTGTACTCTGAAAGCTCTGAGAATGCAAGCACAGAGCAGGAAGCAAGACATTACAATGGCGTAACTGCTTCGAGTGCTTGGGACTACTGAATGTATTTATTAATCGATTAAATCATATACGTTCTTATCAAAGAAAAGAACACCGTTTAGTGTTTGGGACTCATATTTTATGACTGAGTGTTTATAGACAGCTTTGGACATCCCTCTGGGAATTACAGGGTAGTGGGTATTCCTTGCTAGGAAGGAATATGGGTAGTGTTACATTTACTGCTGTTCTCAGAATTCAGCTCCCCACCTCATTCCACAGAACCACTGAATTCCAATTACCCTTTTCAGACTAGGGAAAAAGACAGGCATGTAGGACTACTTAATGAAATGAAAAATATAGTAGATAAAATTTGATATTAAAAACCCATCCCTTCTGCTTTGGGTTATGGAATAGTTTGAAGTAGGTTAAATGCAAGAATCAAAAATTCTCTTTGTTATTAATTTCAAATCAATTTTTAAAATCTACCTCTAACGCACTAGATGATTTAATTTAATTACATAATATGCTAAAATACAATTAAACTAAACCAAAGAACTTTGGCTAGCTACTACTTTCCTCTTCCATAACTTGAAATTGAAACATTTAATCTGCCTGGCAGGGGCATGTTTTCTTTACCAGTATCCCTAGAAGCTATCAAGTTCAAACTGACTCTGTGTCAGTCCTGCAAAACCCCCAGTCTTTGAGCCCCAACAAGATGACTTTGTGTGCAGCCCAGCCACTTTAATAACAGCGAGATACAGCTCTGGCAACTCTATTAATTGTATCTGTAGCACATGGAACTACACATTAAGGAAACTCTGACAGAAACTGGACAGAATTAGTAGAAATTACCTTATATGACATCATAAAGCACAAGCCCCATACAAAATTAAATTTATAAAAAACACAGTTTTACGTGAGGAATTGAGAAAGCCAATGGAAATACAGTACTTTAATTTTTTTTTATTTATTTATGAGCAATCTAAGGCTGAAGACAAAACCCTGCAATTTTGGTGCTACAAGCTAATAATTTTATATACAAGGACAGATCAGACGTGATTAAGTCTGTAATTCCATGGAGTCACTTTTTTTCAGCTGATTTTGTCACACTCCTGTCTGACCCAAATTCATCTTGAGCATTATTTTCATTCTCAAAACTCAATTTTGTGCAACACACAGGTTATTTACCTGCTTTAACATCTGTAAGTAAATGAACAAGAACCATGATTGACTTTCCCTTCTTTGAAACATTCTGCTCTCAGTAGCATTTTTTCAGTGTTGCTAAAGGGAGGGCTGGACCACAGCAGCCATGCTAAAGGTCACTGAGCTGTGATTGAGAGCTTTCTTGGAGCCTGCATTGCTCCACAGACTGCTCTCTCTGCTTGATTCAGATGCCTGTCTTATCACTGATTACTGTTTGATGAAGGTTCTTATTCAGAGGTAAGAAAAATAAAATGAAATCAAAGTTATGACCAGGGTCTCTATCCTCCCATGACTAAATCTTCATGTTTAACCATTAAAGCAGAGGCGACTTTTTGCAGCCACAACCTTTTTCGTTTTTATGATAACATATGTCACCATCCTGTAACATTTTTCATCATGTATATATTTTAAATGGGGAAAGCAATAACAAAACTGTATAAAATCACTATGCCAGCTGTAGTTGAAGAGGAATCCCAGAGATATAAGACTGGAAGCCACATTCCAACTACGAAGCCAACCTGGAAAACATGACTAATGCTGTGTGTAATGCTGGAGTTTGAACATCTGTATGTTCTTCCAGAAATGAAAAATCTCATACCCTGGAATTTTTTAAGCTACATATATCAGTGCATGCTCTGAAAATGCTGTGAGCTTTTACATTATATTTTCTGTCTGCTTTTTAAACTAACTTCACTCTGAGTGTAGACATGACCCTTCATTTTTGTCTAGAAAAGATGACTAATAAGATTTTAGTTAAAAATGTGCAGTTTTGAAAATATTATCCTGTGTTTTGCATCAACTGTCTACACCAAGATGGGAAATATTAATCATTGCAGCCGTCTGCCACACACAAATAGATTAATTTAACAGATGTACTCTGAGCTCATGATGAAAAATCTGGAGTAAATCTAGTACAAGGAAAATAAAGCACAGAACTTATTAAAGGAAAAAATGTGAGAAAGAATTGTGCTAAACCTTCTTCTTATTCTTGCCTTCTTAGGAGGACACCATGCTGGGCAACCTTGGGGAAGGAGAACTGTCTGCTCCCTGAGAAAAGAATGGGGAAGAAGAGAGACATCTGCCTTCACCTCTGGAAAGCTGAGTCCTGCTCAGTCATTGCTTGCACACAAGAAGAAAAAATGCATGCAAAAATCCTAGACAATGGCTCAGTGCCTACAAAGAGGCATTCTCCTGTCTGACTTCCACTGGTGGTTAGATTTATGATCTGACACACATGTAGTTCACTTGCATGAAAGTCAAAAGGATGTTCTTTTCTAACTTGATGCCAAAACCCAAAGAAATAGCTAGAAAGTTCTTAAACTTCAGTAGGATTTGGATCAGTGTCACTGAACTAGAAGATGACAACTTTTTTCCCCTGCATAAAACACATCAAGTCCACACAAATGAAAGCTCTTCAGTTTTTTCAGTAAATCAGGACAAAGATCCTAAAAGAACGACAATCCCTTTTAGTGCTCAAGATATTACTTCATCTCTCAAAACATTATTAACATACCATTTCCATAACATCAGTTGGTCTTACTACCACCAAGAAGGAAAATTTGAGTAAACAGAGCATTTAATTTGCAGCCTTACTACACAGCTACATATATACTAACAGGTTGTAATTCTTCAAGAATAATACACTATAATATACGCTGTGGCTACTTTTTGGCTTCTACACATATGTAAAATAGACCAGTATTTCCAATTTTTAACCAAATAATTACAGTTTTAACATATTTTAGATTACTCCTGTCAGAATATACTCAAATAACTGATGACTTAATTTGATTTTGTGGAAGGCCTTAGAAGTACCAGGCAAAGATTATGTTATAACAGCATTACAGTGATGACAGGAAATAGTAAGAGAGAAGTGAGTGTGACAGGGGGGACTGGAAATCACAGAACTACAAAGTAATAAGCAAATAGGATGATTAAGAAAGATAAAATTAGAATTAATCTCATGGCTGCATATTATTGGGTATTTGAGGTACCTCTGGATTGACAGGAGATATAAAGATGGCCCAAGGTACGGGACTGGGTTAGGGCTAAGGGGTTTCTTCTTGTGAGGATTGTTTATGAAACAGTGTACGAAATGCAACTTTTAAATGGACAATACAAATTGTCCATTGTTCCAAAAGGTAATGTCAGAGAAAACATCTGTACTGATTAGAAGTGAATGATTAGATTGTGAAATGGAGTACAAGCAAGTTTAATTTGGAGGCAAACATCACAGAAGCAATCTCTATAACTGATAAACACTTTGTACTTTTCTTTCAGAAACACAGGCTTTTGGATCCGAGACAAATTGCACTGTCATTGAGGTGAGTTTGCAAAAGGTATGTAACTACATCCATAACATGATATAACTTATGCTTCCCTGGGTTTTCTGTTTGTTTGTGGAGCTTGGTCCCCCCTCCCCTCTCTCCTCCCCAAAAAAAGAGAAGAAATCTTGGTATTTTCCAAAAAGCCCGAGTCTGTTGGAATTCCCACTTCTAAAAAGCAAATATAAAAGACCAGATATAAATATTCACATAAACTCACAAAAAAGGTCAAAGTTGATTGTTAGTCAATACCTCCTTTTGGAGGATGTCAGCATAAAGTAGCACCTGCTAATACTTCAATATTTTCTCAAGTTCTAGTGTTCCCATTCCTTCATGTCCTTTTGCTCTGTGTTCAGATCCTGAGGTATGGCAGGGTGGGAAGTACCCTGTGTTCTCAATTACGGGAAAAGGTCTCTCTCTTTCAAACCATTCATACCCTGAGGTATATCACAAATATGAATTAGAATTTCTCCAACAAGACTACGAACCAGCAAAGCGTGTATGCTAGGGCATATGAAGCTCTTATTTTTAATATCCATTATACTGGTTTTTCAAAGTAATATGAAAAAAAGATAGATAAGAATTAAATACATTTCTTGCTAAGATCACTTTGTTATTTCTATTATAAATCTAACTTAGGAGAATAACAGAAAATTTTCAGTTCACTTCTATGTTCTCTTAAAATTTAATCTATTTCAACTCTGTGGTCTAGATATGTTTTCATACTTTCTCTTGGTTTTTTCCAGTAATTTATTCTAATACAAACATTAGTTCAGCATTCTTTTCAATTAGAGCAATGTTCCAATTCTCTCACTGTTGGTATTCTCTCTTACCAAAGAGATTTCTTTTTTCAGCATTACTAAGCTGAAATTACTGTTTTGCTTTTCTTCACCTACTCCCTCCTCTGAGGGCCTAATGCAAGATTAAATTTTATAAGTTGATAGTAGAAAGTATCAATTTTATTGTAGCAATAGTGGAAAACTGTATCAAGATCTATTAAACAATAAGATAGTAATATCAATCACATCAAATCTTAACTACTTAAATGATACATATAACCGAAGGTAGTGCTTGCTGTATTCCCCTCAATGATCAGAGATTAACTGGAACCTCTAGAGGCAATTCATGTCACAGATAGGTTTTACTTAGGTTCACTAAAATGACTCCAAAATAGGTTGTATACTCCCATCAAAACTGAGGGTTCTCAGTCAAGAAATAGCATTCCTAACCCTGAACTCTGACTCTCTTGTTATGTAGGAAGGCCATCTTTTACCAGCAGTACTGGCCAAACATGCTACCACCGGGTTACACATTGCTGTGGCCATTTAAAGTAAAGCCAGTCAGCATTTGCTTCCATTACACACAGTAACTTTTCCCTGGCAAAGTTATGTTAAAAGCTCTTTCAGTTCTTAGATCACAACAAGCCAAGAATTCTCCACAGTCCTCCCAAAGGTGAAACACAGAATTTGACCCAGAAATCAGTTTCAGTCACTGGCCTCAAAACATCTGCCTTCCTATTTTATCCAAACTCCTTTTTCCCAAACACACTTACTTCAATGAGTTGAGTTGGCATCATTTGTCTCATCCATTACATCAAGGATTATTATTCACTTAGAATAATGACAATTTATTTCTTTAGGTTATGAGGCATCTTGGTAAAACTAACACAGTCTGCTCCTTGCCATCAGTGTCTAGGAAAAAAAAATTGCCTGTAAACAATTAGCACAGCATAAATGCAAAATCTGTGAAGATTTCCACAGGTTGCACCTCTTGTATAGTTTCAGCAGATAAAACACAACTAGAACTGGCTATATAACAACAGTTCATATTAACTGAGCAAAATGGCTATTGTTTCTTTGATACAACTTATCAAATCAGTTTTTTAAGCAATTATTTTATTCATAAAAATCCCTTAATCAGAAAGGAGCTCTCATCTAGAATTCAGTTGCAAGCGATGATGCCTCCCAAGCAGGCTGTCACCATCCAGCCTGTTGAGGCACTAGCAGCCCCTGGGGCAGAGGGGGATACACAGACGTGCCCTGCCCTGTGCCCGGTTAGCACAGATCAACACTGACATCTGGTGCCAGCAGAGCCATTTTACATGGGGGTAAAGGTCCCAATTGACAACTCACTGAAGAGCTGCTAGTTTGACACTAAGATAAATCAGCACCTCCTATTCAGCACCAAACCACAGCAGAATCTGACTACAGGAAAAAGAAAAGAAACAGTAAAAATGCCAGAGACATGGTTAAAGCCAGGAGAAAGAAGTGAGAGAACATTGACAGTATTTTTTCAGCAATGTACTTTTTCCAAAATGATGCTACTGGCTGTCATATCTCAAGATAATTTTAGCTGCTGCTAAAATAGTGATTTCCCTATTTTTGTGAGAACAGTATTAGGATTATCTGTGCCAGGATGAGCAGAGCTTGCACACTAGAAAAAGCACAAGCGTTGTTTCATTCTGAAAGCAAAAGCTTAACTGTGGCTGGCATGAGCTTACCTTGCTTGAACAGCTACAATCACTACACATGCCATTTTGTGGGCTGCAGAATTACTCTATGCCAGGACATTTTAGCTACTTGCCCAGAGCAAACTGTCCCTAGGCAATGGGCCATTGAGCCCAATGTGTATCAATGAGTCTAGCACAGTTAGGGTTTGGGGTGCAATCTTCATACGCACAGGTAATGACCATTTTCTTGCAGGCCACAACCCTTCACTACTAAGAATATCAGACAGGCTGACATACCAGAGAGGATGATGCCAATGGTAAAGAAATTACTTTTCTTGCCTACTAAGTGTTGGAGGTTGGGAATTTTTCCATCCTGTGGCTAGAGATACCTTAACGAGCCTTAACGACTGGGTACTTAACGGACAAAGACGCACTTAAGAGACTAAAAACATAGCCAGGTGTGGCAAGAGAAGAAAAAAGTGGCTGGCCGCGGGCAGAGACACACTTGTCCCCGGGACTTGTTGGAGGAGACAGCTGCTGTTTCTTCTTTCCCTTCACTGCTGCCGTGGGAGCTCAGCACTGCCTTGTTTTTCCTCCTTGCTGGAGTCTCTGCTACTCTTTTGTTTGCCCGCTCGAGTAGACAAGCTCTGCCGCCCAGTTTGCTGCCTTGAGATTCCCTGCTGCAGCTCCGCTCGCCGTGCAGCCGCCTCACCCTCTGCTCCGTCCGCCATCACCGAGGAGCTGAGCTCGCACCACAGCGCCCCCTGCCGGCCGTGACCGTAACTGCACCAAAGGGGAGGGGCGGTGTCTGGCAGCCCAGAGAAAGCTGCCACCGGGTATCTGGTTTGTTTGTTTGTTATTGCTACTGTTATTGTTGCTTGTTTTCCTCGTTATAGATACAAGTAAAGAACTGTTATTCCTTTTCCCATATCTCTGCCTGAGAGCCTTTGATACCTTATACCAATTTGGAGGAAGGGGGTTCATATCCTCTAAGGCAGGTTTCCACCTGCCTTAGCAGACGCTTGTCTTCCAAACCAAGACACTAAGAAACCAAGCTTTTACACACAGCACTTAAATCTGCTACCAGCTACTAGCTCCAATATGTCTGTGCAAGATGCACTAACCTACCTCAATTACAAGCCAACCTCATCATTCTCTCATGCAAGTAGCCAACAGAGAACTATTTCCAAAGTGAAGCTGTTCTGTGCAGCAAACCACTTTGCAACGTCCTCGTTCTCATAAGGCACTCTGCAGCCAGCAAACTCTTGTAATAATGTTGTTTGCAAGAACAGACTTGGGAAAAAATGGCTTTTTATTATTGCATCTTTGTGCCAGTGTAGACAGCATCCTGACTTACCAGATGTTTCTTATTTCTTTTTTCTAAACTGCACTTTGGTATTTCTAGAATTGAAGGTTTCAAACAAAGAGGTTTCTGTTACCTTACGAAATCCCATTTAGCACTGCCTCTAAAATCTGTGCTTACATGAATAAAGCCTGATTGAGAGAAACACCCCAAGCCTCCATCAAATGGGAACACTTGGATAACTTTTCTAACCCCACCTCCTTTAAAAACATGGAAACAGTAATAAGCTCTGCAAGTTCCATGAATGGAAAAGCATTGTTCTGTGAAGTTTTGAGGTTTTGGAACACAAAGTTGAGCTTGTGGTTTTTCTTAGGTTTTTGTTTGTTAGTTTGTTTTGTTTTTACTATTTTATATTTGAGACAGTGAAAAATACTAAAATCCCAGAACCATATAGGGGACTATACTTCATAGGGAAAACACTATTGAGGATTTTGAATGCATGTGCCAGGAAGAAGGTGCAATAGCATGACAGGTAAGATGAAGTACAGTTTGCTTGATCAGTGCCAAGTGTTACTGATTAGTTCTCACTTCATCTTAATTAAAGTTTCAAAACCTTTATGTAAGAACCACAGCTACTTCAGCAGATGCATGACCAAGACTTGCAATTTTCCTGCTTGCAGGAGATGCCAGGACGTTTCAGGTCTCTAATCCTTAACAAGCAGCAGCTTCTGCTATAAGGAAATACAAGTAAGTATAGCAGGCACATGGTTTATAGCACGCTATTTTACTGACTGCTTTTGCAATTCAATATGTGGCCACTACAAAAATTGCACTTGAATTATGGATGGTCTTTAAGTCCTGCATTAGAAGTGTGCATTACTTCTGAAAAATAACTGTAAATTATAACATGTGGAAAACAAAGTGAAACTCTCCTTCTCTAGATAATAAATAAGACGGAAGGAATCCACTGGGAGAGGGGAATTAAAGCAATTCAAACACAGTGGCAGACAACTGGGCAAGAAGCAATGGAAAATAAAGTCCCCACAGCTATTGTAAAAGCTCACCATGCAGTTTATAATTTAAAGTAATGTTACATTGCAAGACTGTCTTCTTTGGTTCATTTTCTATCTCACTTCCAGATTTTCATCATCAGACTAACAGCTTATTCAGCTAGGATGGATTATTTGTTTTCTTATTTACTGACCTGCACTACAAACAGCAGTTTGGAGTAGCTGCTCTACTGGTTGGCTAACTACAAAATGTTGCAGTTGCATGCTCAGTGCCAAAAAAAAGAGAAACATCTTTTTGAATTGTGGCTTTACTAACTGCTAATTAACTTTTGTATCTTTACATCTACTACTAAGTATAGCCAAAGAGAAACCAGGTTCCCTGTGATACAGGCATAGTGAAACAAAGCGTCCCTACAATTTAAAACTCAACATTATTGCGTGGCAATTAGTAATAATGTGTTGAACTACAAATTCGCACTTGTTTTTATATTCTTGCAATGTCACATTTATTTTTTTTTCTTCTGCAAGTATGTGTGAAAATTCAGGACCCATCATTATACAAATTTTAGATTTGGGCAGTCTCTCTGAAGCAAATAATACCTTGTCTGACTGTAACACTTCAGTGTAGTCATTTCTGACTTCTTTAAGCTCTCAGTCATGCTCCTTCTTTCTCTCCTTTTTGCACCCTTTCCATGCTTAGGACAAGGGGATTCTGGGCATGCTCTTTTAAACCCAGGTCTCTGGAAAACAACTGTAAGGACTAGGGAGGGGCTTGCATCATCACACAGGCACTTCCAAAACATTGTAAGTTTTTAGGGCCTGTTGGGGCCTAATACTCAACTTTTTCAGATCTCAAATAAACCAACTAGGAAAAAATGTTTTCTACAGCAAGAGCTAAGAATTTAAGGAAAACTAAATTAATTAATTCCTGTGTGCAAAGTCAGCAAGTGTCTATCTTTGAAGAATTCCATTCACAGAAGCTGCCGAAGCTTTTTTCTGCTCCAAGCCCTTCTCATCACAGTAACTGTAACACACATTCAACTACCAGAATAAATATTTGTTCACTCGTCTTGTATCTCTTCCTTAGTCTGCTATAAAATAACAGCCTGCTCTCTTACCAAGAGCAATTTGAATAAAATTTTTGCTTTTCTGTGATCTTTCCTATCCAGCATAGCTTGGAACACCAAGCTGGCAGCCCCTGATCCCCCTGCATTGACTGCTCTCCCAGCTGCAGCAAACACCTCACCAGCAGCTCCAGGAAAGATGACAGCCATGGGGATGGCCCCAGGAACTCAGTCTGCACCAGGATGGGTTTTGCTCCCTAGGCAGAGGCATAATGCCAGAGTGAAAGGTTTACCCTTCCCAGCAGTCACTGGCATGAAGGTCTCGCCAAGGAAAGGTTTGAGTTTCCACTACTGTCAACCAGAACCCTTTCACAGGCACTGTGAAAGCAAGACAGGGATTGCTGCTCCCTCTGCAGTCTCTACAGTGGGACAGGCTGACTTCTCAATAAGAGGTTATTAAACAAAATACACATGTAGTATCTAAAGAAGTTTATAGGAAATATAATAATCTTTCTGAGACCAACTTCAGACTACTTTGCTTATTTTTTAAGCAGTTTTACCAATTTCAGTTAAACCTAATATCAATATAAACAATGAAATTGTTAATCTTCCACTGCTTTCACTGGGATATGATTTTAACCTGAGATGTAGCACTTGGTATCAACTGTTCCACACATTAATGTGTGTGAAAACACACACACACACACACACTAATTTCCCAGCATTCTGGATGTGTTTTACAGCAAGACAGCTCCAGCTGTACACACAGAAAGTTAGCCAGCTCCCAGACCCCAAGGAGTGATAGGAGGATGCTTTCAAACCAACCCTGTATACATTTGCAGAAGCCTCAAGCTGGTTTATGACTCTGCCTGAAGTTTGTGCTCTGGACACCCAGGAACCTCAGCCAAGTGTGGGAGCCTGGGACATCCTAAGATCCCATGAGGATCATAAAGAACAGACAAACTCAAACCCAGTCACATTGCCTTCAGAAGCTTACTGTATGCAGAGAAATTCTTGCACTTCTACTACTCACCTTGCTCAGCACTATTTATAAGTGACATTCTCAAAATTTGTTTCTAGATCTCTGCTGATTCCTTACTTTGCCACCACGTAGCAGCAGCTATTTTTGGCTACTTACCCAAAACAAATCCCAAAAATGCAGATATGTGCCTCCAAAACCTTCTCTCAACAGACCATACATTCCCTAATGCACACCTGTTCCAGGGTAATTTGTTACAAGTGCATTTAAATCTACAGAATTACCAAGCAAAACCAAATCTGTTGCCTTTGCAAGCTTCTCACCCTGAAGTCAGACACAGCATGCTAGACAGGGTAACATACCTTTTTTTTAACAGCACCTTTATGTTTACAATAAGGTAGGGGATAAATATTTGGGGGTTTCCTACTTACAATCAAATTTTTAAATAAAAATTCCTCACAGCTGCTTCAAGTAGTTTGGGAAATGTAATAGCATGAAGACTTTTCTTGTTACTTTCCATGAAATAGGTGGGCTGATGGTGGCCATGTACACATCATCACATTGCTGATCACAATGGAAAACTCATCTGCTGTGCAGGAGGTGTACTGAGTAGTAAGCTGCTCAGTGGGGATGAAAGTCTGGAGGGCATCCATGCCTGGAAAGCTTTATTACATCCATGTGAACATAGTGACATGCACAGAATACCTAGGGTTGTCCTAAGTTTGACTTCCTAGACAGTCAGAGAAAGTATTTCTTTCCTTCCTTCCCGCTTTATGGCTGCCCTTTCTGAAAACAAACAAATTTCTGGCATTCTTCAAGAAATAAGACATATAACACTAGATTTTCTGCCATTACAATTCATGCATTCCTCCTGATTTACTCCCTGACATTTGACACAGAAGCCTAAAATAAACTGCCCAAGTTTCATGTGGTATTTGTTGCAGAAGATAAAATTTTAGTCAACAATGGATTTTTTTCCTTATTTGAACCACGTGTGTTTTACTTTATAATCTACCATAGATGGTATTTTTCTTGTTACATAGATGTAGTATCCTCTACTTTTAAGGAGTTATACGTGTGTGGTCTATGAGAGAACAATATTCAAGCATTAATTCAGGCAAACATCTTTAAAACCAACCTGAAGGGTAGTTTATAAATTATAGGGAAGCACAAAGCTACCTGGCATTGATGTACACACAGAAGGGCCACAAATGACAACAGAAATTTGACTATTGCAAGAGAAGGCCAGACAAGTTCATTTGCTGATTCTTTTTGAGCATATTCAACATTTTTAAGTGTTCTGCTCCACTTCTATTTCCACATTAATTATCAGGCTGTTGATTATTTCTTTGTTTTCAGTTTAGAGTCTGCAAAAGACTAAAAGTCAGACCCTTTAACACCTGCAAAAATACTGCAATTAATGGATGCCTAGGAAAGTGGGTCAGAACAGAATAGCTGAACACAGATAAAAGATATTTCCTTTGGCCATGACAGAATTTTTTATTAGATACATATTTGAGCTCCTTTATTCAAATCCTGCAAAGAGTTTGAAAGAAACTTCAGACTAAAAATTGGTCAGCTGGGTATTAGGAGATCTATGTGGTTCCTCTGATGTAATATAAATGAATTAAGGGTAGAGAGAGATTTCAGAGGTACTACTTGGAAGCTATTGTTGTTAAAAATGGTTTTGATTTAGAAATATAAAAGGAAAGATTTTTGAGAATTGGATTAGATTTCTGTGGCCATCATACATTAGCAAGCCCTGCTTATTACAACAGCAGTTACCACAAATGTGTGTTTTAAGGAAATTTGTAAGGTATTGTGTCTTTCTGCAAGGGCTCTCAAATCCAACATGCGACACAGGCACATATACATTTTGATAGCTTTTTATAGCCAGCGGCTTTCTGTTTTTTCATACAATAGAATTCATCTCCTCTCCATAATTTCCAGGGAATTACCTGGGTAGAGAAATAAAAAATGCATATATTAGTTTCAATAAATATTATTCATTGTTCAGAAAATACTTCTTGATGTGATTCATATGTCTTCATTTTTCCGTTTGGCCCTGCCACAGAGCTGTTTAATTAATTACTGACTTTCTTGGACTAGACTTCTCAAAACTGAACTCCTATTACATTTCAAAGCTTCACACCTTCTCCAGAGATGATTTCTTAGTGCAATTAATATTTCAATAGTGTAAATAATTAATCTGTCTGAAATGGGTTACTTATTAGAAATAGGTAATAATTTCCTATAGCAGAAACTAAGGCTTTGCCAATAGGTTTTGTCATGGAAAATTCTATCATAACAGCACAATGTGTTATTTCATAGTCAGAAAGGGCCATAAGCATAACCAGATGGAAAGATGTACTAAAACCTTATTATTTTCATTTCTCTAAAACCATTTATTGTGGTGGCAGTTTAGCATTCAATTCCCCAGCAATTCTGGTGGTAAATCTATTTTTGTCCTGTGATACACTTGGATAAAGTGCCAGCATCAGGCATCAGTGTAACTCAGAGCTCAACTGCAGATTCATCATAAGCAAGGGTAGAATAGTTGTGTTAACACCAAGAATGCAATAAAACTGCTTAGTAAATCCTCAAACTTGGAATTAAAGTCATAACACAGTGAAGGGAGACAGCAGAGAAGGTGATACATGAAGAAAAATAAGCATGTCTGCAAAGCATAGGCTAGTGCTGGCATATTAAAGCTAGATTTATAGGAGCACGGACATTAGCCCATGAACATGCTTTCCACTGATCCAGAAAGGAACCTTTATAAACGTTTGAAATATCAATGAGTAAATAAAGTTCTTACTGATTTACAAAGCAGTGGCAGCTGCTATGCTATATACTTGGTCAATGCAGCTACAGGGAATATCAATGAAGTTCAAAGGTTAGTTTCAGGGTGTTTTTGTTTCACTGGCAAGAGTTTCAGATGGTTCCTGGATTTATTTTGATGGCATCAAAACCAGTTGGACATAATGTCTGGAGTATCTACTAAGGTTTGTCCAGGTTTATTCTCCTTCTGTAGTTTTATACCCCCTATTAAGGGGGAAAAAACCCTTAACTTTTCATTCCGCTTGCAACAAAGCTTTTCCAAATTTTGTCTTGCCATACTTAAAGCTACCTAAATGATTTGTGAAGCAACCCTGAAACAGGGAGAAACTGCCTCAGCAGTAAGGTAAAGCAACTCTAGTCTGAAAATAAATTCTCCACAAAGCCAAGAAACTAGGCAATAGAATAGAAAGCAAAATTACTCTACAACAGCCCATTAAAGAGGTTCAAGAGCTTGTTTCATTTTACTGTCTTGGAAAGCTTCTGGTATGTATCGAACCAAGATTTGCTTATATGCATACGAAGCTGATAAAGTTTAATCTCCAGTGTATGAGTACTTAAACTGTTGAAAGCTTGGAAACTCCATGGTCCATCAGGTTCTAAATATCTTTTTTACATGAACACAATTAATTTTTTGGAGGGGCCGGGGGAAGTAATGAGGAAAAAAAAGAAAGCCAGAGAAAATCGTACAAAGCCATGTTCTTTAACAAGCAAAAACACACTAATGAAGACAAAACACAAAATGTATTCTGGACCCTATAGTCCTACATGTCACAAAAAAGGAGGCTATCACTTAAAACACATAGCACCCAAGTCTGACTTGAAAGAGATCTTTGAAGGCTGGTTCTAAATGAACAAATAGGTTACTTTAGTAATTGAGCTATTTTTCACTTGCCTGATCTTTTACAAACCTGTGACAAAGTTTGGGATCACAATTGTATTGAGAGTTTTGTTGGAACCGGAATTGGGATTACAAAACCAGAAGTTAAGTTTTTAGCTGTAATACATCTTTTGCCACTGAATATGCTGTGGATGGAAAGAGCTGCAGTAAATAGCACAGAATGTTCCAAAGGCTGGTGAGATGAAAAATGTTGGGTTTTGTTTTTTATCCTGCTTAGACTAAGCTTTGTAAGCACAGGCAAAAATGTGAGCAAGTCGCAGCTGATTAAGATATAAGTGAATTTCAACTCCAAACTGAAATGCAAAGGGGTTTTGTTGAATGCCTTAGTCACCTTTAGTCTCAATTCTGAAGCTAAAGCAACAAGAACAGATCACAGCAGGACAGATCACATACAGAACTAAGATGCAGTTTGATATTTTAAATTTTAGGACTGAAGAAAAAATATTCAAAAATTTCCTGACAAAGAGTTTAGAGAGCTCCAGCCTGAGAAAGGGGGGGAGAGGTTGCCAGTTGTCCTACATGAGCACTTTCAGATATGCACAAAGCCAAATCTTCAATACTTGAAGTTATTTCAGCTCTAGGATTCTCAATCCCATTTTCATTACCTGATAACATCATCTGAGATGCCACAGAATTCCCAAATCTCTTCAAAGAGGCTTAAAAAATAAATTCACCAGGGCTTATTCCAAAGACTTAGGCAGACTGACAATATATAATGCCTCATAGCTGCAATGAGTGTTTTTTTAAAAATTCATTATATACTTATAATTTGTATACATATGTAAATAAAAACTACACTAACAAGAAAAAGCTTGGATTATGTATTGCTGCCTCTGCTTTGCAGTAGTGTTTCTAAAGCAGTCACTGTAACTAGAAGATTAGAGGAGTTATGGAAAAACTGATCTTTCAATTGAAAAAAATCCACTGGCTTATTTTAGAAATTATTTAACTGGCAGTTGCTACACTTGGCCTTTTATCTGTTCCACAGCCTAAACTCTGACAGTCTAACACACTCTTTCTTTCTTTCACTGCTGGCTAGCGAAAGTATGCATTTTCCAATGACTGTATAATTCTGTTTTGGACTGATGTCATGGCTGCCACTCCAGTAGACCCATTAAAAATAAAAAACCATACACATCTAGAACTTAGGCTGTTACCCAAACCAGAAACTTGTGATTGCAGAAGCAAGCTACACGACCTTATAAATGAATTGTGATGTATGGCATCTCTTTTACTGAGAAATGCTGTAGATTGTTAAAAACTAAAAGTGCACAGTCTAAGAGCATTTAAACTCCAGAAAAACACTAAGAGGACATTTTTCGCATGCAGTTCTGTTTGAATTCACTGTAACACCAGATTAAAAGATGAAAAGGCCATTGCTTGAAAAATAAGCTTAATTAAGATAAACTGGGACTGAAATACAGGAGAAAATTCAGATTTCCTTCAAAATGGAATCTCTTGGGGAATGCTGCACAAAGGGGAAAAAAGTTTTTACAAAGTGTACTTGACAATGCTGATCAGAAGACAAGTTGGCAATAGTCCAGTTTCATGCACAAAACACTCATGTCACAGCCCATACACATTTGAGAAGAACAGAAATAATTCAAAGGCATGTTTTGGCAAATGCTTAATGAATATGCTTTCTTCCCCCTTAACTTAAAAAAACATGCCATAGACACAAGGTTTTGTGTGGAAGGTCCAACCCTGGTTGCTGCTGCCTCACGCTCCAGCTCCACCTCCTCTGTAGAAGGCTCCTCATTTGGGGAAGACTCGAGGGATGGAACCAGGCTCTAAGATCTACCCCTTGTTCCAAAAGAAAGGCGTGTCCAGAGCCTTGGGCTAACCCCTTCTTCCCGAAAGTTCTGTTATGTTTGAAGTTTTATTGGTTCTGAGCTGTTGTTCACCCCCTCAAATGTTTTTATTGGACCCCTGACCACTGTACCTTCCCCTTGTCCTTTACCCCATTGGCTGTCACCCCCCCCCCCCTTAAACCCGGCTGCACGGCGACATTTCCCCGGTGTTCTCCTTTCACGACTCTCACTCTCGGATCTCCTCGCCTTTCCCTCAATAAAGGAGAGTTCGGAGGGAATCCCCTCCCGCAACCCTTTGCCTCTTTCGCCTTATTTCATCGGCACCTCGTCGGTCCCTCGCCGTGGGCAGCCCCACCTCTGTGTGATCCAGCCACGCCAGGCTTCGGAGCGGCACGGAAAAGCCGCCGAGCCGCTGAGCATTCGGGGGCTGACGCCGCGGTCGAGGACGGCCAGGAAAGTCAGGCGTAAGCAACAGTTTTGCACTTCGTCACAGCAAGGCCAGAGAACAGATAAATACAGAAGAGCTTTACTTTAGATTTACGAATCATAAGGTCAGTAGAATTCTTGAAAAAGATTACATACATAATACTAAAACTGTCAGCAAAAATAGTTGCTAAGAATTCTAGAAAAAACATTCATTAAGGCTATTTCTGCCACTGATCTTGCCCAAATATAGAGAAACCTAGGCAATTGTGTTTTGAACTCAGATGATGGTGGCTAATCAATGTAGATGTAAGAGTAGAAAAAGCAGCAGGGTTAACTATCTAGTTTTTCTCAAAATGTAGAGTATACCAGCTTGAGCAAATGTAAGTGACAGGTGAAAGAAAAATGCACCAGTCACCTGGACAGCTAACATGTCAAACAGACCACTGACGCATGTTTAAGGCAGACTGCTTGTTAAGTGTATTGGACAAGGCATTCTAAAGAACAATCAAAAGAAATAAAGATCTTGGGGGAAAAAAAACTATCAACTCAGGTTGATTCGTTTATACAATGCGTATCAGCCATAAATATTTTGAATTTTTGTTAACCAATCTGTAAGTCAACTTCCTAACAAAATTTCTCAAGTGTTTTGAAACATACCAATCTAATTTATCTTAAAATAGGAGCTTGCCACATACTTTCCTTCCCATTCATGTCAAACATGTTATGGACAAATAACAGTCACAACAGTAGCGAAATCTTTTCTTTCACTACAGCCACATAGAGAAACAATCTCCTTCAAACTGCCTTAATGATGTACATGACAGCAGCAGAGTAGTCAGAAGATATCCAAACCAGCAAGAAAGGATTTTTTACTGCCTCTGGCTCTACCTGTCCTTGGGGACAGAGGGACCAGTATAATACTTCCTTAGCTGTACCTGCTTGGCAGCACACCTACTTGTAATGTCAGCTATATACATCACACACCTGCATGTTGCTTAAGACAACAGTAACCTCGTTATTTCAGGTGTCAAAGTGCCACCTGAAGAAAAATAACATTCTCTACTGCAAGTGCTGTTAGACATTTTATGTAGCACAGCTGACAAGTCATCTCTGTTAAAAGCCACTGACATTCATAAAGGTGGGGGGCTTAGAGAGATACAGAGAAAAGTTTAAATTATTGATCTAACTTTTCTGAATTATTGTCAGGTGCATTAAACGTTCCAATGCCATAATGCAAACTATGTAACAAGCTATTTCATTTTCCTTCAGCCTCCCATCTCCTTTTTCTCCATCGTCTTCCTTCATGAAGAAAAGACATGGTCACGGAAGTGTGCTTTCAGATACTTAGGGCTGTAGTATTTCTGTCTCCTCGTGTTGATCTCTTTCTGGAGAAAAACCACAGCAATGGCCAAAACCTGGGACCTGACACTGGCAGAACACGTACAAATCAAAGTGCTTTAGTTATACTTTTGAAGCAACACATTTCAAAGCAAGGACATTCCAAAACTCTGATGACTCCATTTACAGTGTAGTTTCTCTAGTCATGCTGAAAGTGCAATCACTTGCAAAAACCAAAAAGAAACCATCACACAACAATTCAAATAATGTGAAAATATCACTGTGATTTTTCCTTCTGCTTTTTGGGGTGGATTTTTGGGTTTGTTTGTTTGGGGTTATTTTGCATGAATAATTTAACCTGTGCAGTTCAGATGCCATGGTGTCTTGGAGTTTAAAAAGTTTATTGACAAGTATTCAAATATTAAGATTGTTTTTCCATATTCTGAAAAAATATCCATAAATAATCACTAAACCAAGCAAAGGAAATTTCAGCTTCCTGATGAAGAGGTTAGTACCTGGCTGTCACAAGCCAGTGACCAGCAGGGTGTGACACTGACTGAGAACATGACCTAACTTTTCCAGTTGTCTCTGTACAGGTACTGCTAGAAGACTTCACTATTTGTCTTATTTATAAATCAAATAGCTTCAGTGATTTTAGTAAAGTAGGTAGATGAGCACCTCTGAAGCAGGAATTTTGAGTAAATATTAAATTTAAGGCACAGTTTGAGCTGAATTATCAGGTACATCATATTAGAAATTCCATCGTTAATGCAATTAACAAGGGAAGACCCAATAGAAAGCAGAGTGCTGACAGACATCAATAATTTTCAATCATCAATTACTTGGCCCTTCTGCTCCTGACAAATCCTGCTGTCACTCCTGCGGAGCAGGAGATCTTCCCACACTTCAGTTACCAAGGAATAAAGTGAAGTTACTGTTGGGCGCTTCTGTTCAGGGGGTAAGTGCTGACCAGGTACAGTGGAGAGAGCTACAGTGTGATAAACATCTCACACATGCCAAGCTGCTCAGGATGTGCCACATAGAATCAGACAGCTGGAGACCGGAGAGAGCCCAGGCTCTAACTAGGTAATGCAGCACATGAATCTTTGTTATCTTTGTTAACTTACCCAGTCTGTTATTAAAAAGCAGACCTTCGAACACAAAGCTAAGCCCTTCTGGTCCCATTACCAAAAGGCACAAACAGACATGAGTCAAGATGGTACAGATTTTTTTAGGTATTAAGATCAAATTACTGGCTCTCAGTATACTTTTTTGAGAGCAATACTAGCTAAAAGTTTGCATGAAATGACACCCAAATAAAACAGAAAGCTAAAAAGAAACTACTGTGGAGTCACATTCAGCATCCCTTAACTACCTCATGGCAGCTTCAAAAGGCAGAAAAATAGCCTGCAGTTGGAAGGAAGATTTTTCAGTTTTAAAATATTACTACCTTTATGAACACTGAAAATACTGTTCAAAAAGAGTAAGATAATAAGGGGTTAGTTTACTAAAAACAAACAAGAATGAACAAAAATTATTTTTAATCTTACTTTAAAAACACAATGGACCAATTTTCCTATCACCAACCATGGTCAACAGTAGGTGTTAGAAGACAGTCACATATGTAGGTCAGACATACACTGGTATTTTTCCACTGCCTAGATACATAGAACTGGTGTCTCTAGGTGACTTTCTATCACCCGACTTCTGCACACTGTGACTGAAAACAGTGATGGGCACAACTATATTTTGTATTCTGAATTTTCTGATAGCTTTGAACTACAAATAATTTAAATATTAGCTAACAAGATCATTCTTAAATGTCAAATAAGACACATCTGGTTTAATTTGTTTTTTAAAAGTATCTCAGGAATACAAACCAAAGCTGTTCATTTTAGTATCTAATACTTACATGTCCTTTTTAAAATGCATAATTTTCATAAAGCAATGTAGGGATTAAGAGAAAATTATCCCACCACTGACCAAAGCCAGGTGGAAGCAAGAATGCAAAATATTTTCATTAATAGCATTTTGCTGGAAAATTACAAACCTATCGACAAAATGTAAAACATTTGGTGTTCCTACATAGAGTCTGTGAAATGTAAATGGTTAGTACAGAGGGCAGGGCAACATGAAGAAAAGCAACATCATGAGGATGGTTGTGCAGAACACTGTGCTGCTCCTCCTGAAGTTTCTCTTCTGGGTGTGTGCTTGCAAGCATAGCCCATAAAACTGTCCTTACAACTGAACTAGCCTGAAGTTTGCAACATACAAATTACTTTTGTTTTCAGTTTACCTCTTGAATCCATTTACTATAGCACTACTGTTGTCATCCTGAAGATAAAATTCCGGTTTAGAGTATTGCAGTTACTCCCATCCCCACCTTCTGTGGCATCATCGCTGGTATCAAGCCCAGCCTATATCACAATTTACATTGCTAACTGCTGAACAGTGCAGTGAAATTAAAAGAGCTATGTGGAGGGATCCACAATATTTATGAGTAATAAACCCCTACACTAAAGCTGACCACAAAACAAATATGAACATTTATGTACCTCTATTTGCAATCTTAAGTTTTAAAACCTGATTCTCAGAACAAGTGGTTTATATCTATTTCCCAGGAACATGGTGGGGCTATGAAAGGATCTAGAACTGGGAAGACAAGTACCACTTGATGTTGCATTATGTTAAGTCCTTGGAAGATGTTGTCTCTGACCTGTTCAATATAGGAAGGTATTCTGTAGTATCTGGTTTATGACAAAGGATAATGTTTAGCCTGATTTTCAAATAGGCCCAAAGAAAAAAACATACGACAACCAAATTCTCTCCCTAATGTGACAGTCACTAATACAAATATAGCTAAAACATTAGGACACCACCTCGAGTAGGAATACAAGTCTTCTCTTTGTCCTACTAAAAGTTGATACATTGTTTTGATTAATTACTAGTCAGGAATTTGCTTGGCTGTCTAACAAAATGAGGGAATGCTTTTTCCGCTATAACGAGAAAAAAAAAGTTATTCCTTTTCAGCAGATGAATTATGTCTTTGATTTCCTTTAAAGAACTGGCTTTGGAATGGATTTAGGCAACACCTTAAAAATAACATGGGCTGGGTACTTCTTTTACATTCTGGTCAGTTCTAAGTAAACACTGGAAAGAGAATCTGGCTGTTTTGATGCTCAAAATAACTAAAGTGAAAATATTAAAGAACAGTTTATAAGCTCAAGTAATCGCTGTATAGAATACTGGTAAGAGAAAAGCTTCACCACTAGAAGAATGTGGGATATGTAATGAGAGATGCAGGAGAGAAATCCCTTGTTGAATGAATGAATACATGTTGTTAACTATATACATTAACCAGTGTAGCTCTAAACTCCCAGTGTTTTGTTCATGTCAAAATTTTACCTGCATATTAGATAGAGCAGAATGGTGCTTCTTTTCAATCCACAAATAGTTCATTATCATTCATCAACCAACTCCTAATTACTGAATGCCTTTCTTTTTAACACTGCTGTACCTCTTTCACCCTAGAACAAGATAATCTTTCTCCCACAAACACCTAGGAGGAGCTAGTTCATCTAGGGTGACATACAGGCTTTGCCCTTCTCCCGCCTGAGCACCACATGCATTGGCACTTAGGTCTCAGTTCAGAACAAGTGATTACTTCTCCAAGGCAAAACATTTTTCTTAAAGCCCATCTTTTCAAGTCTCAACTGTACTCCCAAAGGCCAAATGGGAACACACAATTCAGGCTTGTCTTAGTGTGGAGAGAACTAAAAGGAATTCACTTAAATTTTATAGAAGACTGTCCTGAATATCTCTTGCTTGAGTAGTTAGCAATTAGTATTTTCAGCTAGTAATTAGTACTTAATTTTCTTTAAAAATTATGAGTCCCACTGTGGAAAGCAGATCCTTTGACAAAGGACAGACTTAAAATCAAAGTTAAGCCTTTAAGCAAATGGCAAGTTATTTCCAACCATTTCCTTACTTATCATAAGGTCTCCTGGGACTAAAAAGCATGGCTAGAAAATAGTTGAAGGACACTTACAAAAGGGAAGTAGAAGACTATGCAGTTCATTAAAAACAGAAATGTCACTATTTTGTTTTCAATTAACTGATCAACCTAAATCTTACCTAGCAGCTGGGTATGACTCATTAGGCTGCAGCCACTCCTTTTTTCTATGCCAAAGCACCTTTCAGAGCGTGGGGAGGCTGACTTAGGAGCTGACTTCATGTAAATTCATTCAATCAGGGCTGATTCCTGAATCCAAAAGCAGGCACTGGCACAAAGAAAGCAGAGAAAGGGATTTTGAAAGTGTAAGTTAAAAAAGGTAGACTAATAAACACCATGGAACAGAATGATCTGGTGCAGACTCCTTAATGGATATCACAGATGTACTCTCCCCAAACCTCAAACACAGGGGGATGTCCTTTAGCACCTGCTGTGGTGACTGTTGAGCAGCTCTCAGTATCTACACAGTGTATATTTAAACATACATCCTATTGCTGTATATAAATTGTGACTTCTCCCCACTTATGTTCTGAGAGCCAATTTATTAAACACCAGTGTGTAACATAAGGTGTTCGGGCCTTAGCTCAGTGGAAAAACTGATCAGATTGTTCCTTTGTCTGCTTGTCCCTCAGCCTGCTTCGAGAAGGCAGGGCAGCTGCCAAGGAGTCACACACTTGACAGTTGCAGAGCAATTAAACTGTCATCTATCCCACTGGGATTCCCTGCTTTAGCAACTCCATACCTTTAACAGTTTGAACAGAAATCAAGATTTCTAAAGCCAACCAAGACAAAAACCAGAACAAACACCACCACCACCACCACTCTGCCCCCCCAAAAAAAACTTACAAAACCATCCAAAAGCTGCATAGAAGTTATTTGTCCACCTCCTTTCTGTTTTCATTTTCAAGTTTCATTTTATATTAGCCCTTTTAGCCAAAGAGTGTCCAGTACCTTCCTTCTCTCATCTCTCTCATGTAGCGTTTCAACAAATGTAGACCACACAAAATTCCGTCTTTTGATTTTTCTTTGAATTTTTTTTTCTTTTACCTTTGGAAGCAAACTGAAAACACTGCTGTCAAGGTTTGTGCAAGCAGGTCTTCTCTCTAAATACTAACCTAGTTTTCTGAGAGAATAAGCCTTACCAACATCATACCGGCTCCTAGTTTTAGTTTCTTCAACACATTTAAAATTAAAGGTATGCATTTAAACTGAGTAACTTGAGAGGGAAACAGTACTTAAGAAAACACAAGCAGTGTCACCATGTCCTTCCCAGACACATCCAAGCACCTCAGCTCTCTTAGCTACAGACATACACAGCTGTTCCTTACACAGTCACCTGATGATCCATCACTTCCACCTCCTACAGACAATCACCATTTCCCCTACACTGTTCTCACATGCTTTACCAATGACAGATATTTCTGTCTACAAGATAGAAAAACACATTGTTTGAAATCACCCTTTTGATGAAGAGATCCAGTATACTCTCTCTTTGTAAAATCTGTCCTTTTCCTCATTAATCGTGATGCCAGTCTCTGCTATCTGCAGACACTGGCAATTCCCTCTGCAGGTGATATTAAACGATCTGTCTCTGTCTCCTCTTTGCAGATCTGCTGCAACAGAATGCTCCAGTTCTGACACTGCCACCATAACTTCCTCAACTCTGGAGGTACATAGGTACACCCATACTCAACAGGTCAGCATAGCAGGCTCCAGCAGCTATGAAAGTTGCTCTCAAAAAATAGACTCATACAGGCTCATATGGCCTCAGTACCGCAAAGAAAATCACATTAAAAGTACATCTAAAGACACCACCTCATTGCACATCTAACATTAGTCTCAAGCAAATACAGGCCATATGAGTTCTAGATAAAATGCTAATTTAATACAAGAATGAGCTTCACATGAAATAATTTAAAGAAAAGTGCTCATCAAAATGCCACTTTAGATCAGAATTGAAGATGCAATTATCAAGTTCACTTACAGTTTGATCTTCACACTTTAGAACTTGCTTGACGTGCTTAGAAGCCCACTTTATTTTTTGTAAACTTCTTTGAATAAAACCCATTTTAGAGATAAAATACAACTGCATTCTTTTTCCACTGCATAATTCCCATCAAAAATATTTCCAGCACTTCCATTTCTAGTGGAATGACCTAATGAAAGCATCTGGAAACAGATGCTTTTCAAATTATCCTCAAAGCAAAAGGGCTGGTTTCCTCCAGACTACGTGATGTTGCAAGTCCTAAAAACAGATCATCACCAAGCTCCCCTCAGGTGAGTTCACTTCACTCTAGGTACACTGCATTATCCACAAAGAATATAGAAATAAACCTCTGTAAATGTCATCATTTTCTCCTATTCAGGGTTAACAGCACCTTAAGTACTTAAATAATTTGTCCCTTTTGGTGGAATTGCAGGGTGGTTGCATGCAATTCTGTGATTATTCAGTGCAAACTGAAAAGTTACACGTTCATACTTAGTGCTAATGAAAAACCTTTGGGAGGGATACAAAGACCCTGATTAAAAAAGGCCTCTCTTTGCTGCCACAGAAAGGTTCATTTTGTTATTTTGTGAAAGATCCGGCTGGCAGTTTTCACTGTTTAAAAGTTCTTTTCTTTGAGACTATAAATACCTTTATGGCTAATGAAGTGGGAGACAATGGTGAAAACTAGGATCTCTGATTTCACCCACACAGCACAGGCAGCTGGCAGTATAGTGTCTCTTCAACTGGCTCCACAAATTTCCAAAACTCTGGGCTGGTGACAATTCATAACAAAAGGTCAAATGAAAGTAATTCAGTTGTATGCCTTTCTAAATCCCTTCTACTTCTGCTGATCCTCCACCACAAGTACAAACTGCTTCTTGGTTCCATAAATTATTATTCCATATTATTCCAATTATTGGTTCCATAAATATTATTCCATAAATACCCTTTCTGTCTCTTGATCTAAGTCTTCTCAGATCCTTTCATATGTGACAGAAGGGGAAAGACACTCGTTTTTGCTAAGTCTAAAAAGCTTCAACGTGAGGACTTGCCTTTTCAGACTAATTATAGTTCACAACATTCAGCTTTGAACATTGTCTTTCCTTCTTTTCTAAGAATTCCTGGCGTGCTTAACAAGTCAGAAAGCTGTAACATCCCACTGAGATTTGTCCCCTCAATATATGCTCTGTTCACCTACTGCCTTTTCAATACTGTTGAAAGAAAAACTCGATATTTCTATCTTCACACTATCTTGCTTCATTGTCTTGACTCTCCTGCCCTGCCTCCTGTATTTTTTATGCATTGCTTCTTTTGCTGCTCAAAAACTCACCTGTCCTCTAGCTTTCAAAGTCACAGAGATAAAAAACTAATCAATTAAAGTGAAAATTTCCCTCTGTCCTTGAAAAGATGAGGTCCTTTTTCATCCCCCTTCCTAAAATGAACATGCCTCTTAGGAATCTAGCATAAAGTACTAAATGCATTTGAAGGAAAAACTTGATTGATACAAAAAGCTATTTTTCAGCTTGAAGTTACAAAGCAAAATTATTATTCTATATCCATCCATAAATAAAAAAAAAAAAGGAAATTAACACTTCAGTGATTTTGTTTGAAGATTATTCCAATTTAGTTTCATGGGACTGTGGTTTTTACTTCAGGACATCCTGGGTCAAAGGAGGCTCTATACTGAAAGCCTATTTAATCTAAAATGTGACAAAGTAAGCATAAAACATTTATTTCCCTTGGATTTCCAAGGCAGCAGATAGCTTAGCTTACAATTGAAGTGTAGATAGTATGTTGCAGAGAAAAATATTTTTGTTGATAAGTCCATATCAAACAGAGGGGATTGCCACAGAATTTTCATATTTGTTCAATTTTATTTTGTCTTATGCTTCAGTTTTTTCCACACACCTATATCTCAACCACAACTCCTGCAGAAACCTGTAAGAGACTTAAAACCACAACGTGGGGGATAAGCAATTAAGAAATCTTTCTTATGACATCAACACTTGTACCCAAGGAAGAGAATAACAAGGAAAATTACACAACTAGCCAGTTTGTGCCAGATACCCGCCCACCAGACCCAGCCGGGAGGGGTTTGCTAGTGTGGAACAAAACACCTCTTGTTACAACATCTTAAAAGAGTGATATCCAGGAATTACCTTTCATCACTTAACATTCAAGCGGCTTCAAGTGACAGAAAACAGGAAGAACCTGCAGCACTGCCCATGGAAAGAGTTTATAAATACAGCAGTATTAGAGTTCTTGTGGGCTCTTTGGAATAAATGGCAGCATACAAGTAAACCCTATAACTTTGCACTCAAACCATTTAATATGGTTTTCTCTTACACTGTTTGCATTTTTTTAATCTAAATTGAAAATTCATAATTCACAAAGTTAAAAACTGGTTACCCCTGTGGGCCTGAAGCTCACCCAGTCAAACAAAATGCAGATGTAGGCAAACTTCAGCAATTGCCATAAGGCTGAGTGAAGCCTGGCTTTCTAGATTTGCACAGGAAACCTTTGTTGTATTTGGCAGCCACTCTCTTGTGGACTGCTCAGAATTTTTTTTTTTTTTTTTTATCTACAGACATTATTGCTCAACAGAGGAAGAAAATTCAGCCAAAAAAAGTCAGTTGCTGATACCTTTGCTATTTTACTTTGACAGCCTAGATTATTTTGCATATTTCAAAAGCTGCACATCCTTTAGGACAAGGCTATTTAACCTGCAAGCTATAACCTTCGGTCCTGCTCTTCAGACCTGATAGCTACTTAAGAGCACAGATTCCACAGAAGTCATCATGTGGCTAACAAAAAAATACATTTTATAAGAGACACGGAATACTGATCAAATTCTGCCTTGCCAACCAAATTCTGCAGTTCCTTCTACACCATCATGTAAGAGTGTAAACATTTCTGATGGCTTTCTCTCCTCCATGCAGGAGTGCCTGGGAGCACTGCAGTAACAAAATACCCAGTCTCTGGGGGAAGGGAGGGTCTCAAAATTGCTCAACAGCCTGTCTGCTGGCTGACTAAAGTGGAGGTCTTCATGGCTCTGGCAGGAGCTCTGTCCGGCCTTTCATAGCCAGTAAGCATGAGTTCTCCTGAATTATGACAGCTGCAAGTCTTGGGGAAGAGTGGAGGCAAAATACTTACCCACAAATGTCAAATGTGATCTTATTTATTAATCTCTGAGATGGGAAATACCTGTGTGGTATGTCAATATAACTGATAGTAGTGGGCACATGGGAGAATCTTGCTGAATTAAAGGGCATTAGCTACCTAGACACCTATTAAGGCTGCAGAACAGCAGAGCACACCATACACTAGTCTGTGGACTGTGCTAGAGACATTTTTCTTCAGAGACTGAGGAAATCGTTAGGGAGTATCAGTTTATTACCTCTGATACTGATCAAGAAACTAGTGAAAGATTTGAAATTTGGAAGAAAACAATTTCCAAATGAAAAAGAACAGTATGTTAAACAGGAGAAATATAGCAGTAGCACAATAAACACACTCAGCTTCACAAAAAAAACCCCAAACGCACTTAAGAGTTTTACTGCAGTTTACAAACAGAATAGCACTGAAGACAATGAAAGGCAATTGTGAATCTAGAAGTGAAACTATAGAGAATATACCACAAGAATTTATATGAATTGCCTTCAAAGAGGGTAGAATAGAACTTGAAGTAATAAGGCCAAACTAAAATCTGACATAGAAACCATAATAGCATGAGGATGTATTAAGTTATCCACAGCAAGCCATGAATTAAACATATAGTCAAGATAGGAGAAGACATTTACATGAAAGGAAAAAAGAAATGGAACCAAGACAAGTAAGCAAATAATTGCAAACAAGAAAGTTTTGGGTAAGAATTTAGATGAACAGGTATCTCAGGAAGATTCTCTCTCACAGGATTAACAAGTATGGACACCCAGATAAATCAGATTACTTTTACTGCAGTGGACAAAGAATTTAAATTGGCATAAACTTATGCAGGTATCCTAAAACAGTATAACCTAAGGTACTTACTCATAAAAAGACTTTTTAGTCCAACAGAAAGAGAGCAAAACTATATTTATGCATAATTTGGAACAGGAGACTGACTCAGTGTTCATGAACAATACCAAGGTAATCCAAATAAATACTTCCATTCCACACAGCATTTTCTCACACCTCTGTTTAACTCATTATAAACTGCACCCAACACATTGTAAACTCCACCACTTCTAAAAGTAGGGGGGTTTAACAATGTCCTGCTCCATATGAACCAAAAGCATGGTTTTTAGCAACCTCAGGTTCTTGTTACAAGAGTGAATTTCAGGGATATCATGAAATAAGTCCAGAAGTTTGTGCAATTACTTATGCTGAAAACCTTCAATAAGACCTGCCATCATTGGAAGACAGCAAAGACATTGCTACTGCTGCCTTCAAAAATACGGTACTATCCTTACTAGGTCATTGGAGCAATACCTTTGTACTAAGCCACACAATCAGCTGCAGTTCATTACTAGGAGCTCTTACTCTGTCAGTGCCCTTCACATACGCTGTGTGGATCTGGAGCACACTGTGCCAGTAGAACATGCAGCCTTCAGAAAAGAAAATGCCCTAATAAAAGCTACAGAACATTAGCAACATGAATGATAACAATTGCTAAAAGCAACATGAGCCTAACCCCAAAGACAATCTTTGTTCCACCAAGCTACCAAGTTCTAGTAACCTTTGGGAAAGGTTATGTAAAAGATATAATGGATGCACATACTGTTTTAGAATTAGTTAGAGCTAGCATCTGTGGATTAAGAATGTGAAAAGAGCAGGGATGCAACACTACAAGTGAGCAGCCATGTCTGTGTTAGGCAGGACAGAATTTGGAGGGTGTCATGCCTAAACCACGCTTCTCACAACCTGTTACTTACTTGCATGTAAGCTAGGATATATTCTTCTGCTAATTTACACTTGTCAGTTCAATAGGCCTTAAAATACAAAGCCATTCCATGATGACTGACTGTTGTTTCAAACATTTACAAAGCCCCAGTTCGGAATACTGGTTTATGCTGGTTTTCTCCTGTTAGTTAAAGCAGCAGCATTTACTCAGAATGCTAAAAACATTGTTCATTAAAAGATACCACACAACTCTGAAATAAAAGTGCATTTGGACTCACTCTCCCCTCCAACATCCTTCTTTCAGTAGAAATCACGGTAACAACCATTTGGCCACAAAATAGTTTTCCCTGCTATGAAACTCAATACAACGGTTAAAAAAAAAAAATTCCACTCTGCAGCTGCTGCAAGAGAAAAATCCAAACCTTAACAATAGGCATCTGGACTTGGTGCTTGGAAATAATTTGGGAAATGAATTTTACCTCTGTTTGAATATACTTACAAATGAGAGTTCTGTTGGCATTGCTTATCTCAGAGGAGATATGTAAATAGTAAAGGGTACACACCCTTCAGAATCAGCCATGTGTCAGACAAATGCTAGAAATGCCAAGGCATCAGTGCAAAACGCAGGAAAAAAGCAGAGGGCACATTTTTGATAAGAAATAGATGTATGAAAGGAAAAACCAAGTAACCCTGCTGGCTGCAGTATCAGAAAAGAGAAAGTGGATATTTCCTTGACCCATTGTATTACATTACTTAGGACAGGACACCCACCAGTTCTGAAGTATCACTATGACCTATGAACCCTTGAGGCTCCTTTCAGAGTTCTCTCCCATTGAAGATATGAAGATAAACACCTCCCATAAAGAATATTGTAAAATTAATTAATGAAATGCTGAAGAAAAAGAAAGAAGAGTCTATGCTTGCTCAATGAATTGTTTCTTGAAAAGTAGTGCCACAGTTATCCTAATGAACTAATGAATAAAAAGTATATTGTTTCCATAAGTTGTAAGATTTTGCAATGAGACTTTTCACAAATACACTAAAAGCTGCGCTAAAACCTCAGTCTCTTAGGCCTGCTTTCACCCCGACACTGGGCATGTAATCCAGTGCTGGGCCCTGTTCTTGCTGGTTTCAACAAGAATGGGACAGGATTTTAAGAAATGGGGTGATTATCAGTAGTAGGGAATTAACACAGACAGTTGAGAAGAGAACAATAAAGCTTGCATCTCCTGCTTTGTGGTTGGAAACACTAAGAGCAGGAAAACCCTGTTTACACACAGTAATGCAGGGTTACAGCTGGTTTGGATCAGAGGCTGTGAACATTTGTTAGACTACAGGGACAAAGTTTTTAATATACTGAGAGTCTCTCCTTTTAAGCCAGAATCCTTTTGTAACTATTGCTGTACTTACCTTCCCTAGCTGAACAAAGCTTGGTCTCCTCTACCAGCAGTAAGAAAAAAAATAAATCTTCAAAGACATGGGACAGGAGGCACTAAAGATTCAGTAGCTGCTTGAGGTAAATAAGGCCCATTTTAGCTCCACTCCCCTTAAACTCAAGCCTTGCTTACTAACAGCCACTGTTTAAAGAACAAACCCTTAAAGCAAGATCTCTACATCCAATAAGATATACTTAAAATATGTGTCTTTTTATAGCAGAGTCTCTGCACAGAACAGTTTCAGTTCAGAAGGCAGTTAGAGATGCAGGTTCTGTTCTGTTTCTCAGGTTATCTTTGCAATACTCAACATCTGTTTCAGCAGTTATGAGTTGCTCCATTTGCATTTTTGTGAAAAGGAAAACGTGTCCAGCAGTGGCCAATGCTTTACTGATAAAGTAACTTAAAGTCTTGAAGTGTCTTAGCTAATTAGGAAATACTTATTATCATTTATTTCAGAGCTTCTTTCCATTACCAGAATAGTTTAGAGACACCAGAACACAAAACAAGCATCACACCTCTACATGTGGCTGGTATTAATAAGCGGTTAATAGCAATAGGATTTGACTGGTATTGCCATCACAGTCATGTACAAGACATCATCTCTCTTTTCCCATGACAAAAATGAGCTGTAAAATGCATGTGGATTGTCACTATCTCCACTCTGTCTATTGGGTTAATCTAGAAGACACCCTTGGCACTTCATCTACCAGGCACTTGTTTCTCCAGTTGAAGCCCTGACTCTTTTACAAGTGCTTTGGTTTAAGGCACACACAGATGCAGAAAATGCAGATGATGCACAGCTTGCAGAAACCGCCATACAGGATAACATGTACACAGTACCATATAGAGCTCCCATAGCAAGGCTAGAAGACTGTTCACAACCTGGATACAAAAGCACAGCTGTGCTTATATGGAGTTCAGTTGGTACCACTTCTCTACAGAATGTCCTTTCCAAAGGGAAAGGCACAATCCACTGAATGAAGAAAAGGTCAAGTACACCCACACCACCCTCAGGAGAGCTTCTGCTGTCATTATACATTACAGTTTTTTCTATTCTAACTACTAGAAATAGTCAGAAAGCAAAACCTATTCCCTTTCTACCTTAAAAAAAAAAAACGTAATACATTAAATGGGAAGAATTTCAGTGAAATCTATGTTGTCAAATTCTCAAAGGAAATATCCATTTTATTTACTTGCAAGGCTTCTCACTGTGTCATTACCTCCTTACTAGGTAACTGATACCTCCTTATCTTAAAATGCTGGTAATAAAAATTCCAGCCAGCTCTATCATCAAACTAAATGTACTTCAGTACTTACTGGCCAATATGTCCAAGCTACTTAAAGAATTTGTAAAATCAAACTAGTATGGAATGACATTATAATCAAGAACTGTGTAGCATTAAACAGTCTTACAATCTTCAAAAGAAAAAAGTACTTTCAAAATTAACTATTTAAATTAAACTGATACTATACTATTTACTCTTTCACAATTTATCAGACATACAGAAAAAAACCATACAGAAGTGAAATTATTTTAAAGACCAGCTTCAGAATCACTATCAAAATTCAAATTTCCATTTATAAAGCCTCCCTTTACTCATTCTCACCATATGCTTAGTTCCTCTATTTAGAGATGTTTCAAAACAAAACTTCTTTGCAAAAGTAATTGAAGTGTTTACATTTGTTTTGCCATCACTTGTTGAGCACTGCTAAGGAAACAGAGTGTGTCACACAACAGAGTCCATGCAAGGTGCCTGCCTTCCCTTTGACAGCAGCGGATCCCTTAGGAGAACATCCGTGTACTGTTTATGGCAAGGCTGGGTCAGAACAGAGAGCTCTGAGCGGCACCGCAGCTTATGTACGCTCCCCTTTCCTGCCATTCTGGACTTCAAACTTGCAGTTGTTCTTCCAGCACCCTCTAGTGCTGAGGGCAGCTAAGACTCGTTACTGCAAGGGGGACATCACCTCACTTATAAATCAACACTCCCCTCCCCGCAAAGCTGTTTCCCGACTTAAAAAAAGATTGATGTGCTCTGCTGCAGGAGCTTCCCACAACACCATGTATTCCTGCCGCATACTCAGTTCGCATCTCTGCCATGTTAATTTTTCTTTCAATAAATAAGATGCTAATTTCTGTGTACTAAGAAGAAAACAATGTAATTTCCCTTCAAATAAATACATTCCCCAAACTGAAATCAACATATGAATACACTGTCTTTACTCTAAGTAAGTTTACATAGACAAATTAGTACTCAATTATTTCAGTCAGTCACATCACCTCCTAAAAGAAGGTGTTATTAAAACAAGCAGCCTTGTTTTATCATTCATTTCCTTACAGAAGACTTCAAGATATGAATTTCAGAACTCTCTTCTCTTTGCAAGCCACAAGCTGGTTGAGAAAGACACAAAACTGAAGACAGAAAGTCATTCAAGACCAACCACTGAGTTTACAAAGGGAACAGATTTTGAAATGTATGGGATACCTTCCCTCGTGCTGAAGTGTTGGCCAACCAGCATCCCAGTGTGAAAGCAGACAGCAGGGAACAGCAAGGGAGTTATAACAGCTCTTAGGCTTCAGAAAGTGATACATAGCTGGATATTCTGTTAAAGAGTAAAGCTGAGATCAAATAGGGTACAGGAAAGTAAGAAATCTACTGAAAACACAGTCGAATATAAAATATAATCAGCATTTTAAATCAGGTATTTGTCCTGTGTTGTACTACTGACTTAATAAATTGCAGTGGTACTGCAGTGTATGACACCCTGCCTTAAGGGATGGTCATTCTGCTTCCTTGAAGTCAGAATTGTTTCTTTGTCTTAATCACTCTTACACTGAATTATTTACATGGGCTTTCACAAGTGTTGGAAGTTTGGAAACGTATAGTCTAGACAGAGTACATAAACCTAAATAGTAACACTTGTTTAGAAAGAACTTGCCTCTTGGCCTGGAAGGATTTCCTTCTAAGTTAGTAATGTATTTAGTTCTTGTACTTTTATCTACAACATTAAAAATAGATGTCTCAGAACTACAGCTGCATTCTCTCCAACCAGTTTACCTGTAATTACTTGCATAATCCTCCAGTGAATTCTAAATGCAAACAAATCTTTGGCCAATATTATTTGCTATCATCTACAGACTATTTGCTCAATTCATTGCAATACATTTTTTTAAAAATTTGCAAAAATACACCTTGTAGTACTTACAGTTACATTCTATTGATTAATTCCTCCTAAATAACCATCAGCCAAATGCACTAGACTCCTGACTGAATCAAGTTACTATTTTGGGAGAGACAAAAGCAAATTTCTGCAGACAGACAAACCTATGAATTTTATATATTGGAAATGTAAATTTAAACAAATTAATTAGAAAAAGCACACAAAGCCACTACTTCAAACAAATGAAAACAAAAAGCAGGTTTGATTAGTTTTGCTGCTTATTCACTTGAATACGACAAACCAGATACTTTCAATATCTCCTATTAGCTCAACCTCCAAAAACTGGCAGAGGTGTGTTTTGGTTCTTTATACACCTGTGCACCAAACCACACTCAAAAAAATACAGGTTATGAGAAAAGGAGAAAATTATTTTTTTTTAAAAACACATTGTGTGTGTTTATTGTTTGTTAATAATGATGTATAATATATTCTATAGTATTACACCTAATTAATTATTTACAATTATTATTATTTCCTAATAAATTTATGGTAACCATTTTAACTTTGAATACAGAAGTCTTTTAAACTCTGCCACAGTGACCCAATTTAATTCACAATAATGTTCCATATTTAGAATAGCACTACTAGTAGCTTTGGGAAGCATTACTTGGAACAATTACACAGATCATCTACAGCTGAAAAAACCCTGTATGTAATAACTAGCAAGTGGTCTTTTGATACTGAAATCACATTAATTATGACTGTGATACTAGGTTTTCTGGCAAAGCATGGGAAAGAAAATCTAATTAATTGTGTTGCTGGAAGCAGAGAAACCCAGTGCTGAAAGCAGAGGCTGTGCTGTGGGAGAACAGTGCTGTGCACTGGTGCTGGCAGTATATGGTTTATTTTATCTGTCTGTGCTCCTGCCCTAGGATATATGTTTGGGAGTAGTCTTGATCTCTACATGGTTTATCAGCTTCAAAGCTTATGACAAATTTCCTAAAACGATAAAAATAAATGTGCATTACAACAGTATAACAAAAACATATGCATTAAGATGCACAGGTATTTGCCTTTCTCCATCTCAGAGAAAGCTAAACCGGCCAAGTTTCTGTGTTTCAACTAGGCTTCACTATATTTAGTGTAGACCTGGTCTCAAGATCCCATTCACATAATAATGTGGATTAAAGGGACTACCTTTTCCTAGAGACCTTGCTTTTTCGTCCTTGACAGAACTCTGGCTTTGCTCAGTGCCTGTGGCTCAGAACTTAGACACAATGTACTGCCCCATACAGAAGGAACACCAGAGTGCATCTGCCTCTTGGGTTCTAAAATATTCACCAGAATGAGTCTGACACAGCTGTTAAACACAACCGCAATTAGGCAGAACTACTTGTAAATTCTGCTCTCAGCTTTGGAGAGTGTGCACTGTTTAATTGTCAAAGCATCTGAGATTGGCAGCCAGGTTTCTGGGTGCATTGTGCTCTCTCACACCCATCCCCAGTTCCCTATGACCACGGTATTCCACCGTGTGTCCTCCTCTCCCTGCACAACCCTCAGTTAACCTCCAAGCTAGGATTCAGTCCGCAGGGAAGAAAAGCACATAACTTGGCCTACAGCAGGATGATCACAACTATCCCCCCCCCCCCCCCCCCCGGAACTCAATTGTCCCTGTTATTGTCTGTGAAGGGGGACTGTGTAAAAATCAATTACAAGCATACCAGAGATACCTTCTATACTGTAAACAGCCGCCAAAACTACACAGCTGTGCAAGAACTGCAATTGCTATTCCAAAGCAGCAGTGAAGGGCCCAGACACCATAAATCACGGTGTATTCCAGACATTCACATTGCTTCTGACAGCGGTTTTCCTCCAGATACGAGGACACAATGTGCTCAGTAACTCAGCAAACCCACAGCTTGTCCAAGCCGGCCAACAAGGCGGGTTTTAGCAAAGCTTACCCATCAGTTTCCTCTGTTCAGCCTTTCTACCCACTTAAACAAGGGAGTTAACGCATTTTTCTCCTCAGACAGGCGCAACTTCAGAGCCATCAAGAGGGACTCTCCCTTGCAGTCCCCTGGCAGCCCGTGCCACGCCGTGAGGCCACGAGGGACCGGAGTGCTCGAGGGATGACCAGCGGCACAGCCCCTCAGGGGCCGGCACAGCCCCTCAGGGGCCGGCACAGCCCCGGTTAGCGCTCCCGCCGCTTTTCATCCTGGGAATGGCCGGGGAGAGCGGCCAGCGGAGGTTTCAGACAAAGCGCTGAGCATAGCAGGCAGGCGGGCAGGCTCTCCCATGGGCAAGGGCAGCACCTCCGCAGGCTCCACAGCTCCCCGCACTCCCCGCCGCTCTGAGGGGCCCTTGGCAGGGACACTAATGAAGGGCGGAGCGCCCTCTACAAACTACATGACAGGAGGCTGTAGCCAGGTGAGGGGCGGGTTCTGCTCCCACGCAACCGACGAGAGCACACAGCTGTAAACTGTGCCAGGGGAGGTTCAGATCGGACATTACGAAGAATTTCTTCACAGAAATAGTGCTTGGAAGGGGCTGCCCAATGGGGTGGCGGAGTTACCGTCCCTGGAGGTGTTCAAGGAAAGTCTGGATGCGGCGCTGTGTGCCGTGATCTGGGTGATGAGATGGTTTGAGGGCTGTTTCCCACCTGCACCACCCCGGTTCCTCCGTGAGGGGGCGCGCGCGCAGCCTGCCCGCAGCAATAGGCGGCGACGGAGCCAATCAGCGCCGGGCGGGGCGGAGCCGGCGCACGGGTGGCGGCGGGACAAGATGGTGTCGCCGGGCGCGCTCCGCGTGGTTCGCTGCGGGGGCAGTACCCTGCGCGGTGCCAGGGCCGTGTTCTCCGCCGACTCCAAGCAAGTGGGGCGGGGGGCCGGGGCTGCCGCGCTCGGGGGTGCTCCTGAACTCCGAGCGGAGCTCTGCCCACTGGTGTCCCCGCGGCCTGCGTCTCCCGCGGGGCGCCAGGGCCCCTTCCTCTGGCCTAACGACGTTTCCCCCCTGCAGGTACCTGCTGTGCGCTGCGGGGGACTTCGTGAAGGTGTACAGCGTGAGCACCGAGGAGACCCTGCGGCTCATGGGCGGCCACGCCGACTTGGTGACCGGCATCCAGCTCAACCCACACAACCATATGCAGGTTAGCGGGGGAAAGTCGTTGGGGTTGGCCGCGGGTGCCCCTGACCCTTGTGTGCCTCCGCGGGCGTTGTTCCGGGGCTGGCTGGAGTTTGGGCACGGGCTGGGAGTGATTAGGGCATCATTGAGCTGATGTTTCGCTGAAATCTGACAAGAAAGGTAGACCTTGTGTCTGTTTCCTGCCAACACAAACCTGAAATGTCATGTGGATTACACTCCTTGAAATGGAATGACAACAGAACGGAAATATCAGCAAAATTTGCCGTTCTTTGATTGAAACGGTAAAAAAAGCATGTGAGACAATCAGGAATGCTCTGGTTAGTGTTTGCCCCTCTGTACCTGCTGGTACTGATGCAGATTTGACTAAATGCTTTTAACTTGTCCAGTGGCTCACTCTGCCCCCAGCCTGCCTTCCCTGCTCTCAGATTGCTTAGGATTTTTTGGTGTCTATATGTAAACGAGACTTATTTACCAAGAGGAACTGATCTGCATATTAGCTGTGCAAAATCTAGTGCAGATGTTAATAGATGTTCACATGATGGGCATCTGTGCATTCACACTTTGTGACAATGTACATTTCAAACTAGAGTAATAGCATTGTACTTCTGTTGCACTTTATTTGAAGGCAGCACAGAGCTGATCTGTGTCCTGTGCTTTTTATGATTCAGTTTCTTGGAATTGTGGCTGTGATTTTATGTGAAATCTGGCTTTGATATACTGGTATGACTTACATAGTTGGTTGTCTTTTTTTTCTTCAGCTCTATTCTTCCTCTCTTGATGGCACCATTAAGCTGTGGGACTTCATGGATGGGATTCCCATTAAAGTATGTTGTTATTCCTGTTCAGAGCATGTGAAAAATGGGTACAAATCAGTCTGAGGTGGGTTGTTCTACTGTTAACACAACCTAAAACCCATGTAATTATGGCAGTAATAGAATGTGTCATCATGATGATGGTGCAGATTCTTTTGGGGAAAAAGATGGAATATGTACTGCCATACTGACTTTGCTACTTGCTGCAGTTTGGAGTCCTGTGTAGCTCTGGGGAGTATGCTGCAGTTTGGGATATGCCAATAGGAATTGATACAATGGCTTGAAAAATGTGGGCTGCAGACTGTCCTTTTGCTCACATTTCTGCTAAATGCTTCCCTCTGGATGGGCCTTCTACTTTGTATTAGGGGTAAGGTATCTTCAGGTTTTTCAGTAAACCTGATGTCTTATGTTTTACTAGTATTGTTTTAACATTTTTATTAGTCCTTGGTAGAATAAAGATGTATTGTTTGATTTTAGAATGGAGAATTTTAATTAATACATGAAGGTTTCTTTAAGATATGATTTCCTTTCTTTAAAAACATTCACACAGATGTAGTAATTGTTGACTTCTTTCTCTTTTTTTTCAGACTTTCACTGTAGGATCCAAACTTTTGGCACTGTACACACCTGCTAGTGCTGAGGAGTCGGTGTTTGTTGTCATTCCAAAGAAGGGTGAACGAGGTACAGTACAAGTAGCATCATCCATGTAATCTCAGTCATTCTCTTGTCTGTGCTACTGTCACATCAGTGAGAGGTGTGCTGCAAGAATGGGCATTAATATGTTCATTGTGAAAATAAGTGTTAACTCTTATGGCAGGTGTCAGTAGTCCTGCATTTTGTACCTCTTTGTTTTCATTCTATGACATCTGTCATTCCAATATTTGTCTAGAAGAATGCTTATCTTTCCTTTTAAAGCATGTACTGCATGGATGTGATCACTTAAAAGCAATAAATCTTTGAGCAATACTCACCAAGGTACAAGTTATACTACTCAAGTTGGGTATGAATAATTGAGATCATTCTCCCAGCTTAAGGAGTATTAACATAGACTTGTCCTATTTAACAGCATTCCTAAATATTTTTTTATGGGATTTTGTCTGGAATAAACACAGCTTGGCTTTACTCTGTACTGTAATATATTGCCACCTCAGAGCAAAAGCAAGTACTATGCAGCTTCCCTTGGTTTCTGCTAACTTTTGCACTGATACCTACTGTCTGGTCCTCGTTCTTCAGTAGTACTGTTGGTTTCACACACAACTTTTCTTTGGTCAGATACATTCCAACTGGTCTCAGTTAAGCTGACAAAAGGAGCAGGCCAAGATCTGGAAGCCAAGGACCTGTCAGTGGTTCTGGATGGTGTGGGTGTATCAATGAAGCACATTGCGTTTGGAAGAGAAGTACGTTCACCTTTGGGTTTTATTTTTTTCTCTGGGGTGTTACTTGGTTGGGGTTTTTTTCCCTCTCAAATGAACTCAATGAAGTTTATGCCTTTATATAAGCACAGCAGTACTGAAACAAAACTAAAAGTAAATGCATCGGTGTAAGACCGATGCCTTCTTTTATATTACCAAAAAAAAAAAAGCTTTGATACTTGTAACAGAAAAGTATTTACTTAACATCAGCTTGTATGTTGTCTCCAGTACTTTGCAGTGAAATGTACTTTATTTTTTTCTTGTTTGAAAACATAATCTGTATGTCTTAAATGTCTAACAGGGTGAATATGTGGTATCAGTGAAGGATGTTAATCTCCAAGTTTATTTTTTTAAACGGAAACTGTTGAATAGGTAAGAATGAGAATGAAAATACCAGGTACTGATTCAGTCTGATATATCTTAAATGTTTATTAACTGGTGATGTGTGCACACATGAGCTCATATTTGGTTTTGTGCTGGAGGGGATGTAGTCACTGTGTAAGAAGTTTCCTGTAGAAGTGAACAGTGAGCAGATCAGTGACAGTGGAACCTTACCTTTGCAGCTCAGGAATGTATTTTTTCCAGTTAAATACTTAGGTTGCTGCAGAACTGAAACAAGTGACGTAGTTTGGGCAGGGCCCAGGCAGCGGAAGGAAAGGAGGAGAAAACGAAAGAAGGAAAGAGAGAGGAGCAAAGAATCAAGGAAATCAAGGGAAAAATAAGTCTGTCACTATTTTTGGAGAGTGCGTGTAACCATAACAACTTGGAAATGTTTAATTTTGCTAATCAGAATTACTTTTATGTGCATGAGCTGATCCTTTTGAAGATTTGTTTTAGAAAAACCAATGCAATTCGTATAATTGGAGTTACTTTCTTACCTCTTTAAGGTTTTCTTTAAGTACAGTGAAGACGAAAGGAGGAGACAATCACTTCAGTTGTGTCGTGTGCCATCCTACGGAGGATTGCATTGCAACTGGCCATGCTGATGGAAAGATTCGCCTCTGGTATGTGCATTTTGGTTAGCTGTGTATCCCTTAAACTCCCCAGACTGTAGGAGTTAAGTCAAACCCGAGCAAAGCAGTCTAATTTGTCCTTAGCATTGCCATTTTCAGAAGTCAGAATGAGCAATGAACCTGTAGTGCTGACAGTGAGTGTAATGTCAAGTGGAAAAAATACCTATGTTATGCTTCATGATTCTAAACGTAGGTGTAAAAGGTAATGCAGGAGAAGCTATATAACCCTTTATAGGCAAGTAGAATCTTAAGGAGAGCACACCAGTGAAACTACATGATTAAAAACATTATATGGCTAAGTTGCTTCCAAGGCTGAGTTGCTCAATACGTCCAAGGTGTGAGGTGTGGATCAGGAGGGTTCTGCAAACCTGTAGTGTGGTTCCTTCTCTCCTTGTGCATCACTTGAGCATAGGATAAATTAGCCTAGAAGTTAGAGAACAGGATGATATAATAGATTCAATTCAATATTTCCTTTTATTTACTCTGATGTTGTGAGTAAAGAACTGTTCTGTTCCTCTCCACATAGGAGGAATTTCCACCACAGGAAAGAGTACACATATTCCACACTGCACTGGCATCATGATATTGTCATGGATCTGGCTTTTTCTATGGAGGGTGAGTAAAAGAAAAACAAAAACCAAAGCAATAAAAAGTGCCCCAAACCTCCATCAAACAAACCCTCTCAAATTTCGAGACTGCAGCAGAGAGGGAAGAATCAATAGAAGCTGCAAGTTTGTCCACTTACTAATAAGTTAATTTCTAGAGTTTTAAGTATGTCCAGAAAGGATCTGATATAAAAATGAAATCAGTTGTTATTTTTTTTGGTATCTTTTTATGGGCATTTATAATGTCAAATATCTGCCTTCTGTGGTAGAACATAAAATCATCCCTCCTCTCACTTCTCCCCCACCTCCACTCTCTCTCCCCTTATCTTTCATCAGTAATACTGATGAGTTCTTGCCAGTTTTACTTGCATCCAAATAAAACAAGCCAGGTCTAAGCTCAAACCTGCTGTCAGAAATACTACGTTTTTGTCTGAATTGTGTGATCTGAACTATTCTTAAGATATTTCTTAGTCCTTCTCACAGAAGGAAAACAACTCGGCCATATTGTAACACAATTAGGAAAGAAAATAATGGGATCTACTACTCCCAAAGCATTGTTTAAATTTCACTGTAGACACCAGTTCCTGTTACTTAATCCAGATTTCTCTAGCAATTTAACAGGAGATAATGAAAAACATATCTATGTGTGTTGCCCAGGCTTGAAGTATTTTCTCTCTTGTGACAGTTTAACAAATTTTGAGAAACTCATCTCTCTCTGTCATTGTAAAGACATAGACTGCTGATTTTAATTTTTAAAACCTTTTGACTTTATTTTGTTGCTGGAAAAGGATCCAGGTTGCTGAGTGGTGGAGTTGAATCTGTTCTAGTCCAGTGGCACAATGAATCTTCATGCCAGAAGGATTTCCTGCCTCGTTTGGGGTCTCCTATCGAGTACATCTCCATGTCCTCTGATGGTGCACTCTGCTGCACCTTACACACAGACAACAGTAAGTCAAAACACAGCCAAGTATTGCTTCAATGGAAATGCAAATCTGTATGAGCTTTATTTTGTTCATTTTGGATGAATTAACTGGTGCTACATAAAATTTCATTACTGATCTGAAAAAACAATTTTTTGAAGTGGTCTTTTGCTCTTTGATCAGTTCTGTGAATTTGACTGGTGACTGCTGTAACTTGGCTTTTCACTTCAGTGTCGTAAACTGAGAAGATGCATTTACAGTACAGATAGTTATGTGGTTCCCACCATGAGATGTGTGCCTTTTGAAAGACTTTGTTTTTTTTCTTCCAGGAATTACCATAATCAACAGCAACCTAAGGTTTTCCAGAAGTATTCAAGGGCTAATAAAAAGTAAGTGCAATAAAATTATCTTCCACTTAAAGGATGGAATGTGTCACTTGACAGCTTTGGTCATTTGTCACCTGATTTTTGTTTCCAGGTAGGGATGTCAAGACAGGCCTAGTGGTTGATCCTAGAACCAAAGCCTTGGTCCTGAACGGTGAGCCAGGCCACTTGCAGTTCTATTCCCTCCAGAGTGACCAACAGTTGTTCAGTGTAAGTTGGATGGGCTTGTACCAAAACTTTAACTTACTCAGTCAAGTAAAACTGCATCAGAATTTATTTGAAGACCTAATATGGCAAACAGGGGAAAAAAACCTTGCAGCTATCCCACAAGGCTGGATTCCAGGCTGAGATGTTCTTGGCTTTCTTTCAAACTTGTTAAGCAAATCTGAATATTGTTAGATGAAAAAAGTACTTCAAAATAGTGTGCTACTCCTGTTAAATGTCAAAAATTTCTGGGTAAAATACCTTCAAATTATTTTTCATTCCTTACTAAACTTAGCATCACTGTGGAATGCACATGCCTTAATTATGCTTTCCTCACATGTTGGGGTACTTTTTTATGCCACAGCCCAGTCAGGTCTAACTGGAGCCTTCAGAACATCCTCTCTCCATGATTTTATGAGCAGTATTGCTTACAGCTGCATTTGAATTTTAAAATACACTTGTGGCCTTGCTTTGCAGCTGGACATTGTGCAGCGCCAGTACATCCACCAGGCAGGTTTGAAGCAGTCGGACCTGGTGAAGGTTGCGTTCAGTGCACAGGGCACCTGGTTGGCCACAGTGGAGGAGAGTGAAGAAGTAACTGATCCTGAGTTACAGCTGAAGCTGTGGTTCTACAGTGAAGAAACACAGAGGTAATGATAATAGAGCTGGCCTTCCAGGTGTCAGTCACACAGATCTCTGCACAGACATTGCCTGGCAAAGGCAGAGCTTTTCCAGATCTAGGCAGTTCACTGTGCAATCTACAAGCATCTGCAACAGCACACCAAGTTGCACTAAAACACGTGGGAAATAATTGCTCTGGATCTATTTTACTTACAGTAATCAGAGGCTGTTGTAACTATGGGACATAAATTCACATATTTCCTTGGTATTAAAAATCATGGACCTGACAGAATGGTTCTATAGCTTGTTCAGTTTTCCCACCTCTCTGTAATGCATTATTAATTGATTAGTCCTTTTCCAGAAGGTACAGAAGATTACCATTTTATTGTTGATCTTTCTTTTTAGCTAACATATGCCTCTGGTTAATACCCTTTTCCTAATTTTCCTATTTAAAAAACAATTTTGACTACAAATTGTTATTTTCTTAAAGAAGAAACAAGGCAGAAGAAAGCTACTGCACAGATGAGCTGTGTGACTGATTTTTTTAAGTACTAGAAAGACTGCCCAGAGTTCAGGCTGAGTGAGAGATGCTTGCCCAGTGATAATCCTTCCTTGATGCTGGGCTACTGTATGGAAACCATTAGGGAAATCTGATCTGTTAATGCAATACTATTTAGCGCTTTTAGACAGAAGTTTCTTTGTTTCCTCTTCTGCCTGCCCCTTCCAGAATCAGCTTAAACTGAAGTCTTTCCCAAGTTCCAAATTAAATAGAATGGCAAGCTTCTGTTTTTTCCTGTAGCTTTAAGCTGAATACTAGAATAAACACACCCCATGACAACCACATCACAGACATGTGCTTTCGTGACATGGATGAACTGGAAGACGACTCTCTGATACTGGTAACAACTGGCAGAGACTGTGTGTTCAAAGTCTGGGTGATGGTAGAAGATAGTGATCCAGAAGGTAAGCATGGTCAAAACATAACTTACTCTTCCTTGCACCTTGTAACATAGAACCATACAAATATCCCGAGTTGGAAAGGACCTACAATGACATTTGAAGTCATGCTACGGAAATTAAGACCCTACTTTTATTTGCTCAATCTTGTGCATTTTTTTGCTTTTGCTGCTGCATGAAGTATTGTGTTCTGAGCATCCTGTGATGGAGTTCTGTTGTAGTTCCACAGTATTACAGATTGGTATGGAGGTTTCTGAAATAGCATAGATCTTGCTGAGCCTGCTGTAGATGGGAACGGCAGCCTGTGTTGATTGTTGTAAGAATTGTTTGTGGTAATGGTTTTTCCATGCTGAGAAAATGGATTTTTTTGTTCTTCTGGGTAGAGCCTTTGTTTGAGACTTCTGTGCAATGGAGCAGGATGTAGAAATGTGTTATTCAGTTGAGTTAACTTGGTGTAAAATAATAGTACTTTTGCCATTCTGCAGCTCCACCGCTTGAGAGTTCATTTTTTGAACATCCTTCCTTTCCCTTAAATATTTGAACCATCATAGAATGGATATTTAGGATCCACTTGTGAGATACTTTGAGTAACCAAATTTCATCTCTTGAAAGGCATGTTGATGTTCACTTCTTTCAAACAGACCATCTGTGTATGTATTGATTGTTCTGTATGCCTTTGGATGTGAAATACAAGAGATTTCCCACTTATTAATTTCCTTTTACTTAAATATTACAGTGTCAGGCACACTTAAGTGAACTGGAATTTTCCTGCCACTTGGATGTCTTGTCATGTCATGTTCCCAAATGGCTGTGATAGTGGTCTTGCTGAACTGCTTGCAGTTTAGTAATCTGTTTGTCTTTCCATGGGCAGGTGAGAACATGTTCAAAAGTACTGTTGAGCTACTAGGGTTTCCATTTGGCAAACTTTGCCAAATTGACTTTCTCTTTCCAAGCTCTTTGCTCCTCAATAGTGTGGCTGCTGATGAGAAGAAAGAGAAAAGCTTGTGTTCTGTACTGTATTAATGGTAACCCCTCAATGGTGTCTGAAAGTGTGTTTGGGTTTGCTTTTTTTCATAAATTATTCTGAGCCTAAATTATATCTTAACCTTAAGAATAGATGCTTTGATCTTGAGTATAGTGTCAGTTGGGGATGAAACCTTTTTTATTTCTTTTCACAAAATTGTATCTGCTGACTGGCCTCATCAGGGTGTTTGCTTTTTAAGTGACTACAGGCTTCTATTTCATGGCACATGAAAAAGTACAAATTAATGCTAGCTGTGGTGTATTTGCCCAGTAGGACAGAGTAGGAATGCTCACATAGAAAGGCTTGACATGCTGCAAGTTCTTTGCAGCAAATACCAGTTTACCAATGAGGTCTTCAGTTGAGTACACACTCTGGCCTGTGTTAATTGCAGCAGGTTTCTCACGGTGCCTCTAGATGGTGCCATGCAGTTAGAAGTACTCAATCGTTGCTGGCTTTTTGTTTTTTCTCCTACAGGCAGGTCTTTTAATCATCAACTTGTAGCCATTATATAAAGGATATCTTAGCATAGGCTGAACTTACCTTCCTTTCTTTCTTCACTCTACTCATACGTTTCAAAAGCATGCTGTATGAATTAGTTTATACTGGGAAATATATGTTAATGTGGTAAGTACATCACTTTGCTCTGGTTTATTTTATGGTAATTATCAACAGTGGGAAAAGTGTCCCAACAGAATGCAGTGGCTAGTGAACCAACACAAGGAAGCACACTGGTGGGTCACTTGGTGATCCTCAAATCTCTAAATGAACCACGAGTTTTGTTGTACTCAAATGCTACCAGTGTTCAGATTTTTAGAAATACTCATGTTCTTGCTAGAGTTTTAAAAGAACAATGCTTCAGAATAATAAATGTCAGATCTATTTGAGTATCTTTTTTATCTGCCTATTTTAGAACACAGTTAATAGAGTGGGCCAGCTAAGCATGGATATTGTACCATGTCAGTCTCAGGGTTCACTGTTCAAAGGCAAAACTGAGGACAAATGAAAACCCTAACAGCTGTTTCTCATACTAGGACAGGGCAGATTCCCTGTACTCTTCAAAAATTGAGAAAGAAACTGCCTTGCTCTTGAGCCTATTTTGCAGCAATAATACTTGAAATCTTCTTTCTTCATGTATAGACTTGAATTAACTGGTTTATTCATTCAATGCAGCACAGCAAAGTGTGAGCTGGAGCTGTGACTTTGTAGGCAGCTACCACAACTACCAAGCTACAAACTGCTGCTTCTCAGAAGATGGCTCTTTGCTTGCTGTTAGCTTTGAAGAAACTGTCACTGTATGGGATTCACTTACTTGGGATCTTAAGTGTACGTTTTGCCATCCACCTGGAAATATAAGGTATGTTTTTATTAGCAGTCCAAGACCTTGTATTTGTTCACATAAATATTGAATTTAACAGTCTTAAATTCATATATAGAAAAGATTAAAATGGCTTTTAGGTGGTTGGTTAAAAATACAATTGAAAATAAGCTCAAGCTTTGCAGTTCATCCTTACTTGCTTATGTATCCCGTACCTCCCATACTTAAATCTGTATCATGGGGCACACAGTAGTGTGTTGATAGCCCTTCTCTTTTTCCCCATTAATCCAGGGATAAATCAAAGTCCTGGAAAAGTATAAATACAAGAAGGTGGTTCTTTATTCATCTATGTATACATACAAATATGAAATTATATCAATAAACTATATAGGCATAGTGACCTTATCTGTATTATTAAATACATATCTTGATCCTCTCTAACCTTTATTGGAAAACCCGTGTTTGCCTGGCAGACTATCCCAGCAATACACCACTGTGTGCTGTCGTGATAAAAGACATCAGCGTTGCATGGTCACAATGTTTTAAAGACTTAACACAAAGAATCATAGCAGCATATAGAGACTTCTCCCTTCCATGTTTTGTGTGTATGTTTGTAAGTTTTTCTTCTGTGTGATGAAGTCTATTTTATACTGGTCCTCTAAGATTAGAATTTGAGAAGTGTGATTCTGAAACTCATGTGCAGGAAAATTGCAGGAGGCACATAAGTCACCAGCTCAGTAGAGTGGCAAGTTTTCCTAGACCAGCTGCCTCCTCTTATAGCCTTTACTATGCGTTATATTAAAAAATAAATTACTCTAGGAATATATTAAAGTACTCTATTGGTTGCATAACTTCAGTGGACTATGCTTTAATATACAAATTGTGTCTCTTAGTAGCTTTTTTTGAGAATCTTTTACTATTAGAAGTCATAAGGCTTTTTTGTTGTTCTCAAATAGGAGAGTGAGAAATTAACATATGTGAAAACAAATCCCACACTTTCTTCAATTGGAGCAGCCTATAATAATTTTTTTTAACTATTCCTCTCTTTCTAGTTCTTAAACAATAGTAGGGCTTCTTTAAATATGGAAGTTATTTTCCAATCCCAGTGTAAACACTAGTACGTATGGGTTTGTAACTTAAGAGCTTAAAATCCCTCCTTTATATTGGAATGCTGTAGAAACATGTAATCCTTATATATTTACACATACTTGTAAATCTCCCAGTCCTATCTGAGGGTTGTGTGGAAAGTTTCTTGTCACTAGGGGTGAATGCAAAAAGCAAACTCCTGATTTAGATATCAGAACTAAATCTTAATGTTTTTTGCGATTTGTAAATCCTTGCTACCCAGAGAAACAAAGATGAATTCTGAAGGTCACTAACTTGTTTTGACTTTTTACTTCTGTAGGAACATCTGCTTTGGGAGACTAACATGTTCCAAGTACCTTATTGGTGCCACTGATTATGGCTTTCTGTGTTGCTGGAACCTGCTCACTTGTGCATGTAAGATCAGCTTGAATGTGTGCTAGAGTAATTTAATACTTGAAATTACTGTGAAACCTTGAAATAATTCTAGTTCGATTCCAGATTTACACACTACAAAATGCCCTGTAGAAATGGGATGATTTTCATACTTAATCAGGATAGTATTCTGCCCACATGCACGTGCTTTGTGTACGTGTGCAGAATAAATCCTAAGTTAGATGGATGATAACCCAGTAACAGGTAGTATTTCTTACATTTGCGTAGAAGTTGGTAGCATTTGTGTAGAAGTTGGTAGCATTTGTGTGTTTTTATTCACCAGGGAATGAGTGAAGCTATCTGTTCAGGAGCTAAGGCCCTGTGTGTTGTTTGTTTGACCTTTTGTTTGGCCAAGTGAGGTAGAACTGACTGGCTCCTTTTCACCTCTGGCTTCTGCTGTGCTTTCTTTTCAGTGGAGTGGAGTGCCCACCTCAACGTCGTAGTTCTGCAACCTGATCCCCTTTCTGAACATATTGCTGCGGTCTCATGGCTCTCCAAAGAGTCCAGCTGTAAGTACAGAGCCTTCTTTGATAAGTCATAATCAGCAGAATTTAAAACCAGGGAAGCACAATTTTTAGAAAAGGTTTTGTTAGAATTCAGACCATGAAAGCTGCAAGACGGACTTGAGTGTGTGCTTGCACCTGTGGAAACTGAGCCATGTCTGACAGCAGCAGTCAAAACATGTTCTCTCTTCTTCCACCAGTTAGTTTCTGGTACAGGGTATAGCTTGGGATTAACCATGTGCTGTTGTTGAGGGTCTCAAATGTTCTTGACCCTCTCATGTAAATGCGGAACTGTATAGCTATGTTTTAGAGCTCTGACCTAAAATTAAGATAACTCTTCCTACAGAAATGTTAATTTCCAGGTATGTTTTCTGGACTGGAATACTGTGAAATATACCTTCTATTATGCAGTAAAGTTATCCAGGTATATTCCTGCAAACTAGTGCTTGGAGGCAATCCTGTCCAGCCCTTACTGGCTGTGATACCCAGGACTTTGACAGCTGGCCAGGAGGATAAAAATTTCCTTTTTTAAAGAGAAGATATGCTTGGTTTTGCAGTGTTTGTATTTAAACCAAATGAGCCACGGCCAATCTACATCCAGAGAAACCTTTGTAAAGAAAAGATCCTACTTGCTGTCTTTGTTCCAAGAGATGAACCTGAAATTATAAGTTCAGAAAAATACCTTTGGCTAAGAAGATCCCAACTATTTTTTCTTACGGATACACAAGTAAGGAATAGTAATTGGCGGGTGGTTCCTGGGGAAAAACTATTTTCTTAAGCATGGATTGATATAAATTCAGAGTTCTGCTTATGAGCATAGGAGTTTATTTTTGTGATTTTTAAGTCATTGTAAGCCATGCTTTGTTGAAAGTTTTCAACTGCCAGAAGAAAGCTCAAAATTCATTACTAGTTTTCTACTGTGAATGGTTTATGCTACCTCACTGATACAAGAAAGTAGAGTACTTGGAAGCATTGCCTGTGCTGTTTAACTTAAACAACCACCTAGCTGTATGTATTATTGCTGATTATGCAAATGTTCATGTTATCCTCAGTTTCTGTGTAATTTCTGGATGAGGGTGTGGGGTGTTTGTTTTCCCAAAAAGTCTATAGAACCTCTAGGTCCATTCTTGCTTATTTTTGGTTTCTTTACAAAATAAAGAGGAAGAGATGGTTTTGTCTCTTCCACTTGACTGATAAAAGCTTTTGGACCAGTTGGAAGCTTCTGTAGGCAGGGTATGGAAATATGGAAAGCAGTTTCACATGATAACGGTACTATATCCTTCTGTATTTTAGGAGCTAATGACACTTAGCACAAAGTCTCTGGAAGAAAGGCTTACACCATCGAGCAAACAGGTACCTCTTATAGAAGTTCTAACTGATTTGGACAGAGCAGTTCAAAAATCTGATGGTGTTCATTTTGTCATATTGAAATTCTCTTGTATCATGAAAATGCACACCAGATCCTTACCTGCAGTCACAGGCACTTGGCTGAAAGGGCAGTAATCTGGATTTGCTTATTTTTTGAGAAGTGTTGTTTGTAAAAATCTTTTTTAAAAGTATCAGTAAGCTACTCTCTTCCCATTTCCCCTGAGCAAAAAAACAAAAAAACACTTTTTACACAATTGAAGCAAGATGTTTGAGTAAGTTCTTTCCGTATCTTGGTTTCTGTAACACTTGGAACCTCGAGTGTTATCTGAACTGTGCTCTCTGATGAGGATGAACAGTTGTCAGTCAATTGCGACTTACTGGTGAGGAGTTCCAGAAGTGCATTCCAGTATGTATTTCTGTGGAGTAGTCTGGGAAATTGGATCTTTTTTTTTTTTAATTCATGTTGAATAAATGTTTTATACTCACTGAGACATCAGCATTTGAATGATTTGGTTGGTTAGATAATATAGAGCAAAGTAAAAGTTAGTATCTAACCAAAATCCTGTGGGAATGTGGGCATGAGTAATTGGTTTCTTTGGAGGGTGGGGGAATAATTTGATGCTCAGATTAAAGTATATTAATGTAGGAAAATGCCAAAAGTCAAGATGCCATGTTTTGCTTCCCGTTACATAATTTAATCTTTCTGCAGATGGTGCTGAGGTTTAAATGATCCTTTGGTTCTAAGTGGAATCTGAAAAACCCATCCCTAGTTTTTCTGGCACATGCACCACCTCCCATATTTGGAAGTTAATAGGTACATCAGCCAACTAAAATCTGGTCTTCTTGGGTCCAGATTCTGGAGAGTTTTGCAACTCTGTGCAGGATTCTCTCCAGACACCTGACAAAGAATGAGTACAAAGAGCCACATTGTTCAGTTGAGTTAAATTTTAGTGTAGAGCTTTCTCACCTGGGTTTATTCTGAATTTTGGTAACTTAAAAGGAGATAGAACTTAGATTTGTGACACTAAAATTCTGCTTACATTTTTTTCAAGCTGGCAGTAGAAGGAAGTCTTCCTGTGACCCCATTTAGTTTGCTGTTGGGAAAGCACAGATGTCAGCAAGCACAAGAGGATATAGACCTTGGAAAACCAGTTGTTCGTCATAAGCAGGAGCAAGCTTCACCTGCTGTCAAAGAGGTAAGAGTAATTACAGTAAATGTACAAGCAAAATCACAACAAACAAAATCTTTCATAAATCTTCTGTTTTATCTTTTCAGCTTTTGCACACTCCAGCACACGTTTTGCCATCTGCTTCCTTCCTCTGCACTATATTTATTAACTCACTGCTCATCTCCAAAGAGAACAAAAGGTAAGAAAAGTTCAAGAACTCTCCTTAGTTACTGAAGTTACTTTAAATTGTGTACATCTTTGTTTAAAGTGTAAAAGCAGTTTTGCAGCACTCTTTAGCTATTCAGTAAGTTAGTAGAATACTTCAGTGTGGCAGTGGTCTGGCTGTTCAATGTATTGGCTCTTTTGTTGCTGTTATTTTGACTGGGATTTGCATAACGTGCTTATGGGCAAAATGCTGCCTTTTGCACTCAGACGTTCTCTAGGAATTTAACTTTATTCCAGGGATTTAATGGTTTTTTAGTGCTATTTTTGATTAAAGATTAGATTCTCAACTTTATATGAAATTACTGTGGCTTCCTGCATGATTTTTGGTTTCAGTTTCTAGATACACCAAGAAGTTTCATCTAAAGAATTTGTTTAGAACTCAAATTTCATTTCTCATTAAGCTACAAAATACACCTGTATACTGGAAGCATAGCTAACTTTGGCTTACAATACATTAATTCCAATTTAATAGAGTAGTTTGATAGGTACTTAAAATTGTAGCTTACTCCTCTGAGATCAATGTATGCTGCTAAAAAAGGAATGCAGGCACAGGGCTTACGACAGTAATCTTGTATTAGGATTAATATCTTGTCACTTACACTGAAGCCAGTTAAACGATTGCGGTTTTGCGCCATCTATTCTTTAAAGTATTTCATTAAACTCTGCCAGGCCAGAGATGAAGACATGTCCTTGGAATCAGCTGTTGTTGTGAATTTGCCAGGTGGGTGAGTAGGTGGTTCACAGGGCCAGGGCTTACCCGGAAACAAGCACAGCTGGAGCAGCTCCTGTGTGTACTCTCTGTTCTGCCATAACAGCAGCATCCTGGGTTCTGCCACATTGTGTTGGCCACTACTGCAAGATTTCTTACTGCATGACACAACAAAATATCAACAAAACACTGGCAGAAATCTAGTACATGGAAACTTTAATCTAGTTTCAGTCCTGAAGAATGTGAGAGTTCAGTGACCTGTGTAAATATTTGCACTTGGAGAGTTTGTACTTTGGCAGTGGTGATTAGTATGGCTGTGCATTTAAAGGGACATGTAAGGGCTTCAGCATTGGGCCCTTGAAGACTGACCAGAATTTATCACTGTATAGTGTATATATTATACAGTGGATATATTATTAATATTAAATGCTTTTCTTTTCCTTGGCACTGTGATATTGCTGTGTGCTTCTCCATTTACATTTTGTGAGTGATGAATAGTTTGTATTAGAACAGGTGATTTTTAGAAGGCCAGTACTGTTCTGCAAACAGTTCACTATTAATGACATCTGGAATATTTACACAACAGACACTTGAATTAATACTATTAATTACTGTGTTGTAAATGGTAACTGTTGTATATAATTCTTTGGAATTGTTTTTTACTTCAGCACAGGCTTAAAACTCTTGAACTCTGAAGGGAACACTTTAAATACCTCTCTATGCTTAAAAAAAAAAAACAACCAAAGAATTTTTTTTTCTTTCCTAGTAACATTCTAGGTATTGTAGTAGTTTTTAAGACCAAGTGACCTTTTTCAGATTTGAAAGAGAAGAATGGCCTTCTTGAATGCTGTCTCATCTACCAGTAAATCCAATGTTTCTAATACCCTAGGACTGTGATGTTGTAACATTTGTCATAGTGCTGACCTGTCTGCTTTGCAGTTATGTACTATTTTTCAAGAAACAAAACTACTTTAAGTTTACTTAGGGGAGAGCTATTTAAAAGCTGTCTTGAAATTGAGATGGTAGGAAAAGTATAGTAGTTTTAAAGTAGACTGAAATAAAAAGAAAAATAAATAAAATCTAATGTTTACTGAGTTATTTGCATGATAACTTACTTCTCCCCTATAGTATGAGATACTATGGTATGTGAGAGTACCCATTAATTGGGTTGTTTCCCATCATCTTCCAGTGCTGAAGAAACCGCTGATGAAGTAGAAATGGAAAGTGAAGAAGCAGAGAGTGATTCAGATGAGGAAGATGTTACAGAAATGGAACAAGAAGATACAAGCCATATGGAATTATTAGGAGAGATGACATGTAAACTGTCTAAATCCCAGGAAAAAGAGCTACGAAAAATAAGAAAAACAGACTACAGTTGGATATCAGCCTTCTAAACAGACATCTTACTTTTTTTATACTGCAAGTTGAAGCTTTGTGGACTAGATATTCTTTTTAAAAGTTTTTCAGGTCCTCTGGCCAAAAATTTTAGCAGCTTCTCTTTCCAAAAGAATGCAGAACTAGGGGGAGGGATTAAAGTTTTGAAAAGCTGATTCTGCTCTTAGTTTATTATTGATTCTCTGTGACCTTAGAAAACATTTAACCTGGTTTGGGGGCTTTTTTTCCCCTCCCCCTTGCAAGTATATTTAAAATGCTAATAGCAAAACTGAGTTCATTATCTGACTTGTGATCAGTTAGCAAAGTGACAGCTCAGCTGCTGAAAATCTTTCCCCACTGAGGCTGGGTTACTGCTGCCAAAGCAGCAGCAGCAATTGCCTTCAGTTAGTGGTACAGCTTAGATCGAGGTGTGGCAGGGGAAATCACGGTGGTTCTTTGTGCTCTATATAGCTAAGTAACAAGTCTCCTCCTCAGAAGGTCCTCTCCAGGTGTTAAGACAGATAAGAAGTGGTTTAACATCCCTGATTTGAAAATAGAGATTAATGTTTGCTGGTGTTCACAGGGTATGGAGATTCTTTGGCAGAGGATATTCAATGTATCAGAGCACAATGAAACCTTTCCAAATATCAAGACAACTACATTGTGTAGATGTATCAGTTTACCTGACAGCCAGTTAAGTAGGCCTTTAATGCATCAGCTGGAGTTCCTATATATATTATTTATCTATACATAGCAGAGTGTAGAATTAGTTTGAAGTGGTGAATTTGAGGGTCTAAGAGTGAATATAATCTCCCATGGTGTTGCAGTATGAAGGCAAGCAAATGCGAATGGCATAGGTCACTAGAAGCTCTGAAGAAAGAATATTTTACTAAAACTACTCAGATGAAAAATGCTGGAAACAAGGACAATCCAACTCTTGTCAGTGAAACCTGAGTTCTCCCTACTTAATCTTTAAAACAAAGTGGAGGACTCTTTCCTCCCTCTCCTTTTTTAACACCATGTATTGGAAGGCAATTAGTGGCAGCACTTTTTTGGGAGAATGTATTCTACAGCAGATAAAATCTGTCACTTCCACCCATGTGTAGAAAACATTGAAATTCATCCTTAGGCATCAAGGAAAGCACCTCAGAATTATTTTGCTGGCAGGTTTACTTCTCCCATTTTAGCACAAATGTGGTGTTTGCTTCTAGTGAGTAGTGCTGGCCCTTGATGTGGTGGCAGGTCCATCAGCAGCTGCCTTGGGGTTAAATGGGTCCCAGGCTACAGCCAGAGAGGAATGGATGTTGTACCCAGAATGTTGCACAGCAGTGACTTCATTTGTACATATAGGAATCAGGTACTTTGGATGTTGGGCCTGCTGTGGTGAGGGTGTGGGGGACTCTTCATCCCTGAGAAATGGAAACCCTGCCATAGAGACAGGCACTGAAAAGAACTTAAAAATAAGTCTAGCACTAGGTCTGAGTGCTGACTGAATCAATGCCAAAAATTAGTTTAAAACTTATTACAGAAAAGTTACCTTTTTATTCTGTAAGTTCACGATCATGGATGTCAAGACATGAATGTGGGGATATAAAGATACTTCAAAAGACGCTGCTTTCTGTAAAGAGCCTTGGCATGTGTGCCATGCAACTTGAATTGAGTGGTGATAGTCCATTGCACACTCTGTATTTCCTTCTAATCAGACATTAATGTTAATTGAACAAATAGTTAATTGATACAGTTTCAGACTAAACCAGCTCGGGTTAATTTAGTCCCATGGCAGCAAAGGGCTCCTGCATCTTCTCATACAATGAAGTCAGGTACCACAGCTCTTCAGACTATCGTTACTTATGACTGTGAGACACATTCTCTTATATCATAGATTACTTAACCTAGGAGTAGTATTACTGAGAATTTCAAGGAAAGTTTTTAATATTTAAGCATTTTTGCTTCCTTGTGTAGGCCTTAGTGAGCAGAAAAATAGCATTTTAAAACCTGTAAAAGTTATTCAAAGTTCGTTTGCCTGTAAGTTCATGTATATTTTATTTCTATCACAAACTAACAGGGAGAGAAGGAAAACACGCTGACTCTGTCACAACTATGGCCAGTTTTCTGCTTTTGCATTTTTTCCCTTTGTGTAACAGCTATTTAGATAATCTCATGGTATATGCAGCTGAAGCAAAAAATCACAGCTCCCCAAATGTTACGCAATTTTTATTTCCATCCCTCTTATCTGCAGATCTGAAACTGATACAACCTTTTCAGAACCTTGGACCCAGTGGATTTTTCCCTAAATGAAAAGTTTCAACAGAACAAATAGGGAACATGAGTTAAGACTGTATCTGATAAATGGTAGGTTTTGAAAACTCAGAAATGTTAAGAAATAGAAAATACAGGAAAATAAAAAGATAAGTAAATAGATTCCCCCCCCTTTCAAATATGTACCATACTAGGAAAGACACACTGAAAGGTTTTTTTTTTTATTAATAACATCAGACTTCAGCTCTGTGAAAAACAAGTGTGAGCTGAGCAGAGAACTATACACATATTGTTGCAAAAGTGCTGCATCAAAGCCTGGTGTTGTGTTACTGTGTCAGCAACATTTAAGTGTGGCGTTAAAGGTGGAAACGTTACTATCTGTTCATGAGGGCTTTTTTAAATTCATAAGTTCTTGTGAAAGTGAAATGCTTTCCTGGAAGCCAACTTAATATGAGCAAGAGACAATTCACATGCAAGTCAGCATCTGAAGGTGCAGTTTAGTTTTGTGTTCAGGCAGTAGTGCGTTGTTAGGAATCTTCATCAAGATACAGCTTTTAGACTTAACCATTTGTCATTACTAACTATGTTTTGCTTTGCACAGCAGACTGAGCATACTGGGATAACAAAGAGGGCCCTCACTTTGTAGTTCTGAGTGCGTGATTTTTCTACTCAAGAAGGAAATACATTTCTGGTTACAGTTTTACTACATTTAGTAGGCACATTCTGACAAATCTTTTAGAAAATGTCTTCTGAGTGACACTGCCATTACAGCTCTGAAGAACACGGAGGGCTGCTGCTGGTCTCTCTCTAGCTGCTTTGGAATGCTTTTGTTTTAAAACAGTTTTCTTCTGTACCTCAGTATTTTTACTTTTTTTTTAATCTTGTGTATCTCAGTAGCCATGAACAGTCTCCGTATTTACTGTGATGCCCTAAGTCAAATCTTCTTTCTTCTAAAGGCTACTTTATAAAGATTTTGTTATTCTTTATTAGAAAGATTTTACACGAAAGACCATAGAGAAGGAGATTGAACTTAATCTCATGATTCCAATTACATGATAAATACAACAGGTAAGAAAATACCCTTGCAACGCATAGAGGTCAGTGTTCAATACTTATGGGTGCTTTGTGCATCACTGCAGGACAGCAATTTTCACAGAAGCAATCACAGCTTTATTTAGGCTGAGGGACAGACCACACAAGGGTGGCAGCTGCCTAGAAGGGGACTTGTTTATTTCCCAAATTTTCCACTCAGACAAGTGGTGGGATAAACATGAGGGCCTAAAATTCCAGCAGCTGTGGCAAGTATTACAAAAAAAAAAAGATAGGCAAAGCCTTACGGAGTACTTCATGGCAGTGGGCTTTGACTGAGGGGCTGTTCCCTGAGACTGTTCATCTGCTGCTCTAAATGCAGAAGTGACCAGTAATTTTAACCCATTTGTTCCAGTCCAGTGTAGTTCCACAGAGACTGAAAATCACTGCTGTGCATTGGTATTTTGTGAGGCCCAAACTGGTAATTAGTTAACAGCAGCTCCAACACATGCACTGTCCTTGGTGGGCAGACTTGGCAGGAAAGCTGAAGAAAGCAGCTGGTATTACTAAACAGTAGTTGCTATGGTTTTCTTGAGTTCAAGAACGGGGAAAAAAAGCCTGCAAATTGTGCTTCATGTCTTAGGATCACCTGGATCTTTGTATTTCAGCCTAACAATCGTTTTTCTGTCTAGCCTTGAGGAGGCTCTTTTAGATATCTCAAATCTGCCAAATCCCAGTCTGCAGTGAGCCTTCTAAAGCATGTGCTAACAGCCAGAATTAGAACCAACAGAGAATAGGACAGAGGAAAACAACAACAACTTCAAATATAACTCAGAGAAACCTGTACAGACCTTCTGCCCCAAAGCAGAGTAACTGAGGTATATTTATTCTTGACAGGTATTTGATTTTTCAAACCTCTGATAAAAGCCATTCAATGGTATGGGACTACCTATTCTGGCAGTTTTTCCTAATAAAAGTAATCTTCCTTTCCTGCAAAATTTCTATTCTGTTCTTTGATAACAATCTTTAGGAAAAAAATGAAAGCACGCTACTCTATTTTCTTTAAATTAAATACCATCCCTTTTAACTTTCTATTTTTGCTTTTCCCTGGGTCCTAAGTGGCACCAGAATCATCCTTCAGCCCTTCTTTGGGCTAATTGCTTACAGGTCAAATTTTGTTCTATTTTATAATTTCAAAGGCAAAACTTGTAAGGGTAATTTAATACATTTCTGGATAGTCCTGGAGCCTGTTCTTTCTCTGTTCTGGCTGTTAACTCCTTGCTGATTACCTTTATTATCTGAGTTTTTCTGGTGATGGCAGAAGCAAAGGCAGCAATTTATATCTCAGTTAATACCCCAGTGTTTCACAACAAACACCTCTCCTGATGCAGAATCACTGCAGGGCACTATTTTCTGTGGATATCCCAGTTTGGACTGAACAGTGCAGACTTAGCTGTGGCCTCTGCACAGCATTTCCTTGAGGAGTTAAGTAGTGGATTGTAATGATGTAAACTGGAATTTAGCCAGGGCAACAAGGTCACTTGCCTCTAAGGTTGCAAAAGACATTTAAATAATACTCTGAACAGCTCTGCATTTTAACTACTTCACTAATGTAAAGGGGAGAGCTTGTCACGACAGAGTATCTTCACAAGATGAAGTCATTATCAGAGGGCAGAAATCATGAACAATATTTGTATTTGTACTGTAAAGCCAACTCAGGATGAAATCCCTACTCTTCAGAAATCACTGACAAAGCACCCTTTGACTTTATAGTCCAGGGTCACAAAGTCACATTGCCAACAAAGTAAAGTACTAAATCTTAAAATATTGCTATAAGCAGTGTTCTGAGTTGTAAGTGTGGTTTGAAGGTAAATGTAGCCCAAGCTTCTTACAAAGAATTTCTTGTTAATATTATTGGTAATACAGGGTACGAAGCCCTTTAGGTAAATACCATGATGTGGCTGTAAGGAAAGTTACCACACAGCTCTGGAACCTGCGTATCAGCAGTTCCCGAGGCTGTGGTTTTCTCAAATGCTTTGAACACGTAAGTGACCACTGTGGAAAGAAGCATTCCCACCTTCCAGCTAACATCTCCTGCCTACTTCGGCATCTCCTGTGCCACGAGAAGCTGCCATTTCCTTTGTGGGGAACTCGCTGGGGAAAAAAAAATCTGCTTATAATGAAACAAGATAATACATGAATAAGTAGTTCAAGATGTTCACAGAACTGCAGTTCCACTGAGAACAGGGTAGGACTTTTCTTCAAGAGATTTTTCTATGCTCAGGATGTGAAGTTTTAATGTTATACACCCAACCCCCTCTTGTTTGTCCCAGAGCCTGTCGCCTGTGCTGGGAGAGCTGTAACCACACCTAGAACATTCCCAAGAGATGTTTGCTTGGTGTGATACCCAAGACAGCTCAGCTCTCATGCAGCAATTCCTGGTTTCCCCTTACACCCTCTTCCTCCTCTCCTGAAATAATAGGTAAATAAACAAATAAAGCAGTGGCCAGCAGTTCAAAGAAAATAATTTTAGACTGATGGCATTAGACTGTTGAGGGTGATTATTCTGTTAGCTTCTAAAATGAAAACTCTTAAAGAATTACGAGGTTTTTAACAGGTAAGGAAGTATCATTGTTGGAGCTATGACTTTTGTCTTCTGTTGACCTTTCCAGATGCAGCTGTGTGACTAAGAATTAGGCTTATCATTCAAGAACACACACTGCAGCCATTAACTCATCTAATTTCTTCATGAGAGCAGCAACAAAGGAAAGGTAGAAGGTAGTGCCCAGAAAAGCAAGGGGTTTTGCCAGTTTTTGAAAATGGCTTTCATATACTGCTAGGTCCTTTATTTTAAAATAGTTAAATTATCCCAGCTGTAAAGCTGGTTATCTGTTACTGTTATTGATGCCTCAACTTATGTTTGTTTGCAGTGCTACTTAGTTTATTATGTTTTTAGATTCAAGATTGTGATCAAAGCTTCAAATATCTTGGCTACTTGATTTCCTTTAGTGACCAAAGGAGTTTTCATTTCTTCCTCAAACCAGTGAAACAAGCCAACAAACAAACAAACTCTCCAACATTATCTGAGATGTTACCTCTTTCATTTTTAGTCACTGAGTTTACAAATAATAAAGTAACTTGGCACTCTTGTAAAGTTTGCTATTCACAAACAATATATAATTTTCACCAAAGTCAGACGCTTCTGCAATGAAAGCTTTTGTTCAGGCTAAGTTTCCTCTGTGCTTTGAGTTTCCCTGGCCCTACTCCTGTCTTACTTGCAGTCCTAGCTCTTCTAAGGAAGAAATACAGGGAAAGCAGGGACATCTTTCACAGTCCTCTTCCTTTTCCATTTTGAAAATGAAGCTTAAAGTAGCAAGAAGTTCATAATTCATTAAAATTATGTAAAGATGAGTTCTCAGTATGAAAGACAACTAAATCCTGCCTCAGAAGAAGGATCGGGGTGGGTTTGACATCTTGGGCTGTCACCCTATGACCAACCAGGAGCTCATGCACTGTTGGGATGACAGCTGCAAAGACAATGAAGTGCAAGTCCCAGGGCACATCACTTTAGCCTCCTGATTTTTCATGTGAGCTGCAGATTGCTCCATTTCCCCTATCACTTCAAAGAAGGGAAAGTACCAAAAATACAAACAGTAAAAAGCAGTGCATGTGCTCTTAGTACAAAGAGACTATTGAAACCCTGAAATATCCGATCCTGAAAAGAGCCCTTTTTCACTTTGCACAGCACAAACGAAAGCTGGATTTCTGAGAATTATCACATCTGTAGGAAAGGAAAATTTTCATAGTGCTTGCCCCATCAGTCTGCACAGTATGTTATTTCTGGACTGCATATTCTGTGAGTAGGCTCAGGATACAGTGACAGTTTATCTTTCCTTTTCTATGAAATCTACTCTAGCTGATCTCAAGGATTAAGTGGAAAGAAAAACTCACATCACTAGCAAAATAAAAACCCACTTCTAAATCAACAGGTTTAGATGAAGCCAGAAAACCACCCTGAATGCCCATCACTGCAAATCACCTGGAATCCATAAATAACAGCTTTCCAATTAACCAGCAAAGAATGTTCCAAAAACATTTCAATGTGGAATAATGCAATGTCAGTAGAATACTTACAAAACAATTAAAGATGGGTTGGGATATACAAATAATGGAGGTTTCCAGCTGCCCTTCTCAGCTCATAAATAAATCAAGCCAATTACACAGTTCAGATAAAACAATTCAGTAGACCCTGTAGAAATGCTGCAAAGATCTCTAGATAGATAAATAGATAAATATAACACAACCAGGCTTGAGACCTCAACTTAGACATGGATACTAGTTCAAACACAAACATGTCAAAAAATGAGAGCTTCCTATTTATAATTTTAAAAATTTCAAAAGTTCTGAAGTAGTTTTTTAGAGTAAATATAACTGTGTGATGTATAATACAGAAATCCTGCATCCAGAGAAATAAATTTTAAGCATGCTTAGCTCTCTGTTACTCCAGAAAGAATGAATCTGCAGAGACTCACAGGTACTGCTCAGATTGCAAGAGTAGCGTCAGCAAGCAAAGGAACAGCAAAGGCGAGCAGACTAAAGGGAAACATTCCTTAAAGCTTTCGGAAAAAGAAAACCAAAACGCGCTATGCACAGCAAAGTATTGCCAGTTTTTCCCATAATTTTGTGGGTTTGGGTTTCATTTGATCTCCAATGGCTGCTTTTCGTCTACCTGGAGCCTTCACGTCTCTTTTCCATATTTTTCTGGTGCCAAGCCACAGACTCCTCTTCAGTGAGATGTTCATGGACTCTCTCCTCTTGCCAACTGCTCATCTCAATTAACTTCCTACAGTGTAACCTCCCAATCCAACAGGGCCAAACCTGACCAAAGGGTTCAAAAGTTATTTGGAAGGGGAGCGGGGACAAGGGAGACACACACAGAGAAATTGCAGGAAGTTTCATTTTTCTCACGGAAATGACGTAGAAATCAATTCTCTCCTTTTGTATAACTCCCTCCTAGGCAATCATGCCAAGTGGGAGAGGCAGCTGCTGTGCCTTTTCCCTATACTCACACACTGGGCCACCTGCAGCACCAGGGATGGAAAAGGTTCTGGATGATCATGCACAAATGCTGACCTATTGACTTAAAATATATTCCAAAAAATGAAATCTAACAAATTCAGACTAGGTCACTGTTCTAAATAAGAATAACTAGGAAAAAACAAAAAGGACGCTTCCTGTGGGCTCATCAAATGGACTTTAAAGATTACTAAAATTTCATCATCGTTTTATTACAGAAATTCGTGAAAACGTGTTCAGCCAAAGACGACTCAAAAACGCTACACGTGCAACACAGCAGATCACACTACAGAAAACAACAGATTAGGTTTGACTCTGGGCAACAGTTAGGTTTGACTCTAAAGCTTTGAATTTTTATTTTTGTAGCATCTTATTGTCTTGCTCCAAGTTCACAGAACCTAGAGCCTAACACCAATAAAATTTTTTCTTAAAAAAATATCCAAGCTTTAGAGAGAAGTAAAGGATCTCCAAAGGAAGACATGGATAGCATGTGGAAACTGTTTTGTTTCTGTTTTAATTTCCACACATTTCTACACTAATGCAAATGTGGCCCTCATAGAAATAAAGTTTAAAATATGAAGTGCTTAACAGAACTCAGAAAACTAAAACTTTTAATGAATTATTTGTTATAACGTTTTTCTCCATAGGAAAAAAAATCTGTCTGCTTAACAATAGGGATTAGGTTAGTTTTCCTAGCATTTTACTGAAATAATCACTTTAATTGTCATTTTCCTTTAAGTTTCATACCTACAGGCTCAGATCTATAGAATTTAGTAAGAATGGAATCAGCAGGGCTCCAAGGAAATGATCTCGGGATCTTTAGGTGTTGCTGTTTCTCAAGAAATTAGATGAATAAGAAATTCCATACCAAACATTCAATTCAAAATGATTAATTGAAAAGTCTGTGTTTTTATTAGATCCAGTCAACATTAATTATTTCTTAAGTAGAATCTGAGAGGTACAAAGCAGCTTTTTTAAATCCTGTATTCATTTTCCAAATTCAACTTGACTACTCATTAATGAGATCACACGGCAAAGAACGAAATGTGAATCAGCCCATTGTGCAAGTTTGCTAATCCTGTGTTTATTGCTTGTCCACAAAAAAAGGTTAGGTTTTCATGTTCATAAAGGAAAAATTAGCATAAATGAAGGAAAAATCTGCTTAAGGGAAGGAAAACTAGAATATTAGAAATATTTGGGAAAATGAACAATTCAGAAATGCTGAAGTGCCCTACAGGAATAAGTTATTGAGAGAGATTAAAAAAAAAAAAAAAAAACCACGGGGATTTCTAGGGCTATTTTCTGTAAAACAATAGTGAAATAGGGCTACAATGTTCATATTGCAGATCAGGGGGGTTGAAAGGTACCAGCAAATATGACACTGGTCCAAGTTTTTTGAGGAAACAAGGTTATCATTGCATCTTTTGACAAGGTGAAGGGTGTCTCGTGATGCAGGGGGGTATCTGCTGTTTAAAGAGAGCACAAACATTATCTGGAGGCAAAGAGGGGTTTGTGTGTGGTCACTGGCACAAGCAGAGATGAGAGTCAACACCAGCTTTGGTGGGGCATGTAAGGCCAATATATATTCCAGATATGGCACAGGGCGATCACTGCAGATTTATCCATTTTCTTGTCACATCGATGGAGGCAAAATCCATCTTAAAAGCCATTACTGGAAGCTCATTTTTATGAATTTTATGGCTTTGAGGGTTAGAAACCAAAAGGAAACAGCAGAAAAAAACAGCCAAAACCCAAGCCAATTTCCCATCCACCCCCATGCCCCCAATTCTGAAAGCAATATTATTTGTCATTTGAGATTATGGGCTTTGGAGAAACTGGGTTTGTTAACCCAAAGTGTTTAGTTTGCTCAGTTTGTGAGTCCCTTGTGGGTGGGGTAAAAAACAAACAACCATACAAAACAGCTGTGTTTGCATTTAAACAAACATTAATTGATTCAAGTAATGAGTAACCTCAAAAAATAGTTCAGAAAGTTCACAGCATCCTTCAAATATTTGAAGACTATTAGAAATTAACTAATTGAATTTTTAAATGTGCTCTTTTGCTACAACTATATCTGGAAGCAAGGGGTGGAAGGCACACCACACTTGTGTGTAATGGATAGAAATGAAAGAAGTACGAATTAAATACTCTGAGAGGTTTTCTTGTCTGTAAATCTCCCTTCAGCCTCCTGTTTCCAGAGGACACAGTTCTGTTACACTTCTGCTCTTTCAAGAGAGGGAAAATACTGTAGAAGTAACCTGGCAGGTGGGTCTGTGGCTTTCTCAATTACTTCACCTCCCTCAAATGCACTGGCACATCCCATAGGTGCATGAGCAGATGTTGGGATTTGCAGCATATTCTCTTCAGAGACACATGGCAAGTCCCATCTGACACCTTAGGGAAGGTCTGCAGACAATGGCTGGAGCACCCAGCATGGCTGAGAAGGAAACACAGCACCCATCACTAGTATAACACTGTCCCATGGCTGTCCTCAACCACAGGAAATGAGAAGATGGAAAGGTAGAACACATTTTAGACATGTGTAGTACCTCTTTAAAGGAATTTGACATGTCAATAGTATATTCCATAAAACAAGACAAGAATTTCTTACTTTATCAAGTATCATTCCTGTGATGCCAGATATCACTGCTTGGACAGATTTTACTAACCACTTGTTCCATTAAACTCTTTCAATGGTGTATATTGTTGCCCTCTGAAAGCAACTGTTATTTTGAAAGAGAAAATGCAACTTTTGGAACTATTTGGTTTTTAATTTATCTACTTTTATAATCATCTTAGCCAAAATAAGTTACTAGAAAACTGTCTGCTATTTATTTACATTAAATTTCATGCCTGTAATTAATTTATATTCTTATAATTCTTGAGCCACTTCTGAGTTTTTTCTACAGAAATCATAATTAATGTAAAATGATCCTTTGAGCAATCCATAAATAAAATACAAAGTGCTGTTCTATAGCAAAGAATCTATTTCCTTCAGTATTTTACTCTGTCCATAGTTTAAGCAATATCAACTCCCAGCTGCGAACTAGCCAGAAAAATCAGGAACTCTCTGCAATGCACCAACATGCTCAGAAACCACTGAGCTGGTGGCAGGCAAGTCCAAAACATGTACCTCATTAATTAATACCACATTTGTGGATTGTACACTGATTTGTTGAATAAGTTCCACTGCTATTTAGAAAATAACGTGGTAATCAGAACCAGATGATATACACAGAAGATTTATTATTTTCTTAGTTTAATTCTTCTAAAACACTGGGGCAGATCATACTACTAAAAAGGATAAAAATAAGCAATTCTGGTAAAATTTAGCTTGCAATAATGGTAGTTTAGTACACTATGTAAGTATTTCCCCTCAAATCAAGCCCTGACTGTAGCTACATGAAGCTGTAGGTGCAGGGAATGCCAAGCTGAGACCAAGGGACACAGTAAAGTAGCAAATCTAGTCAGAGAACTGTTCACTTTGCCAGAGAAGTTGTTTTTACAATACTAGATGCAGCGTATTGATTTTTAGTAGTCCAAATAAGATCTACATTTTTCTCAGTCTCTCTCTGTTCAGAACTTTAATAGCACTGAAGTTACAAACTATAAGATCCAGTCCTTCCACATGAGTTCAAGTACATAAAGTTAGTCTAATTTAATTTACTGGGACAATTCAGATGTATTAGGCATTACTTACATATGCATTTGCAAAAATCAAAGACTTCTAGATCCTTTCAGAGGGTGGAAGTGAGGGTAGGAGAGGAGACAGAAATTTCATGTAAAGGAGGTGGGCACCACAGGTTCTCAACCAGCTTCTGGTTTTCCAGCACCACAAAAGGTGAAGGGGTTCCATAAGATTAAGCACATGCTACTGGTGTATAAAATTTGATTACATTCTTTATCTCCCCAAAGACCTGAGCTCCTATATCTACCAAAAGAAAGGCTTACTCGGACAGCAGTTCAGCTGCTTGTGCACACAGCCACATTTAAGAGTACAAACAAACCCCACTGAAGCCCATGACGTCAATCAGATGGAGAGGTTGGGCAGATAGGACCCTTTTGTTGAGCAAAAGTCTCAGCTGAGCAAACAATGACATGATCTTCCTTGGTTCATGTCTGTAGTGCATTACAACAATTCAAGGTAATCAGGCACATAATTATATTTGTACTTTGTATTTGCTAAGGTTGAGTGGCTTTAAAAAATTATGGCTTTGGAATTCCAGTGCATATCTATAGCTGCTTTTTCACATTTTCCATGACAAACATACTTCTCTATCTCCATGCATATGGAATAAACCCTTTCTCAGAGCCATGACAGGCATAGATTACCTTATATCCCTCCATGTAACACACACATTACATAACACAGCACGAGCTGTTTTCTGCTGCAGTAGCTCCTGACAAGGAGCTAAGGCTTGTAATGGCAGTGGGAAGCTTAAACCATTCAGTTCTAACAGAGAAATGATATCACACATCCAGAAATCTGAAAATGAGGCTGCCACCAAAAGGATGAGGACTCTTGCTCGATGGCACTGAAATAACGTGTAATTTTCTGTAAACTTCCTGCATCCTTAGGGAAGCTGGCACAAGATGTCACTCTGCAATATTTCAGCAGTCAAGGAATTTAAGAATCGTAGTCATGACCAACTGGGGAAAACAAACAAAACAACAAACTCTTTGAAAAGCCTGACCTTGTGTCAGGGACTTATTAAAGGCTTGTTTCTTGGGATCATTTGGGAAACCATCAGCATTACTACACAATTTGAGATTTGTCTGCTGGAAAAGTTAAGGATCCTGCTGAGAAACTTGTTCTGTGTATCGTATGGCAGAAAAGCTGTTAAACCTACAGCCTTTTAAGAAAGATGAGAAATAAAGCTGTTCTGTATTCATGTAAAGGATTAGGGAAATCTTGTACAGGGTGACAAAGGCCTCTTATTACATATCCAGCTGGAGGCACCAGCGCTTGAAGGAGCAGCAATGCCTTCAAGCACACTGGTGATGTTTAAATAAATAGAGTTTGCTTTCATTTCTGGAGAAACTAAACCAATCCCAATTTATAATCACAGACTCAGATAGTTTACAAATAGTGCCAGATTCAAATTATCATTGAAATGAGACAGTTCTGAGGCCATATATCCCAAAAAATATTACAGCTTTGGATCCATAAAATCACGATCCATAACTACTTACACTACTGAGAATGCTGATATTGCATGGGACAATAACACTGCTGTGGACAGTATACCAAAGCAGTTTAGTTTGATCTTTTCTAGTTTTTAATTTCTCACACATGGTTTTTAAATTCATATTTTGCCATGTGGAATATCTTGTCTTTTAGTAAATGTAAACTGAAAAACATGCCAAACTTCACCTTAATTCAAAGAACATATTCTCCAGATCAAAATCATATGATTTGAGGGTCATTTTTAATCCTTAACCATTATTCGTGGTCATTGAACCAGTCACAAGTCAGAGCACTTCTCTGCTGCTAGCAGTACGTAAAGCTATGAGAAAGCTGACACAGCAGATAAGCTGTGGCTTGGATTACTTACAAAAGGGGATCTTTCATGCTTAGCAATCCTCACTTGTGCAGGGAAAGGACAGTTTGACTAACCACAAAAAACAAAACAACTATTGAGTAATGCACAGTCTTCATTTTAGAGCTCCCCTGTCCAGTTTCAATATGGATTTTTTTTCAGTTTTTCCATTAAATTTTCATATCTCGCTTATTTATTTTAATTATTTTGCTAAAGTATGAACGACCTGGTAGATAAAGCAAGGGATGGTTTTGTTGTTCCACTGGAATATATAACCACAAAGGCCTCTGGAGCCACAGAAAAGACCATAACAAGAAACATAGACAATCCTTAATTATTTACTCCCTACAAAGCACAACTTGTGCTGTGTGGCCTCATCCTGCAGAAGCTGTCAATAAGCGCAACTTTTGTCCAGGATAAAATCTAATTTTTGGGAAAAAAAAAACCATGAAAAATAACTGAGATAGAGAAAGCATGAAGTGAACCTTTCACTGAGCTTTTTTATCTTCAATTTGTGATCTGTGGTAACTGTATGACTAAAGAAAAAAATATCATTTTTTAATTCAAAAAAATGTACTTGTACCAAGGATTTTACACCATATTTGAATTCCAAAGAGGAAAGACATCCAGAGACTAACAGCACACACATCTCCCAAACTGCACTTGGTTAGATTAATCACAAAAATAGCTTTAGAGTCTCTGGGGTCAATACAAAACAGGAAAAGTATTTCCTTCCTCCAGCTCCCCAGAGCTGGCTTCCTTCATGAATTGACATGTATTTCATAGGGCTGGGCAAGGAAGCAGCTCTTCTGCCCTCAGCAACACCATGTAGCCATCCTGACCCAAAATCCATTGTGAAGGAGAAAAGAAAAGAAAGGGAAAAAAAAAAAAAAAAAAGCAGAACATGCAAATTCACGCTGTCCACCACTGAAGGAGAATAAGGGAATGATGAGTTCCATTAGGCTCTGGTTGCTACAAACAATTTAATTTTTCAAGTTTTTCTGTCCCTTACAATGGAAATTAGCCCTCAGATAAAGCCACTGAGGAATTGACACATGGTAGGACTGGACTATACAGGGAGGTTAATGAAATATATATGTTATTCCCCTTGGATTTGACTCCAGCAAGTCATTCAGTCTGAACAAACAAGTCAGTCTGAAGGCAGGCAGAGTTGTCTAAGGCAATTGAAGGCATAAGAAGAAAACACAATGTTTAAACTGTACTCCTTAGACACTCCATTTTTATTTCTCTTCCCAAAATGCCTCTCTTGGCCTGGAAAGAAATTCATCTTGCTAAAGAATCCACAGTCTGTAAACAGAAAAAGAAAGTATGGAAGTTTAAAGTAAAAATATAGAATAGAAATGTTAACAGCACTGAGTAACAACGAGGTAGACGCTAAAAAGAAATATTTAGTTGTTGGTCCTGACCGGGATTTTACCTGAGAGGGAGTTTGGGGCTGAGGAGAGAGATTTGCCTGTTCTGAGAGGAGCCTTTGCCCATCTCAGTCACACAAGCAGGAAGACACAGTTATCTATCTGCAAGAGCTGACATCCCTGCTCTGGCTGTTACCAGTGCAACAACGGCCTGGAAAGTAAAACTCTTTTGCTACCTCAGCTCCTGATCACAAGGAACTAAAGTATAAAACTAAACAATTTTTGTCTTAGTTTTGATCTTGGACATAAGCAGGACCTAATTCCATTTTAAAAAACATCAAGTCTGAAGAGCCCTTTAATAAATGGTTATTAAACAAATATGATACTGAAAACCAACTGCATTCATGCCTTGTCCTAGGGAGGCATTCAGCTTCTTGAAAGAACTACAGACATAATGGCTCAAATGCATAGTTTAGTGCAAATTCATTACAGAATTGAAGCCATTTTAACCTTTCCAGGAAACAGAAACAACAATCAGTTCACACAAGTTTTGGACTGAGCATGAATGTCAAAAGCAAAATGTCCACAACCAGCCTTCTGCAAATAGTCTGCAGAATCAGCAATTTTACAGACAGAACTAAGAGTCCCGCAGTACAAGAGGGCCACATCACCACACTGACAAACTGTACACAGTTACACCAAGTGATCACAGACAAGGCTTGAAGTTGTTCTATGATCCAACCAGCACAAATAAAATAATATTAGAGTCCCCATTTTTTACTAGTTAACACTGAACTATTATTTTGAGGAAGAAACAAATTGTCTAACATGTGGATCAAAAAAACTGGGATCTCTTTGTTCAAAAGCTGTCTCTGTTGAAAAAGTATTATAGTAAAAATAAAACTTTTTTTTTTATATGAGCAATTTCATTTCTGCTTTTAATTAATTTTCCAAGTATTCTAGTTGTATCACAAGGGTGATGGCAAGCAACCTGTTCAGAGAGCAGTTTAATTCATTACATATAAGACAACAGACCTGTTTTTTTAAAACTGACCTACAGGAACAACATAAGCAGCAAAAAGGGTATAATCCTGAGAGGCAAAATTATACTGTATAGGACTAGATCCCCCAGATGCTTCAGCTGAAACACCTGGAGATATATCAGACCATAGTCACACTACAATCACACAGCAGTTAAAGTGTGAAGATGACTGCTTTTACAATCCTCTACAAAAGTAGGAGGAATTGGCCATAATTCTTCTTCTGGAACAGCAAACTATCTTTTCTTTCTGGCAAGCAGCTGAGTTATTAATGTTTGTAAAGTAAGTCAAGATCCATCAATAGAAAGTGTACCAGGAACGGAAAACACATCACCACCCATGTGCTACAGACACCTCCCTTAACTTCACTCCTTTGAAATCCAGTTTGAATTAAGAGCTACACAAAACTTTGATGTAAAGCAAATAATTGTTCTGCTCAAAATACAAGCTGGTTTTGTTCTTTGAAGATGTGTGGCAGTAAAGAGAGGGAAGTCACAAATGATTTCCATGGGAAACATATGACTCCACTGCACTCCTATCATTGCTCAGACATCTACTCCTGGGTCTTCTGATTACACTGTGAAAGGATGCGAAACCTCAGAAGTATTATTTCTTGTATATTTTTACATGTCATGAGCACAATGAATTTGCTTGCTCCCAGGGGCAAATCATAGAGCACGCTTATTGCTAGAATCAGAACGCACTAAACTCAGGTTTTGATCTATTAAAATAGTCTATTTACAGCAAAGGTTTCCTTTTTGAAGAAACTTCCCTTCTAAAATATCAAACTTTTTTGCACTTGTATAGTTTGATGGTACATATATGCTTAGATGAGGTTGCACCATTATGCATGGTGTGCATATTGTGGTTTTGGTACTAAAGAGCAAAAGCTGATCTAGCATAACGCATTTTCCCTTGAACATGTAGGTCTTCACCAGAGAGAACCACCAAACTCATCTGAGCAACCCACATTCCCTGTTTGTAGTGGCACAAGTATTTTCAGAACATAGCAAAAAATTGCATTTCTGATGGTGTAGTAAAATAAATTGAGTGAAAAATAACTTTCATTCACGAAAAAGCAGAAAAAATGCCTAACTTTAGCAGATGACTGGTAAGCAAATTTATTTTTACAGCTTTATAGGCACACAGACTAGGGCTTTATATACCTCACTGGATTTTATCCTGTTCTGGTTCAGTTTTCACCACTCACCTCTCAAAGAGTCTGAACATCTTTGCAACATCTTCCTGCTCAGAGCCTCTTGGCAACACTCAGCCATTTCACAGCTGCTGCCAGCTATCCTGTCTTTCTGGCAAGTATCTGCATCATGTGAAAATGACTTTTGGCCCAAAATACCATTTCTACAAAATAATTTCTAATCAAAATTTCATTTGAGAATCCAAAGTTACTTGAAATTAATATTATACATATAATTATGACTCATATAACATTTACCTCCACTTTTAAGCTTGCCTGTTTTGGTTTTAAATTTTAAGCCTCTCTTAGATAAACAAGTGACTTCTCTGAAAGAGTGAAAACAAGAGGCATTCTAGACCACATTCAAGGTGAAAGAGTACATTAGTTCTTTTCAAGGCAAAAATAGAGATCATGTGAGGAATGTGCCAACTTTCCATAGATAGCCAATAGACAGCAATTTAAGTTCCTAATTGCATTTCTGTTTTTACAAGGACGGGAGAAAGAGAGGAACTTCAAGGAAATGAAACTCCCCAATCACAAGTATCAGCATAATTACATTTGCAGTGTCTATGCTAAAAACATGCATTTTTCTTTCTAAGTACAGAAAGAACAGCAATGTTCTAACAAGTGACCCTGAGGTAAAGGGCACCCACATGAATTTTCTGGTTCACACAAGAGTAATGTTTTGGAGTTGACAGAGCCTCATATTAGAAGCCACAGTAAGCCCTCCTGATGCTGAATAGGCACTGGACAGGCTGTTCAGTGGCCCATGCATCCTTGCTATTCACAGCCTTTGAAAAAGCAGATGAATCTGCTCTCCAGCACGATCTTCCATATAAGTGGCTGCATGGAAGACATTTATTTAATGACTGAGGTGAAGTTTGTGGTGCAAATTAAACCCAGATGTGGTACACTGCAGATGGTGTTTTACACGTTGGTGACCTCATAGCCACACTTTTCAATGTGCATAGAAATGTTTTAATGTACACTGCACCTCTCTTTAAGGAAGCATTTCTGCAATTTTGCCATTAAATTAGTATTTGAAGTGTAACGAAATATAGTCAAGATGTCGTGGTTTGGAAGACAGGCATCTGTTAAGGAAAGTGGAAACCTGCCTTAGAGGATATGACTCCCCTCCCTCCAAACTGTTATAATGTCGAAATCAAAGGCTCTCAGGCAGTGATATGGGAAAAGGAATAACAGTTCTTTACTCGTATCTATAACGAGGAAAACAAGCAACAATAACAGTAGCAATAACAAATAAACAAACCAGAAACCCGGTGGCAGCTTTCTCTGGGCTGCCAGACACCGCCCCTCCCCTTTGGTGCAGTTACGGTCACGGCCGGCAGGGGGCGCTGTGGTGCGAGCTCAGCTCCTCGGTGATGGCGGACGGAGCTGAGGGCGAGGCGGCTGCACGGCGAGCGGAGCTGCAGCAGGGAATCTCAGGGCAGCAAACTGGGCGGCAGAGCTTGTCCACTCGAGCAGGCAAACAAAAGGGTAGCAGAGACTCCAGAAAGGAAGAAAAACCAGGCAGTGCTGAGCTCCGGCGGCAGCAGTGAAGGGGAAGAAGAAACAGCAGCTGTCTCTTCCAACAAGTCCTGGGAACAAGTGTGTCCCTGCCCACGGCCAGCCACCTTTTTCTTCTCTTGCCACCTGGCTATGTTTTTAGTCTCTTAAGTGCGTCTTTGTCCCTTAGGTACTCAGTCGTTATCTCTTAAGTACCCAGTCGTTATCTCTTATGTACCCAGTCGTTAAGGCTCGTTAAGGTATCTCTAGCCATAGGATGGAAAAATTCCCAACCTCCAACACAAGACTATTGATTTTCCCTCAAAACCAGCTTAAAAATTTCCAGTGATAGACACATTATCACAGGACTGTGGCCTAAGAACTGAGCTTGTGTCACACTGTGTTCAGAGATGCAATGTGCCAGGGAGGATGGAGGAGAAACTGGAGATGTGAGCAGGTGCTTTGAGGCATTTCTTAACAAGCCCCTTTAAAGTGCTATCCACTTTTGTGGAAGCTCAGAGGAGCAACAATCTCAAGCTTGGATATTGAGCTAAAGATGTCCAGCAGGTCTGAATTTCAAAGCAATCTTTAAAGGTGGCTGACTTCTAGTTCATAGAGAGCCTTTGTATTCTCTCTGTTAGAGGGCAGGACAGCTGAAATGTCTACCTTGCTGGTAGTTTTTAAGTAGAAGTTACCAGAATCCAACAATTTTCTGTTGCTTTTGTGCAAAGGGTGATGAACAACAATCTGTTCTCAAAACATGAGAATTTCTTTTGGCGTGTTGGTTATTGCAGAAAATTTTCCTTATGTTCACTCCCACATCTCTGCCAGTCAACAGCACCCAGACTGTTTGGAAAACTTCTATGCAGATTTTTCACTTGTAGTCTCTCAACTTAAACAGTGAAGTTTTCCTGGCTCTTGTTTAACTCAGGAAACAGAGCCAATAATGGGCACTGCTACAGACAAAGGGAGAACGAATTACTTGAGTTGGAGTGCTACAGAGCTTAAACCACTCTAGTGACTGTTTCCTATCATTCCTTGTGTGTGAAGCCTAACTTGGAAGAGAAAATTAAACTTGCAAAAAATTTTAAAATCTTAGAAACTGGATTATAACTATTTTACCTCAAAGCAACAAATTGTTTCCTACTTAAAGAGATTCATTATTGTGTTCTGCAAGAGCAGTTTTGTGACTTGATAATCAGAATTCAGGTCTGTGATTTAATGCAATTCAAAACATGCATTTGTAGTAATAAAGCTGTCTGAGAGTAGAGAGAATACATCTGCTGACCCTGTGAGAAGAACTTGTAGCCTGTAGTTAGAAAAATGGAGTTATTCCATGAGCAGCTGTAATTGCCATTCTAATAATACTTTACCAGACAGCAAGACTTTTAGTTCCTTCTCATTCCTATAGGCAGTAGCTCACGCAGAGAATCTGCGTAAAGTGCTTGATGGAACAGTTTAAAATGAACGTTTACTTGAAAAAATAAAGGCTTAGGCCTCAAATCAATAGACATCACATTTGTGGCATTCAACTTTTAAGTTTATATCCTTCTCATTCTAATAATAGACATTTTCAGAATCCAAAAATGAAACTGAGTGGTAAAGGCAATATTGTTTTATCTTTAAAATGCTGGAAGGCCCTGTATGGATTTTTCCCCATTTTCATTAAACCCTGTTATCCAGCTGAAGTTATTTCAGTGCTTACACCAAAGGATGCTTGATTTTCCAGGCACACAGAACCACTGGCATGTCCAGTTTGAGTATCAGGATGTTTCACACAGAAGAATAAAGCTAAAGCAGGTAAAAACAAGGCATATCTCCATCCAAAAGCACTGTGTGTGTTGGTAAGGGCCTTTCTTACTGGGAGATAAAAAGACAGAAAGAAAAGGCTATCACCACCTAGGAATTTCATAAGCATATTTGCTAAAAGAATCTGAAAGTGCAAGATATTGTAAAATAATTACCTTTACCAGCGTTCTGGATTGCCAAAGCTTTCTGTCTAATAGAAGGATCTGTTTGAAATGTTTGAAGCTTCCAACGAAATTTCAATGCTTTATGAATTACTCAAGGAAAAAACAGCCATTTCAAGAGCACAGTTTTAGTTTTTTTCCATTAAAAAAAGATGCAGGTACAATGTGAAATGTCCTCCATCAGCTTCTCAGAGCCTAAAGCAGGGAGATGTTCAGCACAGCTGTGGCAAGGCTCCAGCAGTGGTAGGAGGAAAGCTTTGTCCTGCCTGCCAAGAATCTCAGCGATGGAGAGCAGCAAGCTGAACTTTGCCTTACATAGTGGCTGACAAGGCCAGAGGTCTGTACAGCTTTCATATTTTCATTTGGCTTTACTTGCTTACAGAACTGTTAATACTGTGGGAATCCAGGGAGGAAAAAAACTTTCATTGTAAGTAACTAATTCATACTGTGTTAAGGCTATAGTCAGAGGTCAGCTTTCTCTATGGTACCCAGTACTACAGATTTATTTTAACATACCTTCTCATAAAGACTTCCCACACACACTACATACTGCCTGATAGGGTGGATTTATTAATCTCTCAACCTAAAGAACCTCTGCTTTGTTAGAAATACCCAAGAGAAATCATCACATGACATGCCTCACATTTGTATTTCCGTGCTGAAGTGTTTAATCTTGCCCATGAACAGCTGAGGGAACATGAGAGCCCCTAAACCTTCAACAGCCATTTTCTTGTTACCTTTACCAAAGGACAACTGACATATTCCTGGAAGAGTTTTATTTTGTTAATTCTTTGCTTTGTTGCTATTCCAAAGCCTTGATGAGACATAACAGTCATTCTTTCTATTTCAGTTTCATAATCTTTTATGCCTCTAAAATACAAATCTGTGGGCTGGGACTATTGCATTAAGGAAATTTTGGTGTGAATTTGGTATAAATCACAGAACAGCTTCAAACAAAATAAACCGATTTTCCTCTTCCCTTGGAAAAAAAAAAACTAACAAGTTATTTGGGATTTGACATTTAATAAGATTTTAATGTTCTGCTTTGCAGAGTTACTCTTGCTTAGAGAATGCTGCTTTTTAAGTCACACTTTGGATAAGACTCAGTATTTTGTCTTTCTCAAAATATCATTTGAAGCGTGTGTTCTTTTGTTGTTAATTTTATGTTGGTTTTGCCAAGAACATCCAAGTGCTTGAGGCTGAGTGAGATGTTTTTCCTACTCAAGAAGTCTCTTTTCCCCAGCTCAGTCGCTGAGCCAGCATCTAGTTCTACTAATGGACACTTCACGTTAATTCTAGATCATGGTCTGAAGCTGTAAAGGCATTTCAGTGCCTGACTCCCACATGAACAACAGGACTCACTACCTCCACTGAGAACTGTGTTGATTATTTTTCACTTTTTCAGTAAGCACTGCGCCATCAGGTCGGATTCTTTCTACCTCTCATTCCCAGCCCCTGTCTGCAAAGGAAACACGATGAGATTTTTCTCCAGAGGAACATGTTTGATTTCACAGATACTGGAAGTTGCCCCCACAGGCTCTTTTCCTCTCCATGCAAGGAATGGGGTGGATGTGCCAAGGGGCATCAGATGTGCTCTACCCTACTTTCTGCCTGAAAGTTGAGAAGGAACCAGGAAAGCTGAGTCTATGGAACATGCAGGTTAATGTAGCAAGGAGGCCAAAGTGTTTTCCCACAGTACATCGCCATATCAGGATTCTTCCCAGGGATGCTGAAGGACAAAGTGCTCCTGCACATGCTATTAGCCAGTTACCCACTGAGATGGCAGGACAGTGAGGAGAGGGGATCTGTGCAGAGTGGTCTGTGTGAATAAAGAGAGGGGATTTATGAACTGCTCAAGTTTCTGTCATGTGAGTTTTGTTTCCTTTTTAGTTCTAATCAGGATTTTTGTGGCAAAGGCAGCAAGAATATTGCTTGCTGCTCATGAAGCTGTATTTCTGCTATACAGAGTGAACACTTAATCACATGAGTGGTGCACACCTGACTGTAGATTAAACAAGAGCTTCTCACAGATATCCTGTATTTTAAGATTGTTGAATCCTACCTTTCTCATTATACTTATGTTCACACTTACACTGTCAGTTCAAATTTCCAGCCTTACAGCTGACCTCTGTCCATTGTATCTTCTTCTTGTCAATGCCAGACAGAACCCAAATCCCCAAAATACATCCAAGCTGCTTCCTCTGTATTAGTAGCCTTAAGATCACTAATGCTCCCACCTCCATGCAAAAGTAATGAAAGTAATCTGGTACAGAGTTGACCCTGCCATGGTTATAATTCATGGATTTCAGCTATCTTTAGTTCAAACTTAACTTTCTCACAAGAATTAAAGTTTGTTAAAGAGTGCCACAGATAATTGTATTCAGCAGGAATACCTTTAGTGATCACTGTAGCCATTTGACTGAGTTCTCTCACTATATTGTATAACCCAATGTGTTCCCATACTTACTAATGAGTGATACATTAATGGAATTGCTATATAATCACAGATAAAGGAAGAAAGGAAAACTATTACTAAGAAACATGTGATACCGTGAGTCTTAAGATACTCTTGAGATAAGTCTGAGCTACTTGCTGGCTAAGAAACTGCTGAATCATGCCCTTAGACTCATACCAAAAATAGTATCATTTGCCACATTTGGCAAAGCATATACAAGCTGTTAATGTTCCCTATTGTTCCAACCTGCTGATTAGCTGCTGGTCACAAAAGATGAAAAAGCATTCTCCTACACTTTCTATCTCCCTAAGAGGAAAAGAAGAGCAAATATGTTTGCTCCTACAGTAGCTCTCCCTTTCACAATATCAGCTTTTAACAGAAAATTCCCAAAACCTTTTCAAAGCATTCTGTGAGCTCTCCGCATTTAACACACCTTAGAAGAAACTTTACTTGCCTTTTTACACACATAGCATTGATGGGTAGCAGATGTGACTCAGATCTCAGTTGTAGTCCTCACTGGTGAGACTGTGATGTTCTCAGCACACGATGTGTAAGTTATTTCTTAGACCTAAAAGGAGAAAAGAACACTTCTTGATCATTTAAAGATTGGATTAATATGAGGAAAGTGACTCTCTCTGAGGTCTAGGAAAAAGTAACTTAATGCCAATAATGAGGAGGGAAAGGTTTTAAAAAGTTGAGTTGAAAAGCTCCAGCTGGAGCTAATTATGTTCTCTAAGAGGCTTTGTAATTACTGTGTTTTCTGGCCTTCAGCATCACATAGGTGGAAGGACAGAGAAGAGCTGCCCTCTGAGTTTCTCTGTGTGTTTCATTACTTTCTCCCTTATTCCTTGTGTCCTGGTGTGACAGAGCCCCAGACTGAAGTCCTGGGTTTATCAGCAGCAAGGGTGCCATGCAGGCTGCTGGGATGAACTTGGTGCCATCTGTCTGGGGTGGCTGGACACCCCTCTTCCAGCAGCACAAGTCCCACCCTCTTTCCAGCCCCTGGTGCCAGTGTGCAGGGCCTCTTGCTTTGGCCCTGTTGCACCACAGCTGCTGCCAGCCTCACCCTGGGAGTGTTAAGGACAGGGACAGGGACAGGGATAGGGATAGGGACAGGGATAGGGATAGGGATAGGGATAGGTCAGGTAGAGCAGTCACTCACAGAGGTGCCGAGGATGCAAAATTGTAGAGGGAAGACTAAGAATGGAAGAAATATTTTCTCTGCTTGGTGTAGGAGTGTTCCCAGCTCTCTGGTTGGACTACCATGTAGTATTTGGCCATTTAAAACACATTTGTGTTTTTAAGAAAAACAGATAGTGTAATACCCTTTAACCATCTGCTCTGTAACCTTTACCCAAGTGTTTGGGTATCACATAATAAAACATTCTCATGCCCTTTATAATACGGGGGGGTAAGAAAAATATCTGCAGTGCCACAGCCACTTGAAGTTGCCGCTCTTGAGTTTTATCTGTAATTTAGATATCAGTAAATGCAGGATGTAAATTTTCCTGCAAATGAAATCCATCTTTGGAAAGCAAAATAAGCTCTAGGCAGGAATTGTGGACAGTCTGGCTCTCCAGTCTCTGTGGAAGGCAGTTCACTCAGGAAGCAGAGGGTGGTGTATCCAGTTTCCTTTACAGAACTTTAACTTGTGGTAGGCTGGACACGTGGAGTCTGTTGAACAGACAGGCTGAGTTAATTTCCTGCTTTAGCAAAGCTGCTGTATCCCCATGGCATGGGGGTTATAGGTACTTTGTGCCACATATTTCTGCTATACAGAATGAACCCACAACACATGATAATCACAGTTACCTTTGTGCTATGTATTTCTCACAAGTTCATGAGTAACTCACTGAACTCTTCAGCACAGCTCTAATTAGTTAATTCCTCTTGGTCTCTGCCTGATAGGCTGCTCTTTTTCCTGAAATCCCCAAACACATTTTGCTTCATGATCCTAATTTTTTAGATTTCCACAGCAAGTAACTGAGATGATTAGAATCCAGAAATGGTGGTCCCCTGCAGTCACTGAGCCTGAAACACAAATAACCTGTAGTAATTAACTTTCAGTCAGTGTCAGTAGGATGGTACACAACTGTGTTGGTCCAGGTGACTTCAGAGGCAGCAGGAGGATCCAAAGGACATTTACTGCAGGGGACCAAGTGATGCTTTAGAGTAAGGGACCAGGGAAAGATGGAAATTGACACAGAATAAATCAAAGCACTGAAGCGTGCAGGGATTTAAATGACTAGAAGAGAGGTAATCTCATGAAACCAGTTGTCCTTATTCTGCAGCACGTCCTGCATCACACACTCCTGATGGGCTCCTGTACTTCCTTCTTCCTTTTATTGTCCCAGTCTCCCATGCCTCTCTTTCTATCAGTCTTACTTTGCTTCTCTCTGAAACCCAGTCAGAATTTTTTCACTTCAAACTAATGCTTGTACTTCAGCGTCCAGTACTGGCATACTTTCACCCTTCCTATTGTTTTGTGATCACAGCCAAACTTCTGGATAATTCATTTCGCATGATGTAATTTAAGAATAGTTGAGTCATCCTCAAGCACATCTAATAATGCCTTGTATCACTTCCTCAGGATGGTTTTGAGAAACTGGTCTTTCCCTTTTTATTAACAGTGTTATTCGTAGATGTAAGCAAAGTCAGCTGAATAAAAATGCATTGTAGGAACTGCAGTCAGTACTACTGAAGTGAGCTACTCCTCACTATTTCATTGCTTAAACTTTTACCCAGTAGCAGTTTTCACAAGCACCAATATATAATGATTAAATTGTTTTTAAAGTATCTAACAAGAAGCAGGAAAACATATTGATATCTTCCTATTCTGAAGTATTAACAAGGAGGATTAGAATTGTAATTTTTTGTTACTGATTCTGTTCTTTTAATAAAGAGAATGAGAAGACCAAAATGGTAATAACCATTCTCTGAATATATATTTTTGTTAATTCAGTACAACATTTGCTTATTGTCCTCTCCCAAGGTGAAGGGTCTTGGAATTTATAATAGTGGATGGATATCTGCACAGAATGACCTCAAATAATGCTTAAGGATGATCCCAAAAAATGCTGCACACATTCAGTGAATTACAGAAGTAAAAGTTGCTATTGCCTTGGCCATCGTGTTTGGCACTAGGTCACAAGGATAGCCCATGAAAACCGTTGAGAACCCTGCTGAGTGCCACCAGCTGGGTGCCCTCTTGATCCCTCTTTTCTGGTCTTAAATTTGTCAATGCATACAAAATTATCTTCAGCAAATATGTGATGTATTAGAAATGTATAGTCCGAGAAATCACCACCTATCCTGAACACACAGGCGTGACTTCCATGGTTAGGAGCTCTGTGGATGAGGAGGAATGTGGCAATGGTTGAGGAGAATGCTGATCTGTGCTTCAATTCCTTTGTGACATTTCAGATGATTTGCCAGAAAGTGCTGAGGTTACTCACATGATCTTCTAGTATTTCTGTTTCCACGCTCTGATACTCATCTAACCTCTGTCCTCCTTGACCAAGTGGGAAAAGCTAGACAGTAGGTAGATGCAACGTGGAAAAGAAATACAAAATCAGCCTGAAGTTACAGCTTTCTGCTGAACATCCAGCTATCAGCCTTGGTCTCTTCTGTTGGCTCTGTTCCATTTAGATAAGACAACATTTAGATTTTATCACAGCTAAGCACATAAAATGAAACCATACATTCCTATATAACCCTGAACTTCAACTGGTAACCTGTGCTAATAATCCAAGTAAATAAACCAAGTTACCATTTTGTTACTGAAAATTTAGACAGTTAGCAAAGCAGAACTGGATAAAAATTCATTATTTGTAGAGGGAAGACATACCTAAGAAATCATCTTAAGAAAAGAAAAATCTCTCTTATTTTCTAATCAGGGTGCTTTTGCTGTGAAACCAAAGACTAGGCCTCCTCAGGTCTAATTCCTCTATTCAGAAGGTCTGTTCCTCCTTGTGTCCGCACAGTCACACAAAATTAAAGAAAACAGAGGAAACAAACAGTGGGAGAACAGTTTCTTTTCCCTCTTTTGCCTAAGATTAACCTAATGACAGAGATTCGGGAGAAGGAATTAAAAGTGATGAGATATATTTTATTCTTTTGTAGCTACTGTGGATTTTGCATGGAGGCTGTTGATACCTGCCAGCCTCAGGCACTAATCAGAGCAAGAAATACAGAAGAAAACAAAAGAGCCAAAGCATGACTCTACATCTTTGACAACTGAAAATCCCTGGCAAGGCTATCCTGGGATAGTAAAGGCATTAAAATTATAGTTAAATCTCCTTGAACTGTGCAAGACAAAAATGGCTTTATAATAAGGTATAAGAGAAACATTGTGCTAAAAGGAAGTAAATAAAGGCTTCCCAACACATACAAAGTTTCTTGGTATTCCAGAGGGGGAAGAAACTTTTCAAAAGACATTCAGGAGGTATTCTTGTACAAACTTTTCTCTCTGGAGAAACATTTAAATTTTTTTACGTTCCTTCCACAGGCATATACTACTAGTGCTATTTTGTGTGTTTCTCTCCAAGAACTGTTTGTATTCCAACTGCCCCACAGCGTGCAGGGGTTGTAGCACAGTTTCGTATCATCCATTCAGTCCACAGATACTTTGAGATTACACTACTGAAATTTGCAGGGGGTTTGTGCAAAGCAGCTGTGTCGGTGCTTAGACAGCCACTAAGGAAGCTCTGCAGCTTGGATGGGCTGCTTGGTGTCTCTTGTCCCCAGCTGTGTTACAGTTTGCTCCAGTCAGGAATGGCTAAACAATGCCAAGGTCAGTACAGGATGACAGGGAATAGTATATTGCAGTCAAGCAAATAAAGCCAAAACTGTCCCAAAGAATGGATTCTTTATCTTGTTTGGTTATCTTTAGAAGATAAATGGACTGCAGCACACTTCATACTGTAAACAGTAACTTTGACTGGCCTTACTCCAGTAGCAGCTGAACAAATATTTCTAACATGGACAACTCCTCCTCCCTCTTTCCCAGCTCGACAGACCACATGTTTTTATAAGTCCCTGTCAGTTCTTATATGTGATGTGGTTGGCCAGGGAACGGAAGCTCCCAGAAATAAAGGAATTCACATATGGCATTTACTTTTGCAGCAGCCTGACAACCAAATTATGCCTTTCTAGAAGCATCTCCAGAAAATACACTGTCCAAATTCACCAACTTAGGAGCTACAGCTCATACCTAAATCAGCAGGATATCGACAGCTAAAGGAGCTCAAAGGAGGCTGAATAGGATATGTGCATATAAAATGCAGGCAGGCTCTGCATAGGAATATCACATGAGCATTTGGGAAAACAGTGAAGATCTGCTGTATTAGTGCTTGATGAAATCGGTGGTAATTGTGAAGTTTTGACAGTACTTAGGAAAATACCCTTTAATTCTTATAAAATCTGCCTGAACATTTTACTAATCCTGCAGAAGTACTTTAATAGCAAATTCAGAGATTGCTTATAAACTGAAGGCAAACAGTAAGACTAGTCCACTGCCTCAGCAGCAGTTCTAGAGGCAACACTGAACTCCAGAAGAGCTCCAGAAATACATTACATGCAATTGGTGAAAAACAGAGCTGGAAAAAATGGTACAAGCCCTTGAAGATTCAGGACTGAAAACTCCACAACTTGCAGGGTTTCAAGTATGCTGTAATCTGACCTGGCTAATGCTTGTCTTCTCAAGCAAGATTACACATTATTTCCATCCCCTCTTACACAGGTAGGTATGGTTAGCTTATCACCTCAGTCTCCAAATGACCTGAATTCTTTCACTCATTTCACAGAATTACAGAATGGGTAAGGTTGGAAGGGACCCCTGGAGATCATTTAGTCCAACCTCCCTACTCAAGCAGGGTTCCCTAGAGCACTTTACTCAGCACTTCCTAGAGCTCTAACTGTTGTACTGTTCTGGCTTCTCTCTGGTTATCACTGCTGTTCAAGACAGATATGGAGGAAAAATTGGATGCAAGTCTTCATTTTCTTTTCAATTCCAAAGAGAACAGGGGCCTGTATGTTTCAATTCATGAAGCATACATGCCATAGATCCCATTTCCATTTATTTTTTCACATTACTTATGTTTTCTCTTTGTTATGCTATAACCTCACGATTACTTTCTACAACAATGGATAAGCATTCCCTACCCAGTATTTGAGGAGTCGGTAGGTTGTGCCTAAATGCAGTGCCTTGCATCAAATTTTATCATACTTTTTTCTGGACTACTTCATCAGTTTATTACAGTGTGCTGTTGGCAATAGACATAGAGCCATATCACACATGGCATTACAGACATGACATTTTTACCCACTTTTTTCCAAGGACACAGGACTCGGCAACCACACTATTCTCTGCAACCTCCTTTACCTCCTGACAAACAGCTTTTGAAACACTTGGTTAATTCCAGCTAAATATGATGAAAGAGGAAGGTCTCAGAAGTTTGACTGCAGCAGGTGGGTAGAGGAGAAGCCTGGAACTGTTTCCATTCCCCAAGGTCTTTGGCAGAGCACAGGCCTGCCAGGTGCTGTTTGTGCACACAGCTGGCTCATCCCTCTGCCCCACAGCACTCACGGGCCCCCTGCACACGTGGCACTCCCGAGCACATGCTCTGCTTTGCTCTCCTGATACACCAGGGGAGGGGCAGCGCTGCGGGACCACCTCGTGGAAGAGACCGGATTACACAAGACAGGCGTGGGAGCCACAGCTATTGCAGCTGGGGGCGTGTCTGGCCTAAGGACACGCAGAGAGAGAAAACCACACTGTGGTGGTTCTGCTGCTCAAGGAAGAGCTTACCTTCAGCCTCGAGTATGGTGTCACTGAGATGCAGATATGCTGTTATACTGTCTCCCTCCTAACTGATGTGAACAATGGCTTACCATGAACAATGCTGGGGTATTTTCTGAGCCACTCTGTACAGCTTTAACAAGTGTTTTGCTGTTGTGGGTGGGGTTTTTCGATCTTAATGAGTTATGCTTAAATATCTACTGTACATTCTCTTTCCCTTACCTGCCAAAGGAAGGGACTCAGATTTTCTAAATATAAGTAACTTTCCATACATTTTACAAAGTATTAAGAACTCTTAAGTCTGCATGTGTGAAAATAGATTGCTCCATCACTCTATACCAAGAGTAGAAAGCACACAGTTGTATGCTGCTTCTCTTGTGACCAAATAAATAAAGTTTAACTAGAAAGAAATATTGACCCACACAAGGACAAGCTGGAAGTGTTTGAAAAAGCATTATTGATCAGTATGCACTTTGTCCATGCTTTCTGCAAGCCTTTAAGAAAACATCCTTGTTCAGTTTTTTTTGCCCTTCAGAGTGGCAAGAGTGTCTTTTTTACAGCAGAAGCTAACGACATAGTCTTATTTCAGGAATAAAACACTTTTTATTCCACCATGCAGTTAAAGCACCCACAAGCAGGAAAGAGAATGTGTAACTAGAGAGCAAGACAAAAAAGGACCATTACTCTAACACTTACTACTAACTTCTCTAGTACCAAGTACTTGAGAAAGACATGAATGCAGAGTATGGCACAATATGTTCCTGGAGAACCTGAAAACAGGCCAGCCTTAAGCTACATCTCTTACTTGCACTCTTCCCTACCAGAAAGAGTCTTTACTCTGATTCCTAGGACATACATTATGTACTTTATAGATGCAAATACAGCAGTGACTGTAGTATTTTAAAGCTACTAGATATGAACCTACTTACTTCTTTGGAATTTCTAAGAGACAGATTTCTCATTAAAGAAACTGATGCCTTAAGAATTTCTAGCTTCTATTCTTCATGTGTCTGTAGGTTTGACGTGTAGTTCTAGGCCTCATATAAAACACTAAATACTCTGTTCCCAGCGCCTTTAGCCAAAATAATCTCCTCTGAATGGGGATCCAAGGATACTCTTGCTGCCTCAGAGCCCCAAAAATATGTAAACAACAGTGAACTGGGGGGGAGCAGGCTTGGGGTGGTTCACATCATCACCTAAGGTTGCGATTGAAGAATTAAGGCCCAATACGCTAATAAGACAGAACTTATAAAAGGTGAAGAGCTCATGACCTGGTGTCCATTTTTGGGTGTCACCTCACAAGGGGGCTTTGTTTACCCTGAATGTACCTTAAAGGCCTTTAATAAATCTGTCTGCTTTTTATTCTCCTAACTTTGTCTTGGCCTCTGTTTTGGGTAATGCTGCTTTAGGCATCAAAACAAAATAATTTATAGTGAAGGGCCTGAATTTACTCTTTCCTTTAACAAGATTCAGCTTTCAATCCCCATTATCAGTGCTCACTTTCTGAAAATGCCTTTGAAAAGCAATTAAATATGTGAGATTAGAAGAATACAATACAGAATATACAACATACTTTTCTTTCCACAGGCAGGGCTGATATCTAAACTAGCTAGTAACCCAAGTAGTGCAACAAGCAAACAAACATTGGTAGATATCTCCAGTCATTCTACCCTCTGAATTCCACAGGGGCTTAAAAAAACTCAGAACTTTGCAAAATGTTTACAGCTGAGTAAAAAAACCCAGTGAAACTACCAAAGAGTAAATTGTGAAGGGACTTCTTCAGTTTAAAGAAGTGTTCTTTACCTATTAGGTACACAATATCATTCACAATCTTTTTTCTTTGTACTGTTATATTTACAGGGGTGGATATGTGTAACTGCATTTTCAAGTCAGTATTCTAACACTTGTCTTAATTTGTAAGTGGCTGTGAAGAAGGCAAATATTAACAATTTGGGACAAACCATAAAGGTCTGTTTCTAGGAAAAATCTTAGTTCAAAGAGGAACCAGTTTAGAGAATTCCTAGTGAACCAATGCAACATCCTTCTAAAGATCAATTCTTTGTGCAAATATATACTAAATACACAAAGCTAGAAGCAGGCCTATATGAAATATTCTGGGTTTAGTTTTGAAAAGTACTTGACTGCTAAAAGTACTGCATTTATTTGTGACCACTCCTATGCCTAGGGTTCCCATCTCCAAGCTGATGCTACAGAAGGCCATCATTTCAAATTCAGTATGATAAAGATATTTGGGAAGGTAAAATCATTTGCTTTCTGTTGCTCAGCAGGCCAAGACACAAAACTGTTCTATTACTAATGCAAGACCCAGGCTGACAATGCAAGACCACAACTTTACCTTCATCTGTTATGTCTTAACTTACCACCTTGGATGCTAAATAAAAAGCAATTCACCAAAGAGTTAAAGGGTCATTGAAAGATGTTGACTAAACTCGTCATTTGCTTCCTCCTCAATGCAGTTAGTTTGTGCTTCATGGCTGTTCCAACCCATCATACAAAAAAACCTTTCTGCACAGGATCCATGCTAAGTGTAACATACCAAGATACCAACAAACCGAATAATACAGGACAAATTAGTTTTTATGCAAATTTATTAATTAGCTTTAACAATAGTAATACATAAATCAATACTATGTCCAGCATAAGGTTGTACAATAAAATATTCTGGTAAGATTGATTTCTAGTGCGTACATTTTTAAGGGCAGTTTTCATCCAATTTGGACATTTTAATAAAAATAAATAAATACAAGGCCAAAAATGCTTACTTAATGAAAGTCCTGCTAAGTAAGACTTCAGGCTCCACACTGCTTGAAAGCACTACTGAGTACAGGTGTCTGCACACATCTTGGATTCGGCACACAAATGGGCTGTGCTCAAGCAGCATACTTGTTTTTACATCCAACACAGACCAATACATACAAGTTTTCCAATTTAGACTTCCTTAATCCTCTTAGAACTAGCATTCACTTTTCTATTTTAGGATTGTCTTACCTTCCAGCTGTGATATGCACATATGAATCCTAACAGCAGTATGCTTACAAAATACAAAGCTCCAGTCCCCTCCTAATAGTCCTGCACTATCTAGTGGAACTATTTATGAAACAAATTGCTACTCAAATTAAACAAGACTAAATTGTTCTTGGGGAAAGGAAAAAGAAAAGCCTTCAGGAACCAGCAGGAACATGACATGCTCCCAGCTCTATTTGTCATGGTTTTTGAGCTCTCTAGATTTCAGGAATATATCCTTCTCTGGGATGTCTGGTATTTAGTGCTACAGCATTAAGTTTTAGGCACCTTGGGTTCTGTGGACTATAGACAGCGCAAAAAAAAAAAGCTGCATTTTCAGCTTTGTTTCCCTGATGGCTAGTGAGTCCAAGGTATACAGTGGCACTCAGATGTTTTTCAAAGTACAGTATAGAGGCATTCACTGACATTTGGACTACCTTTATTCATATTTAACAATATTAAAATCTGGTCCCAATTTAAATTACATACACATGAGAAAACATATTTGGCAAATCAGAGCTATTTTATTTACTAGTGTGCTTATCATATACCCCATAGGGCTATCCTTTGGACATATTTACTCTACAAATCTAGATAAGCTTATTTTATTTGTCTTCTGAAAAATCCTGCTGATGGAAGAATTCCCTCTTCCTTAAGTTACACTCAGGATTGAGTCACAAAATTTAAACCTACTCTAAATTACATATTTTACTTTATTATATCAAAACAAAATCCAAATGCTTGGTCAAAGTATAAACACTTATAAACCTAGTGAAAACATCCCTGAGAATCTTTCAGCAACGTAAAGTAATTATTAGGTTTGGTCCGTTAGAGGAGAAAAATTGTTACATTCAGTTGTTGAAAACTATGGGATACAAGTCCATTGGTTGTACATTGGATTCCCAGTCATTCCATTTCACTCCTCTTACAAAACATTGTATCTGAGACAAAAGCCACTAGAGGTTGTTTACATTCTTTGATAGTTACTGTAATTGTTACAAAATTTGTGATGACTGGCCTAGATTCAGCCCTGGTATAACGCCTTTAGTTTCAATGCAGTTAACACACTTACATTCCAGGGTTGAAGTCTGGTATCATATATGACTGTGAAGGACAGTACCTAAAATAAAAAAAACCCTTTAAAGTTACAGAGAATACTTTTCACAAGTTGCTGGCATTATGTTTTCACATACTACTTATTTTGCAAACAAACTTTTTACCAATATTTAAATTTAGAAGTCAGACTGCCAAGCCATAGGAAAACTCAGAACACCACCAGGTTCAATTCTACCAGGAAAGCAAAGTGCGTAGTTTCCACAAAAGTGCACATATGGTTAATGACTATGGAAGTATGTGTTAGTACACATGCAAGGTAAAAAAAAGAGGCAAAAAACCCCCAAAAAAAGCGCAAGAACTTCTTGAACAGAGGGATGTATCATTTTCATGGCTTTGAAGTTGCTTTAGAGGGCCTCCCAGTCCACCATCTCATTGGTTTAGCAGTATTTTAGAACAAAGTCAAAATTCACATACACATAGATAAATGCAAGTAATCCACCTTTTGCATTAAATGTTACCTATTTTCAAATACAATTGTTTCCATAAATCCCATTAAAGCCTGATATATTGGAAAATTAACTAAAGCTACTTGTACTCTGAGACAAAAACTAAGTTAGCACTAGAATTTAGCTTTCTGTACCAGTACTTCTGACCTTAGCACTTTTTGCTACATGAAACCCGAGCAAACCTGCCACTTGCAATTAAAAAGCCATGCTTTGTAATATTACATCAATAGCTTCTGCTAAATGAGGCTGTTTTACTCTATGAAGTGCAACAAGAGTGTAATACAATATCTTGTACTTAACACTTGTCTAATTTGTAAGAAAACATGCAAAAAACCTGCAAAGGTGTTTCCAAAAAGTTAAACCACAACATAAAATACTTTAAAAGTTTGGGGGAAAAAAAACAGTCCATTTGAAGAATCCAAGAGGAATCATTGAATATTGTAAGTTAGAAGGAACCCACAAGGACCAAAGTCCAATGTTTATGGAGGATGTTTATACCAATTTAAGAAGATGGGTGAGCAGAACTGTTCATGGTAAAGGAATATTGGAAAAAAACCCCAAACAACCAAACACTGTATAAAAAATTCTAAAATAACTAAAAAAAATAACAAAACCTCATTTTACTCAATGAATTCTGAGTAATTCTTGTGTTCATGTGTAAATTGAATATGTATAACCACTTAACAGTATCACTGTGGGGGTCAGCAATGGAACTTGAACAGTATTTTTGTAATCAAACACCAGACACATGACTTGTGGGGATCCTTTGATACAGTAGCTGTCAAGATCCAACTAGACTGTCCTCTGCCAAACATGAAACATTTATACAGGGTCACTGTAATGTGAATTTTCTCTCTTAGGACAGCTTCCCCAAACAGCTAAGTTATGCATTCAACTCTAGAGAAACACCTCAGACAGGGTCATAAAAGGAAGTATACATGTTTAACCATGATATTTGTGAAGCAAAGTAATGAGAGAAGTGGATCCTTTCAGACAGTAGAGGTATTACCAGGTGGTGAACTGTCAGGGGCTGCTTTGGGATCAGGAGTGTGACAAACAAAAAGTTGTTTTCCTAAGCTTTTCTGGGCAAATCTGAAGTACATTATGTGGCCCATTGCAACAAAAGACACAGAAATAAGCACCAATAAGCCAAAAGCTTCAGGATTTGGGGCCAAGATGACCATGATGAAGTGCAGCAAATCAAGAAGATAATTCATGGAGTTTTGGACACCATTAATGATGCCTCTTTCGGATTCTACCACGTTTTCTTGGAGTAACTGTGTGACAGTCAAATCAAAGGACCAAAGGCCTATGGAGAGAAAAAACAATTATCCATATAGCTAGGCTTATCACAGCAAACTTTCATCACTGGCACAATTCAAATTATCCTTGCAAGCACTCACTTCTGCCAAAAATGAACAGTATAACGTATCCTCCTGTCAAATAGAACTGATTTCACACTCACAGTTAAAAGTAGTTTATTTTCCTTTTACAAAAATTTCCTGAAATAACACCTACAGCTTGACACATTAACTTGCCTGTCACATCCTGTTTCAACATGACTACCAAGTCAATGTTTTGCTCATCCTTTCCTTGTTTAAACAGCTGGTTTACAGCTATTTAAGTGTATTCATGCTAGCTGCAATCGTTAAAGTTGTGCATAAGATGCAAAAAAATCAAATGTTTTAAACTATGCAGAATACACAATAATTTTAACTGGTTGACTCTAGCTCCCACACTGGTTTAGTCTGTTCATGATTCAGCTTAAGAAGCTTATCTTGCAAACAAACTTAATACATGTGAATCAGGTATTTTATTCCTCCAAAATTCAGCAAATTGAGTATAAAGAGAAATTGAGTATAAAGATTTTACAGATGACAATTACTGTTCGTTACATTTATATATTTTCCTGCCTACTCTGTTAACAGGTACTATGCTAACCAGCAATTCTTTAAAAAATTAAGCTGTCATCCAAATCAAAGCTTCCCTTCTAAATTCCAAGATTAGACAATTTTAATACATGGATTAATTTAGTAAACTGTGAACTTTGAAGGTTTTCATAGCAAATGTGTTTAGTTCTGTTTCCTAGTAACAAGTGGTTTCATTCGGTTGTGAACAAAAATCATTTAGAGATGAGCTTTCCAAAAAATGTTACACTCATCTCCAAATGTAGTAACTTCTCTCCTGTTAGTGGCATACAATATACATGGAATTGGTACTGCAGTCTTTACCCTGGTGATAGTATTGGAGGATCATTTAATTTTTATGTGAAGTATAATGAGCTAGCCCCAGAAATATGATGTAACACTTCACCTATAACCTCTAATTCTAAACTCAAATTTGTATTTAGCTGACAGGGACTGTAACTTTTAGAATTAAAAGCAGATAATAAACCAAATTGTAATAGAGACATAATACTTACCAACTCTAGCAGCAATGACTCCTGCAAACAGGAGACTAACAGAGAGTAAAGGCACAGGCTCAGGACTCATCTCTGGGTCACTGTTAGCAGGAGTAATAGACCCGTTTAACAAGTTGGGCATTCCAGTTGCAAAAATAGTTTCAGATTCTGGAGATGCTATAGTAGGCAATGGCTCATTTTCAAACAGCCTGGCACTGATGTCAGCAAATGGGGAAACAGTCAAATCCATAGGACTTCCAGGCATAAATACAGAGATGACACATAAGATCAGACAAGCAAACTGAGCAACTCCAGAAATAAGGCCCGTGCGAATAAGGCCACATTTGCGACGAAGCCAAGTGAAAGCTACTGTTCCCATGATTCCAGTGACTGCTGAGGCACCCATGAGGAGGCTTAGCACAGAGCCACTCAGCCCCTGAGTGTATGCATAGCCTGTAGTGATACAATCGAATCCCAGAACAGTCATATAGAGAAACGCAAGGCCCATGCCTGCAAGGAACACAGGCTGGTTGTAGTACGCAACCCATCCATCCCGAAACGTGATGAAAGGTTCAGCAATCCGGGCAGCGCAGCCGGCTTCCTTCTCCTCTTGGGGCTCAAAGCCAGTTACATCTTTCTCAATAATTAACTGCACTCCTTCAGCGGGTTTCATGTCACTCTCTGTAAACAGAAATGGAGCTGTCAGATACACTCCTGCCTACAGAATGCACAGTGTAAAGTGACAGAATTGTTTGCAGTAAGTTCACTACTGCAGAAGTGCATCAGTCAAACTCCACTACCAAGGTTTCCAATATTTCTCTTAATTACCCAAAGTAAATAATTTAAAGCATCCTTAAATCCTACTGGTGGAATAAAGTCAAGTAAACTTTATTCCTATCCATTCATTTAATTAAACAGTGATAGGAGAAAGTATTGCCTGCTTCCAGACTTGTGACTGAATGCTCCAGTTCTATAGAGAAATTATTTTCTTAACAAATGTCAATGTCAGTTGGCATGTTTAAAAGCACTAACTGAAGAAAGAAGGGAATACTTAAACATCTGCCAATATCTCGCATCATGGCAGAAGAACCAAGGCTGAAGCCTGTCCACAGGCAAAAGCTTTCAAAGCTTGACTTAAAAAAAAACCCAAAACCTCAGACCATGCATTTCTACAATTCCATTCTCACTGTAATAAAGGAAAAAGGCACTTCCACTGGTCACAAACAAAAGTCCAAGAAGTCACAGCAGTATTTACCCTAGTAAGGAACATAGAAATTTTACAAGTGTTTGGATGCCTGAGCAGTGTTTTTACACTGTTAAGTTCAAAATTAACTCCACATACAGCAAGTGAGACACATGAAGTACTTCAGCAACTTTAAGAAACACAAGTCTTCTAATGAACTCAGAATACTGCTGCAGCAAAGATTAAGAGGTCTTTCCTACATATTGACATTTACTACATGCTTCATTCTCCAGAATTATTTAAGAACCAAAGCTATGGAGCTTTCTACACCCTATCTTGTTCTCCCTATCCTGGATCAGGATACCCCTGTCATCAGCCTAGTCCAACAGCTTACTGGACCAGCTATTACCACCATGGATCTGATGGCTGGGAAAATACATCTCTTTGGTACTTTAATAGCAGCTTTCTATCTCACTACATATTGAGCAAAGATTGTTAGCTACCATTTAAACAAAATCCACAAATTCTTCATATTTCTCAAAAAAAAAAAATCCCCAACCAACAAAAAAACCCACAACCTGTTATAGCTGGGAGCCCATAATATGAGATTTCAGTAGTATTCATATACCTCTACCTTAAAAATGGGAAAGCACTAAAGTTTGGTATTCCAGCATCTGACATTTCCAATACTTCACAATAAAAAGTCTGCTTCTGAAACAATTTTAACTTCTGATACTGAGTCTACCTAAAGTAATGTTAATATCAATTTTAGGGTTACTTATGGTAATAGCCATAGTCCTCTACACCGTAAATCCTACTTGTACTGCTTGGCCAAAGAAGCAGAGCTGAAGCCAAAAGAGTTGATTTTTTTTTTCTCCACCATTTCCTGGAACATGTAGAAATCATGCAATCATGCCAGAATAGAACTTTGACCATCTCTTCTACAACCTCCTGAAAGTTAGTATTATGCGTAAGCAGAGATGAGTTAGTAAGGAATACTCTTACAGAGGCTGTAGATGCTACAGAGCCAAGTGCCTGGTCCAGCTTATTAGCTATAGTATAAGTGGATAAGAGCATTTGTTACGATCAGCCCTAAGTTACAGGGCAGACTTACTCTAAGAAGTTAATTAAGAGGAGAGAATTAATTCTTTGAGGAATTCCATAAAAGGCAGCCAAACAGCTGCACGAAGTATTGTTACTTAGATTAGAGTCCCTGGTATCTATACCCCAAGCCTGCAATCTCCAAGCTATGAGTAGAAAGTTATACAGCCTCAAAGCAGTGCCTGTGGAAGACAAAAGTCAACACTCAATTCGACTGATGCAATGAATATACTGTGAATTTGAATAGTTACTTCTGTGTTTTCAATACCTTTTTTTACATTCAGCTGTTTCAGTTCCGATGCTTCAACTTTTGCAGATTTGCGAGCCAGAGTAGGGGTTTTCTGATAAACCTTCCAGAGCAGCAGATATTCCACACACATCGACATCAGGTTCCAGCCAGAAATGAATCCACAGCCAATCATTGGGGAGCCAAATGTCATTATCTGACCAACCGCCATTGGGGCCAAGATATTGGTCAACTGATCAATTCTTCTTATTGTGGCATTCATATCTGTCAGAAATTATTTGATGATATGAAATGACTGGTGAACGCTTACAGTGAAATATTCACTAACATGATTGTGCATTGTACATGTATAAATGTAAAGCTTCTAGTCTTGTTCCAATTGTAAGTGGTTCCAGCAGAACTAACCAGAGGCACCTTCTGACTGTTTCAATGTGTAAGTTCACTGCAATTAACCAAGGTGTTTGTAAGCCAAATCACTACTCCTGCCAGTTTTGCCTGCATGAGGTCTTCCAGGTTTAGCATGCTGTATTTACAGTGGCAGCATAGTCCTATTCATCATGAGATCAGATCGCTTTTACACAGTATTGATACTGTGGACTCCTAAGTCTATCCCTACAACTCAAACCTAGCATGCACAACTCCAGGAATCTCATGAGGTAGAATTCTATCTCCCAACACTGGAACACATTTCTTAGTCTCCTTCATTTACTTCTAATGACTGGTGGCCACAATACTGCCACGATAGCTGCAGAACTTTGAAATTTCTTTATATTTCCTTGTTAAGTCACATTGGTTGACAGCAGCTGTAAGTGTCCTCAGATCTTACTGAGCAAAGTCCTCACTCCTTTCTGGTCCTTTGATACTTACAGTCGAAACAAGCAGCCCATTCTCAGCACAAATGCATCTTTCATTTGCTGCTAGGGGATGCCTCACCCTCCTCAATCTTACTTACTTTACTGTCATTAAACCATCTGGGTTCCTGTAAGTTTCCAATTAACAGTGCCATTCTTCTACTCCCAAAAGTTGCTAGACACTCAGCAGTTTCACACATGAAGTCCATTTTAGAGTCCTACTATAAAATTAGAGCTTTTGAAGGGCAAGCGAAACTCTACATCAGTATGAGGTTGCTTTGTTGAATCTATAGAGAATTATTCCTTGCCAATCAAAGAAACATTTGGGCTACTCTATTTAGAATTCAAAATCAATTCAATGTTAACTTAGTTAACTTTCAGTCAAATAGTTAAGTTAGATACTTGCATAATATTTGGCTTTAAAAATTCCAAGAACTAACGTTTGCTTTTTGAGTTGAGGAAGGCTAATAATTTCACTCAGAAGAGGTACAAAGAATGAATAGGAAAACTAATCAAGGGCAACAAAGTAGAAGCTAAGGTAATTTTTTATTTCCTTATTCCACTAACTTGCATAACTAAGACTTCTCTTGAGGAAAGGTAAGAGTGCAGAGATGGACAACAGTATTTGCTGCAAAGATAGTATCAGCACTTCAACTTTTTTTAAGTTAAGAAATTTCAACAGTGTTCAGATTACATCATGGTTAAACAGAAAACAAGCCTATTCAGCCTAGAAGGGATGTTTTAGATAAATCTGTTGAACTAAGGTGCTTAATTCAGTGTTACTTTCATTCTTGAATCAAGTCACATGAGAATTTACAGTAACCTCTTGCCTGATCTCTCAGTACAAAATATGAGTGCTCACACAATTGTGCCTGAGATCATGAAGCAGTAAAGTGGCAGAACTGACTCCCAGGTAGCAGTTCTCTGCAGGTGTGGTCTGTACTTTATGTCATGTATGGTATGTGGGAGATGATTTGCTGAATAATGTCTGCCACAAGAATAAAGTTTTAATAGTTGTCATTAACCTAAGACTTCTACAGATAGCTGCTATTTTTCTACCTGTGATTCACATGCATTAAGGAAGTTCATCTGTATTACTGCTCTACAAAAAGTATGACCTAGAAAGGCACTGCAAGGTCAAAATAAAAGACTAGGGAGGATAATCAGTAGACTGGGAATTGAAAGTATGACACTTTTAATGCACCTAAGAATTAGCCTTTCCTGGATGAGACGGGTCAATAATATTCTTTCACTGGAGATAAACATCAAGTAAAAATCCGAAATACAGGGCTCAAATCTCCAAAAGGACTCTAAACTTCATGGGCAATTTGGGCAGCTTTACACAAAATTAGAGTCCAGAAGCTGAACTGTCTTCTAAGCCTGAAGGTATCTAAACCGTCAGACTTAAACTTCAGTTCCAGAGTTAGTGAGCTATAGAGGCCTTGGTAATGTTAAACTGCTCTGTGACTTATTTGCAGTTCAGTATCAGTTCCTCTGTCTGAGAAGGCTGAAGTCCCCTTATGGGGTTGATTCAGAGCCCTTATAGCCTGACCAAATTCATCACAAAAAATGCTGCTTCCCACACTGTCTGTTACAATCAGAGAAGCAGCACAGCCAAAGATCTGTTGTACACCCTTTGGTGTAATTTGCCTTGTGCATCCTTGATAAGATTTCTAATCTCTCACATCCAAGTAGTATCCTGACTACCAGGCTCCCATAGAGTTTAATGAAAATGAATTCTCTCTCCTAGTAGTACCAATGTCACTGTGCAACTGTGGGGGGAAAAGCAAACAAAAATATTTTCTAGGCAAAAGATGATGTAGTCTGTAGTTTTTAATCAAAAACATCAGATGTCAAAGGAAAGCAGAGCTTCCAATTCAAACTGAAGGAAAGTGTTCACAGCTCGGAGTTAGATATCTAATGTTAGAGAAATGGAAGGTTTCAAATGTGTCTGCATGCACAGTATTACCTACTGACAATTTCCTAATATACCTACTTAACTGTTCTGGACTTCATTCTCATCCATCTCATTCTTTGATCCCTATGAGAGGAGTCCAGTTATGCAAGAGTTCTCTGTTTCATTCCAGGGACCTAAAAATAAAGTATTGCAACACTTGGCTTGTTCAGCAAGACTAGTTTTCCTAACAGAGCTGCAGCAGGACTAAGCGGAGGGCAAAACAAGTTTGGGGATGCCTAACTGAATTGTAATCACAGCAGTATTTTGTTGTCTCAGAAGCTGTTGTCCAGAGCAAGGAAGAACAAAATAAAGGCTGCCCTTTTACCTGATGTTTTTTCATAATGTGTGGATGCACTGATCTCTGTAAAATTCTAATCTTAAAAAAAAAAAAAATCAGGCTTGGAAACTAAGAAATGCAAGGTATTAAAAAGGCAACATATTTCACCTGCCAGTTTGCTTCTGTCTTCCCCTGCAACCACAACAATCCAGTCCCTCTGAATTGTGATCGCTGTGGCAGTGCTGGCCAAATTGGCAATATTTGCTATTGTGATAACCAGGATATAGCACAATGTCTAGAGAGATGAGGGGAAAGAGTTACAATGTGAGAAAACTGATGGAAATCTCCACTTTCTACACAAGCAGAAAATACTTTTATATTTGATTCCATACATTTTAGCATTATTCTTCACACAAAACAAGATCAAGTCTACAATTCCTGGCAGAAAACAATCATCATCAGTTTACTTGACGTTTTCATTTGCCAGTTTTAACTCCCAGAAATGTCTATACAGATTAGAGAAAAAGATAAAAATTCATCCATCTCCCATGCTCCCCAAAGTTTCTTTGTAAATTAATTTCTTATTAAGTTCAAGCACTCACAAGAAGCCATCCATGGTATAATGTCAAGAGCTGCGTCTTAAACAAGAAGATAATCATCAGGATAACACCACACAGGATGACAGATGAATTCTGCACAACCAAGGATGTCTGGGCCACTGTTTTAAACCAAACAGAGAGCAAAAGTTATGAAAGTAAGAATGAGCTAACTATAATCTATAACTATAACCTTAAGGAAGACATAATTAAGCATCATACAAAGATTTTTTTAATAACTTCATTTTCCTAGTCTCCCCCAAAATATAAGTGGCAAAAGTATACTTCATATTAGATTCTGAATCTTCCATTGTCTTAGAGAAACAAACTAATGCCTAATGTAACTTTGTAGCTCCTGATTTACAGTCAAAACAGGTCTCAAATTAAGTTCCTGTTTAAATACTGACAGTATGTTTCAAGTAGTAAAAGCCTAGCGCAAGTCTCTAAAATTCCTCTTCAACCTACCATGGAAGGGATGCTATTTTGAAAATTTTTGGAAAGTAAATTCATTTGAACAACTTGATCCCATTTTATTTATAAAACAGACTAGAGCATATATAGTTACAATATGCATAATGCAAATGTAGTGTGTTTACACTTAAGTGAAATATGTTTGTATCCAGACAGAATGCAACAAACAATACGAGTATGTTAGTGTTATAATGTAAAAAGAATTTGGTCTGTAGTCCTTAAAGTTACATATTTTTTACCTTTTGTGTTTCCATACATCTCTACAGGTCGCATGGGCTTAGCCAGAGTAACAGACATATCATGACTTAAAACTTTTCCTCCTGTCTTTGAAAGTATCTTTGTATAACCATCACCACTCTGAAACCATTCTGCCCTCCTTAAAAGGAATGAGCAAGCCCCATTCTCATATTCGACTTGAGGAATTCTCTGTCAGCTTCACCTTTTTAGCATGAATTTGATCCATCCTTAAGTAAATACCTGCTCTAGGCATCTAACCTTTGAGCCTGGAGTTCTTGTCCACCCAGTCTCCAATAAGGGCTCCCAGGAGAAGAACTGATCCCGCCACAACCAGGCCATAGACTGCAGTCAGGAGTAAGCTGTTTCCATAAAGTTCAACCAGGAATACAGACACAGCAAAATGCCACATACGATCTCCCTTTAAGAGCAAGAGAACATACACAACATTACTGATTGCACTTTAGAAGCACACAGGTTCACTATTTTACTAAAGCCCTGTCAAAAGTCTGTACTAAAATAAAGATTTGTTACACATACAGAGATGGTGTAGGGTTTTTCGTGGTTGTTGGGTTTTTGTGAGGTTTTTGGATTGCTACATCCTGTCATCATTGATTTTATCCCAGTATCACTAAGATCATCTATCCTAATCAAGTAGATCATCACAGCTTGTAATACCAGAAATCCAAAAAGCCCAGATATTTTCTATTATCGTATTACTGGACAAAGTCTGTCACCAGCCGCATCCAACAAGCCTCAAAAAGCTTACACATTCTTCTGCACAGATCAAATATTAACAACAGATTTACCAAGCACTATTTGAACAGCTTTTAAAGACAGCAGTTTGCTCTAGATGATCAAAGCTTAAGTGTTGCTTTATAACACAAGAGTGAGTCAAGTGAAAACAAGTCATCATAGAATTCAGGATAGATATGGGTAAATGTTAACTGAAGTTTCTAAAGTCAGTGGACTTCAGCTGCTTTAGTGTTAAGCACCGGCGTATTACTCAGAGGAGGTAGAATAGCTGAGCTCATTTAACCTATTGTAACTCATTGCTAGTTCAACCTATTTAGCCTATTGCTAATTTAACCTACTGCTTAGAATACAACATGTTCATGTTCTGATACCACTTGTTACAGGTATAAGAAGGATGCCCAAATTGCTAAACACATCCAAGTGAAGTAATTTTCATACTATTCAAAACATTTTTAAGTTTCTAATAAATACATGGACCTTTTTGTGCTGCCACATCTCACTTATTTTTAAACATATTGCAAGAAATGCATGACAGAAAATGCTTTATGTAATCAGTAACAAAGCAGATGAACAGAAATTATTCATACCATTCTAGGGCACACAGGTTGTTTAATAAGGATCCCTAACATTAGTCTTCCACAAACCAAACATGCAACTGTCTTCTTCTGCTGCCTTATCTTAAATAAACAATTGCTATGTGATACAGCAAACAGTACAAATTTCTGACTTCAAATATATGGAAGGACTGAGGGAGGTGTAACATAAAAGTACTTTTAAAAAAAAGCCTGCTAAATCTAACTTAGACAGCAATCAAAAGATACATAAAAAGCATACTATTTGGAGGGTCAAAATAATTGCAAAGTGGGATTAGTCCTCAGTCTAGTACAGACACAAAAAGCTTTTGCATTTTAATGTTATTTGAGCTCCCTGAAGGAGATTTTTGTAATATGCAAACCTTGGTATTTTTTTTCCTTACCATAGGCTGAAAAATAACTATACCAATTGTGGAAAGAAAAATGTCATCTGTTCAAAGAAAAACTGGGTATTTTGCATGCTTTTTAAACTAAAATCAACTACAAATCCTACAATAAGCATGACCATCTTCTATGTCTCCTCTCATATATAATAAACCAATTTTCACTCAAGAGACACTTAAAGTCTTCTGTAAATATATTCCACTTATATTCCATGGTTAGTCAGTAGAAATACATAGAAAATATCCCAGCAATGAATCCACAGGCATATAATTTCCCAAGTCCAGGTTTCACTTAAACTTACTATGACCTGAGGTACTTCTTTACAGAATTTCACTTAAAATACATGCAAGTGAATTAACTTGGATAACTGTTTATTAAGCCAGAAAAATGAGACAAAGACATACTTTCATACTAAGTTTGTTTCATACTAAGTTTGGGTTCTTTTCTTTATGCAGAGATGTTTCAGTTACTGGATTCTGACAAGATGAAAAAGGCATTTTAAAAAAAATAAAAAATTGAAGCATATGAAAGTCAGTGCCAGTCACTACTGTCAGAGTGAAAAACTGAATCTCACTTCAAACTCATGGAAAGGTTCCTTTAATTCCAGAGAGATCATGATTTTGCTGTACAGCTCATTTAAGAGCCTGTGAACACTGTTCAACTTTATCCAACACATATACCCAGAGTAGTTTGAGCAGGCCAACCCACAGATAATTTTTGGGGTAACCACAGCTGTTACAACCTTGAAGTATGATTTTCTTTCAAGAATTAAAAACCATAAAGAATTAGCAAATATAAAGGAGAAGAACAATATTGGTGAATCACAGAGCTATGTAGCAGGTATATATTTTCAAGCTAAGATCTACTGAAATTTGAATAGCAAATACTGTCTTCAGAAACAGGCAAATCTTTGATTACCTATACTTAGTCTCACCTTAAAATATCTCACAATGTGGATATTTCAAAACTTTTAAATAGCTGCAGCTGTTTAGCATCACCACCCTTTTAAAGACAGCTCCTCCCTGTGTGTAATTATAATTACCCTTATAATGGCCTTAAACTGAATGTATACAAGCCCACCTCAGAACTGAAGCCAACAAGTTAAGCAGTACCCTGGCTACCACCTTACTGACAGGCCACCTGAGGCCTGAGGGGCACAGATAAGGCTGGGAAGTTGCAATCAACTGATCTCCTGGGAAACATCAGGCCTGGCACCAATAAGGTAAACCCAGTTCCACACTGTTCTTTCTTTATTGTTGAGGGATAGACAGCAACAGTGTATGGTCTGAGACTCCAGTTCAGCATTGTTGTCCACCCTATTAAGATCCCTGAGGTCAGGCACACATTCAAATCCTTTACTGAGCAAAAGTGCAACAGACTCCAGTCTGAACATTTCTGGAGATGTGACATGTTTAATCATTTACAGCTTCTCTTGGCATTTGGGAATGACACAGTAACACAGAAACCTAATTAGCTCTCTTAGTTACAGCAAGATCGCATTCCTTCAGGTTTTGTATTGTGGACAGAGCCATTCTAAAATAAAGATGATCTATCACTTGGAGTTCTTAAGACTCAGGTATTTTTTTTACTGCTCCCGTTAACAAAAACCTTTAGACCTCAGAAACACCAAAGCTTAGAAAATATAAAAGGTGAAGTCCTGCACCCAGTTCTAACAAAGCAAGCTGTTGTAGAATAATTTCTGTTGTTTGAGCAGATTTGGTTGGGGTTTTTTTGAGTCATTATTTTCAGCACAAAACTCAGCAGAACATTACCAGGAGTATACCATTAATATTGCTAAACAGATGAATAGACATCTTGTGGTCCAATGTTTCGTTATTGTGTGCAACACTGTTTTCTAACTCTACTTTGTCATGTTTACTCACAGACTGAGAACAATCCCACTACCAAGCTACAAAGCACTGGTCAGAGTAAGCAGGGTTGGCCAAATCGCCAGTGAGGCACCTTGTGGGTATGACTGACAAAAACTGTTGCAGGCAACAGCCCTGACCTCTAAAAAGTAGTGAGCCAAACAGCTCCTTCAATATTAACAACTGCCAAAATATTGCACTTATTTAAACACACATTTGATACCACTCCAAGCCTTCTTTCACTAGAGAGAAACATCAGAATGACCTTTCAGGTTAGTGAAAGTAAGAACCTGCCAGAGTTAGGCATGCAGTGTTGTAACTGTAGATCAGCCATTTGTTCAATACATACATCAAACCAGTCTAAATGCAGAACCTGCATAAAACAAGGAAAATAGGGACAAACTTTCCACTTACTTTTGAACAAAGCCGTTGTATGGAGACTTAAGATTGCATTATAATACACACATATTCTTAATTTTATTCTGTGGGACAGAACCAGATTGTCTCTTTTTAATGCATATTTTAAGGGAGCTTTCTTTCAGTATCTTCAAGCGAGTAAAAGCTGGGGTATAGTAAGTAACATTAGCACAGAAGGAAACAGGAGACAAAAGTTTTTACAGAAGATACCTCCTAATGCTTTCAACAAGTTAGCTAGTGAGGGGCAGTAATGGGTCCATTGTAAACACTGAGCATTTCACATTAGTAAGTACACAAATCCTTTACATATATGCTGCAATGGACTGTCTCTCATTCTGCTTCTCTATAATGTCTCAGTGGTCCTGTAGCTATTTAAAAACATTAAAAGGTACAGAACCAGGCCCTCCTAAAATTGAGTACTGTACTACCCTGCACTAAAACTGAACCTACTGCAACATATCCTATAAAGATTATGAAGACTTTTAACAGCAAGGTATTGTAACAAGACCTCTGTCTTTGTGGTGGTGGACTAGTTTGTGATGATTTTTGGAAAGTACCCATAAAGCTCAGGTAAATCATTGCCAGATTAATAAAATCCTACTTCTACCAGGCCAGTATTTTACTTACCCAAGTGGACAGTGCATGTCCAAGATAAAGAAGAAACTTTGCAGACGTAAAATAGGCAATCACAGATCCTAAATGAGAAATAAGAAACAGATGCTAAAGCAGATGCGGGTACATCCACCGCATTTCGGTACACCGAGCACAGGTCACTGCCGGGGACACCACTCTGAGAGCGGAGGCGACACCGGGACAAGCCGCGATTTGGTGCCCCCCACCCGCGGGCAGGCCCGCCCGGTCACCCGCGCCCGCTCCGCGCCCGGGAACCGCTCTGGAGGCGGCCCGTCCGCACTGACCGCCGCGCCGCCGGCCCTCCGGTTCCGCTGCCCGCGCCATGCCGGCTCGCTCCACCGCTGCCCGGTGCCGAGAAAAGGGGGGACGCGCGGCTTCGCTCCGTGTTGCCTTCCCCGACTTAGCTAGCACTGTAGCTGAAGTCGGAAAGCCTTGGCCTTATACGCCGCGGGCGGCGGGGACGCTCCGCCACGGAGGAGCCGAGCGCTGCTCGACACCCTGCTCTGCGATCACGGCCGCCGCTACCGAAAGCTTCAGGCTCGGCGTTGGCCGCGCACCGCCCTTTGTACGCGGCGGCGGCACCGCCCCCAGCCGGCCCGCCCCGGGGGCGGCTCCGGCCCCGCCACAACCAGTGCCCGGCAGAGCAGCTGGGGCGTCCTGCGGAGGTCCGAGCAGGGAGCGCTCAATGCTGCAGCCTCGGCTCCCGGGCACTGCGGGTGTGACCCCGGAAGCCAGGACCCCCGTTTTCTAAGTTGGGGCCCCCTTAGTCCTGCTTCTGGTTCACTCTCTGCTGTTGCCTTTTGTTTTCTGGCGTTTTAAAAACGTGGCGTTCTTGAATATGTAGATTCAAGAATCTGGGGTTGTAAGAGAAGGGCCAAGTATCACAAGCCTGTGGTTAAAACACCTGCCAAGGACAGTGCTCCCAATTCTGAGCTTCCAAGAAAAAAAACTAAACAAGTTACTAAAATTTAAGCTATTTAACTGAAAAAGCATTTCTGTTCTAACGAAGATGGTGCAGAATCGACTCAGTTGCTGCTGGCTCAGGCTCTCTTCTTCAGATGAGGCATCCCAGTTCCTACCGTAATTTCTTTTTTTTTTTTTGCATGCTATGTGACCTACTTTTGGTATTGACCACCACGAAAAACGGCATGTTTATAGAACTTCAAAAACTATCAAAATGTACAATAAGCTAGTCTTTTTTCCAGGATACTATGAAAATATTTAAGAATTATCTGTTCTTGTGCGGTTGAAAACATAATAATTGTTCTTGGCTGCCAGAGCTAAGATGATATTTTTGTTTTGTAATACTGCAGTTTCCCCTTCTGTGTGTAAAATTGCTTTTGTTTTGGGTTCTGGGGTTTCTTGGGGTTGGGGTTTTTTTTTAGGTTTGTGTTTTTTGGGGTTTTTTTTAATTGTTGTTTTTGGTTGGTTGGGGTTTTTTTGTTGTTTTTGTTTGTTTGGTTGGTTGGTTGGTTTGGTTTTCTTTCCCCCCAAGTATATACGCCACCCCAGAAGCAAATGCCTGACATAACAGACCAATAACCTGTTCTGGTGTTGCCACTCCTGTGATCTTGTTCAAAGTATTCTTGCATTAATTAGATGACTTTCTATGCATGAATCATGGATTACCCTTTGCATAATGGAAACTATACCTTGGGAAAAATAATTCAGAAATAAAATTTAATATAAACATAGGAAGCCTAAAATTGCTGTTTTAATGGGGATTGGTTATCACAGGTGAGATAAGTGTTTCTTCTTATGGTATATTCCTTAAAAAATTGCAGAAAATATTTTCTTAGGTTGTCATCAAAAGCAGAGTAGATTTTCTTGATTGTGTCTTATAAAGCCTTATTGCTTAAACTGTATTCTTCTTTACTAACAGCTAAAAAGATAATTATTTTTCCTGAAATTAACTATTTTAATATTATTATCCCATGTTAAATGAAAACCCTACAGCGTATCAAAACTGATATTTAGTTGGTTTTAAGTCTCTTCTTGCACTTCTGCTGACAAGGGCAGTGTATTCCACAGGTAGACACACAGATTAACTCGGGTCTAACACCTGATTGTTAACGCATATCTCAGCAGGAAGGCAACACAGTCTCAAGGAGCTCTGTGTGACCAATGCCTGCCATGCTCCCTTGCAGATTGTCACATTGACTCGCATCCCTTCTACCCCTGTCCCTGGTGGCACTTGTGGCTGCTGTTACGGTTTAGTTACTGGACTATATGGATCTGGGGTCTGATCTGGTCTGTCAGGTACATAATACATATGTACATATATGTAATATAGCAGCAGTTCATCCAGTAACACCAGGAACACTTATCAGCACATCACTGCTGGTTAGACTTTTTAGAATTAGAGTTTAAATAATCATTTCTGATTGAATGCTTGCTGAACTTTTTACATGCACGTTGGATTATATAGGTGAAATCATCATCTCTGTTATTTTTTCTACTAGGTAGAAACTGTGTTTTGGTGATATTTAAGCTATGACAAAAGGCAAAGAAAACATAGCTACCATCCTTTGAAATTTGAAAAGCAACAGTTGCTGTATCTCTCTGGGATTTCTTGCAGGAAGAATGTGTGGTCTGGCCAGTATGATACACAGTGGACCCAATGTGTGTCTGAAGTGCTACCTCTATGGGATATCAGGGGAGGCTGTGCACACGGTGAGGTTGGCCTGTCCATAGCACACCATGTATGTTGCATATGACTGCAGAGTGCAGATAAACCACACAGTTTGTCCACTGTGGATCATGCATGTCCCAGATACACCAGAGGCACTGCACACAATGATGTAGGATACTTGCTGCCATGAGGTACCATCCAGAATTTCTTATATTCAGAGGCATATGTTATATACTTTTCTAGCACTTTCCCTGCTGAATGTAGGGAGGTCTCAGACAAGTAGCTAAAAGGCCATAGCTGATTTGTGAGGCATTTTTCTCCCTCCAAAAGCAAGGGAGTTGGCAGTAGGGGAAATTCATACTTTTTCTCTTAAATTTGCCACCACTTTGCTGATGATCTTTCCCCACACGCCTATTTAAGTAAGTCTGAGCTCGGGTTTTTTTCCCTGACAATACTGATGTCCAACATAATACAGCGCTTGAGCACTTTGATTTTTACGTCTAAGATGCTGCTAAAAAAAGCCCCAAATCGTCTTATAAATACTCTACTAAATCAAAATTTTATTAGATTGTTTTGTGAAGCCCTTGTAAATATATTTTTAAAGATGCAGGTCTTTTTCCAAGTTGGCTGGCTCATCAGTGTCTTTTCACCACAACATTTACAGATTTCTGATGTTTTAGGATGGTGTTTAATAGCTGGAAGTTGTACAAGAAGAGTTACCAGTTTTACTTGGTACAGCCCCGACTCAGCAGTCTTGCAGCAATAATTTACGTAATGGGACAGCACAGCAGCTACAGATTTGAGACCAGGCCTGACTAATGGTCACTGGTAGAATGGACATGAAGACAAAAAAGTGGGATTTGAATTAACAAGACATATATTTATGTTATAGTCTTCCTAGCCAAAGTTTTCAGTGCATAAATTCCATATGCTTTCTTAAAAATGTATTACTAATGTCATCTTTCTAGTTATTATGTGAGTAAAGAAATATGAATACCGAATTCGTTTTTAGATTTTTATAGTTTCTGATTAAAACATAAAATAATTTCATTCAACAGACATTCTTCAAAATATTTCTAATGAGACAACTGTCTAGAAAAAAAAATTATAGCATATTTAATTAGCCTGGTGACAAGGGCAACAATTCAACTATAAGATGTAAACAACTGAAAATATTTCCATTATTGGTAAGTGCATAACTATGATGTCAGTAATATTCAAAGATACACTTCCAGGAAAGACATGTCTTAAAAAATAAGAGAGGATGTATTTTGGCTTTAAACAACTGCCCACATCAGTGGCAGCTTCTTTAAGCACTGGGCTTGTAATAGAGCTGCTGAACCTAGAACAATAGCAATTTTACAAAATAATACCCACAATTGTCATCATGGTTTAACCAAAGAGGCATGAATCACAGTGAGAGACCTCATGGACACTTAGATCTTACACTCAGCTGAGAGGTTTCACGAAGTTTAATTATCATGCTGTTGCCATTCTTCATTAAGACACACCTCTTGGTGTGTAAAGTGGTTTTTTTACTCATTTAACTCACACAAAGCCTAGCAAAGCTGGAAAGAATATACATCATCTGTCTTTTGAAGGCTGAAGTTCAGAAACCTTTACTGCACTGCCCCATGCTATGACAGGCATGGAAAGCTGAGGCTCTGCTGCTCATAAGCCCACACATTCAACTCTCAGAACTGCCATCTCTGTATTAGCTGACACTCAGAATTTGCAATGCTCTTGCACAGGGAAACGGGCAGAGGTGAGGTGGAAAAGTCTCCTAGGCCTTACTCCAGAACTGTTCATTTCACTTACATGTTAGCAATTTGAATATCTATACCTACTAATGGTCATTAGCTAAACGTCTGCTCCCTCTCACAAGACCCACAGTGTGATGTTCCTATGGGATTTGTTTCATTCAGACATCAAAGTGACAGCTCCTGTCTCTCAGGGCTGGATGACAGATCAGTTATTTTAACCTGAAACAATCATGTTTTTCAGGACTTGAGCTAGACTCCTGTGAGAAACTCTTGTGAGAGAACCATCCAGAAGCTCTAGCAAATTCAGAATTGAGAGATTTATTTGGAGAAGCTAAAATTGTCTAGCTTATACACAATTCCAGCTCAGGGAGCTGAACCAGCTCTCTGCTCACACAACCAAGCTAAAACGTTTGTAACTGATAAGTGATAGCCTGACTAGTGACGAAAACAACTTGCTTAAAATCATATATGTTATGCTATATTTTACATGACAACTTCTTTCAAGAAAAGACTCCTTTTGTCCAGTCTTTCTCAGTCGTAAGAAAACACTGTACCCCAAACACAAATAAAGAAAACATCTTGTACCAAATGAGGAAAAAGTAATTAAAAGAAAAGAAGACACCACATCTACTTAGGGGTAAGTGGATATTTTGCACCCAAATGTCAAGAGTAACATTTCTGCAGACTCCCTATATCATCCTGCACATTCATTCTCAAGAGAGGGAATTTTTTACTTGAACTGGAACACTGTGTTGAGGAAGAGACTGAAATGAGTCTGGAGGGTAAGATAACAGCCTATCTGCAATTTAAGTTCATTTGGTTTGTTTTCTTCATTAGAACTTACTGCAGTTTGTCTCCTACAGGGTGTCATTGTTCTGTTACTAAACAATACAACAATGCTTAATAAACATATTTTGTTTCCTGTGTGCATTTCAGTATGCAATATGAAAAAACTGGGATTTGTTATTTTTCCCACAGCCTTCTAATACCTATGAATTTTGCCTTTATTACTTAATTCATTGTTAAGGAATTTTGATACATACAATAAAATCAAATATGAATGCAGGTCAGACTGTATTTGTATCACTTAAAAAGAAAAACTCTTTTAAAAGTAAAAGGCATTCTTCTCTTAAACAACTCCTGTTGGCGGTTATGGTTGATCTTTTAAGACAGTCAGATTTTGACATCTCTGTTCAGCTTTCTGCAATATTTTATTATGATTCTATGCCAGGAAAATATTTGAAAACACATTTTTAACTTCAGGCACATATTTGATTTCCACTGATTTCAATGAAATAAAAAACAAACAAACAAAAAAATCCTAAATTTTTTAAAGACAATGTTGAGAAAGTTTTTGAAATTGAAGTGTATCAGGGAATACAAGTTTCTTTTGACCTGCCACTAGCTTGAACTGAACAATCTGTAGTATCAGTGATCCCACAGCAGGAAAAGGGAAGAGCTTCAGTTGCACTATCAGTTTCTGTTTCTGCGTGTCTCCAGAACAGTCTTTTATAAAAACATGTTTGTCTTTGGAGACCAAGATACACTTATGTTCAAACCAGCCACAACCTGAAAGACATTTTTTGGAAGGCAAAGCATAAAGTACAAGATGTACTTAGAATCATGTGATGAAGTAAGCATATGTAAGCAAATAAAATCATTGATTTGAACTGTTCTGCAGTTATACAAATAACATCCACCTCAACAGCCATCAATTGTGTAGCCATCAATCTTGCGGGTGGAGCCCTTCACCCATATATAGCAGCCTGTGTGAACAGGGCTCTGCATGGGGCATGACAATGAGCCAAATACATCTTTAGCAAAACCTGCAGAGGTGAGTCTGACACACAGTTCTGAGTATAAGAAAAACTTCATACTACCACCTGCCTGTATTTGATGTTAGTGATTAAACTAAGTTGCAATATCTTATTAAGAATAATAAGCCAGTCTTTTCCCCTTTTGCAAGGTCATTAACATAACTCATTGGTGTTAGTGCTATATTGATTATTTATAATAATAATAACAATATAATAATCTAGTAATTAGTAATCATTGTACAACTACTTAGCTTTCAATTATCATAAATCCTAACCTTAGCTTACAAAGAGTAGTTTACCCATCAGACTCAATCAGATACCTTCTTGTATATGGTACGTGTCTTCACTAACACAGCAAACTTCAACCAACTATTGTTTCAGCCAGGTAAAGCTGTTCCCATAGAAAGCTTTGTCCATCTTCAGGCTATTTTCTTTAAAGGTAGAAGCATAATAACCAATTTAAAAATTTAAAAAAACCCCAAAACCTGAAAGTTTAAGTTAGTTTTGAAATTTCTTTTATAAAGGCTCTAATAAGAACATTCTTATTAATATTGTTTTGTCAATTTTCTAATCAGTCTGAAGTGAAAGTTAATACCACAGAAAACGCCCTCTCTATTTCATTAATGACACCCAGGGCCTGAATCATATTACAGAGATACCGCCAGGGAGACCCTGCAATATCCAAAACAGAATGTGGAATCTGCTGGCACTGGTATATTTCTGTAGTGTGCTGGGGGAAAAGTTACGAACTCCTCTGCCTTGGAAAGTTTTTCAAAGCCTTTGGCCTCAGAGGTGGTTTTAGCCCTCAGTTTCAGCTCTCTGCAAGCACTGTCGAATCAAAGCTGGAAACATGGCTTACATGTTTTTGCAGAGCTCTTTTTTTTTCCTTCCAATATCTTAAGCACAAATCTACTCAGTACCTTAAATCAGCTAACAAGAAAATACAAATATGACCGATAGCTTGTTGTTATCTAATATTTCTCCATCCTATTATTATGGCTAGCACTCCCAAATAGATGAAATGATTATTAATAAATTAAGGGAACTGATATGGGAAGTTAGCAACATCATGGGGTCCTGGTCATATGAAGCCTGGCACGTGAGTCTTGAGGTAACAAATATCCTTTCCTGCTATTTTCAAACAACTTAAAACAACTATGAGAAGGAAAAAAATCTACAGATGTCTGTACATTACTGGTACTGCAAAGAACAGATGTATGATACCTATATTCTTAAATTACACGGTATGGGTTCACACAGAGAAAATGTAAAACAATGGCAAGATCAAAGAATTTCAAATTGTCTCAATACAGTGCATTGTTTGTTGTTTTTATCTGACCTCAGCTGGGGCTGAGGGAGGGCTCTTGCTTCACTGCAGAAAAGGTTGGCTTAAGTCGCTTTTCAAGGTAAATTTCAAGTAAGTAGTCTTTTAAATCTATGGGCTGCTCACTAATTATGTCTTCAGTCCTTTAAAACACATAACTGCCAATTACTGCATTCAGTAGAAATACTCAAACATTAATTATGCACGTGCTTCCAAGTGTTTTCAGGATAAGAATCTATGCCAAAGTCAATTAAGTATAGGGCTCCCAAGTGGTTGGGAAATTGTATAGGATAAACAGGCAGAGGATGTTTCTTAAGCGAAGGTGCAATTCTAAATGTCAGACATGGTCAGAAGCATTATTGTGATGTGTTTAACCTTGAGAACAAACATAAGAGTTGTAGTAACCTATAATTATGAGAGACAACCTTGTCACAATTAAACCTCTAACTAATGTCTATTTACACAATATTCACATCCATCCTGAGGAGCACAGGTTTTTCATTTGTGAATTCCTTTCTTCTGTAGTCTTTCTGTTTTGACCACATTCTTATTGCCAGCAATCAATTTCACACTGCCCCTTGCAAAACAAGTGTTTTGTTTATGCTTTGTCCGTAACAAGTTTCAAGACAGTGATTAATTTAAATGAAAAACTGCACAGTGACTACATGTTTTGTAGGGTCAAAATAAGCTGCCAAACACAGGCATCTAGTTCAAGAGACCCTGTGAAAATATAACACCCAAATGGCAAATACAACATAGGTCCTGTAAGAGACCTGAGCTCTACAGGTGTATTAATTGAGTGGCAGACAAGATAGCTTCTGTCATCTCAGATGATAATAGATGTCTAAATTTAGAAAAGCAGATCAAATGTCTACTCACTAATGACCTTACTGAGGCTGTTGGATCTCTAGGATGGCATGTGTTTATTAGTATGGCAAGTTTTTGGCTTTTCTCAGAGGACTTTGCCAGTACTTCTACATTGAGACTCAGCTGCACTTCTGCACTAGGTTTTGCAGCAACACTGGGGAAGAACTGAGGTTCACGGAGATTGAGAGCCACATTCAGTTTTCCCAAATCTACTTCTGTCTTTGCGTCCAGCATTTTCCAGTCAAAAACCCTACAGCCAAGCAATTGAAACACTATCACTTAGTTGCAATTTGTATTCTCTGAGTTTGGCCTCACACAGCTTTCCCTAGGATGATCCCTTGGAGTCAACAGAACCCTTGGATGGAGTCTTAGTGGGGAACTTGTCCTGACTGATTTTTAGGAGGCAGTCTGAAAGAAGGAAATGAGGCCTCTACCATATATGAGCTTCTGCTCTGGCAGTGAATTGTAGTTGTAGCCAAATAAGGTTACAGCTAGGAATTCTCACTAGGAAGGTGAGAATAATTCCAAATTGTCCAAGGCAACATGCCTGTCTTCACAAGCATTATTCCTTAGATAATTAAATACATGGATACGGACTGTGGAAATCACTGGTTGGAATAAAATAGTTCAGATCCTTAACATTTTGTTTGAGAACCTAGACTTGGAGATTTATAGGAAACTATCAAAAGAAGTATTTCATTAACTAATTCAAGACATGAGATCCATCCTTGTGATTTGTTAGGCACAGCCATTTAATTAGAAAAATTACATCATTATGCTCTGATATGTCAAATTAACAAATGTAAGATTCAGTCAATTCAAGCTTTATTACTTTCTCTAAAATACACAGTCCAAAGATAGGGCATAAGGGGATAAGAAGGCTGGACATTTACTTCAGTAGGAAAGGGTGAGGGAAGAAAGAAAAATGAAAACTGTACCTGCCAATTTGCACATGATCTGATCTCCAGTGAGGCCTGCAGGAAGTAGAAGGCAAATAAGAGAAAGCAAGCAAAACAAAAAAAAAAAAACAAAAAAACAAAAAAAAAAAAAAAAATAAAGGCTTTGGCACTCAGGAAGACAAGACTGAGGAAGAGACTAAATCCAGCGACTGACCAAGACAGCGGGTGCCAGGCCCTTCTGGATTTTGATCTTAGATTCCATGCTGACTCACCATGCGGCCGCCAACCAATGGCTCCACCTTTATGTTTCAGTTTCTCATAAGCAGGTTGGTATTTATCTATTAGCCTTATGGACTGTTGTAAAGATAATTAATAAATGTTTGGAAAGTACTTTGAAGATGAAAGGCCAAATTCACAGCATTGAATTGATTTGTCCATTCCTTTGCAGCAAAAACAGTCTATACCTACAGAAAGCAAGCAAGAAATCGCCATTTGTTATTGCCATCTACTCCCTTCTCCACCTATTTTCACTTGTTATACTCTGTATTTAGCTAATGTTTGATTCAAGCAAATCATATGTATACAGTTATTTATCAGCTGAAGTTAATCATGTGCCCAACTGATTTGTCAGATTAGATTCCAAGAGTAAAAGGTATAGAGAGGACTGTCTATAATCATACATATGACAAATATATTTAGCATTGGTCATCAGCTCTCTCAAGCTGGGATCATTTTTGATGTCTATTTTTCTACTTTATCATCAAAGTAAACTGTTGATGACAAGTGTTTGTTAGAATTCTGTATTATTAAAATATATTTATAAAGATCACCACAAACTGACTCTCCCTAACAATTCCTCTGCTCAAGGCTGAAGTCTTTCAGGAAGGCAAAAGAGTCTTAGCTATTAGGCCATTAATATTTTATGGGTGCCATAAATCAACTGCAATTTCTACCCAACTTAATATGCCTGTCTTTTCTATGAGTCTGTTTAAAGTTTTGTGTGCCAGGCTTTATTGATTCAACTACCTAGGAAATCACAACTTGACCTAATTTGGTAATTAGGTGTAACAGAAGAAAGCTCAGTTCAGAAAACTCACTAGTCATCCTGAAATAAAGTTTATGTCTAAACTATTCAAACAAACGATTTCATGAATATTTTGAACTATATTTTTAGTTTGTTGCCATTTAAGGTTTGCTGTGTTTCAGGTATTGGCACTGACTTAAGTACGTTATCATAATCTAATATAGCAATAGAAAAGACAGTTATTCAGTGTGAATTAGCACATGAAATACCAGATATGCCACACTAATCAAGTGATCCACTTCTGTTTCTACTCTACATAATCAGTGAATAAACCATATTTTCATTCTAAGGAGAACTAGAAAACCTGAGGAAAGACCAAAATATTATTAAATTCTGAGACAAAATTTACTTTTATGGCCTAATACATTTCTAGTTCAAGGCAACTCAGTGAAAAATAATTTGCCATCTCTGCAAGATGTTTGAATGGGAACACATCCAAGCACATATATACAGGCTTTGTAAAAAAAGATGGCAAGTTGTAATTATTTTACAAACAAAATAACAGCTAGTTTAAAAACCAGAGGCTGCATCTCCAAATTATAGAACGCAATTGCTACTTTTCAAGAACACCACATATAGCATGACTTGAGAAGTTGCAAAAAGTGAATTACATGTCACATGGGAATATGAAAGAAAACAAGAATATTTTTGTGGCTTGAGTGGCTTAACTGAAAGTTGGACGGAAGCACTGATAATTCACTGCTTGCTTTCTCCCTACTGATACCAAAATAAAATGATATAGCAGCTTGCTAAGCAGTAATCTTGGATTCTGCCCACCTGGGGCTCTGCAGGGGGCACCTATAATGCAGCATCTCACACCAATCTCGTTCTGGCAGCATGGAGCTGAGCAGCAGCTACAGTCTGGCTAGGGAAATGGGGTATGTGCTCAGTCAGCTCATGTTAAGCTTTATGCTGACAAACCTACCGGTACCAATACTGAAATAATGCACCAATACTGAAACAAGATACCAGCTCCAGCAAAAGCATATCAATACTAGGTCACATTTTCCTTTAAGCTTTATCAGCAGCTCAGTGGCTGCAGAGTGAGAATACACTGATCAATCTATTTTTTGTTCTATCACGGGAGGTTTGCATCTTTCCAAACAATTGCATTTTCTGTCTTAATTTCCTGTGCTTCAAAAAGAGAGAGATTTTCTAAAGTTTTCTAAAATTTGTGGATGAACAGTGTCCTGCACAGTAAATTCAGTGCGCTGTTACAAGCAGGCATGTCTAGTTTTATGTCCTCCAATTTTCTCATCTATAGAATAAGGATTATTTTATGTGTCAATAAGAGGCTGAATTCATGAGTGTCAGTGAAGCATTCTGAAAATTTGAAAATAGAGACAGCTTTCAATGAATTTGGTTGTTTCACCACATGCATACTGCATAAAGTTTAACTCCACAGAGAGGCCAGAGAGCACGAGACAGGGAACAGTGGTGTTACTGTTCCCAGGGTGATATTAAATTAATGACCATTATAAGCAGATGATACTTTATCAGTTGATTAATTTTGTTAGGATATTTGTTGAGAATTGGTTTTATAGAAATGTGTCATTCAGTTTACAGATCTACTGTACTAAAAATGAGCTCCTTCTCCAGTGGTACCAGTCAGGTTCCTTTGTGGCAGGCTGCTGAGTACTTCTTAAAATCCAAGCAAAAGAAAATACTTTGCAGGCAGTTTGCAGGATTGACATGTCATGATTTGTTCTTTATGAGGAAAAGTCACACTGTTAACACCTAAAATACTGTTTGCACACTCTCCACAGTACTGATGCTCCTCAGGAAACAGAGCAGTTGAACAAAGTATTGGGGCTACCAGTCTATTTTTCCTGACCTCCTTGGTTACTAAACATTTATGCATATATGTATAACACTGGCTGTTTGGTTAATTCAACCACTATTTTAAATATATACATATATAGCTATAAAATTAGCCAAGAGTATTGAATCTTGTCACACTGAAAACTACTGACCAGCTAATATCCAGTGTATCTGACCTTACTATAGTTCACCCAAGGAAAGAAAATCCTTGTGTAATGAGTAAAGAGGTTCTAAGTTTGGTCAGACAACACATTCCCTGAAGGTTCTTTGCAGGACCAAATAGAGGGAACAATAGGGAGAGTCGAGTGAGTAACAGTAACATCTGAAGTGCAAGATGCAAGTCATTTGTTTTAGGTGCTAGAAAAAAATGGAAATTAAAGAACTGCTGGAGTAAAATGATGAGAGCAACTTCACTGGCCAGGTCAAAGCAAACAGTGTGATAAAAGCATGAAAGGAAGAAAAATGGATTAACTGATCTCAGTAGTATTGTCAGCATGAAAGAAGTAAGGAAATTAACTTCAGTAATTAAGCACACAGAAGAAAATAAGGCTTCCTGAAAATAAAACGGATATGGTGCACACTGTCCTTGCTCTCTCTCTCCACTATAACTTCACAGAAGTTAAACAGAATTTCTGTTGCAGCCTTAGGGACAACTGATTAGTACCATATTTGTGCTGGAGTCTGTGGCAGATCAGTAAGTACAGGAAATGGGGTTTAAGTAGCATACCACACAGATACAGGTCAACTAACAGAAGCAGGAGATGTGAGCAGGCTCTTTGGAAAGAAGAATAATCGATTAAAGGAAGATCTTGCAGGTAAACGTCAGGCTACATTGTCACAGGTTTTATGGGCCTTGTGAGATGTTAGACACATTCAAGCTTTTCTTGATCACGAAGTTTTGAATACTAGGACAATTCATGTTGGAAAAGAGCTATGATGGTCTCTTGTCTAATCTCCTGCTCCAAGCAAAGTCAGCTATGAGATCAAGTTACTCAAAGCTTTATCCAGTTAGGTCCTGAAAACCTCCAAGGCTGAAGACTGCAAAACCTCCCTGGACAACCTGTTCCACCACTTCTGTCATCATCTGCATCTTCTTTTATCTCATCTGAGAAATTAATTAAGGCTTCCCATTGTCAGATATCTCCTGCATCTGCTCCTAGTTCATCCTCATTGATAGTGGCACATTAGAATTTCTTTTATTCTGCTAAGGAGGCATAACTAGCTGAATTTTTTTCACTCATCATACAGTATGAGCTGTGGCATTATGAGGAGAATAAGAACCAAGGAAGATGTTGGTGTGCTATAAACTTAAGCCCCCACTTTTGTTTTCACAGGATCGTAAAGCATTACAGGAAGGCCATGTTATGAACAGTCTCACAGTTGGTATATTTAAATTCTGTAGGCTAAAAGGCTCTAGTGTAGTGCTTTTAGGAGAACCTCCTGACTTCTATACAAGCTGAAAACATTCTCACTGCCATCAGAACAAGGATTTCAGTCTCCACGGATGTTTAATGAAAGAAAAGAAGCAGCTGTACAAGCATTCCTGCCAAAACAATCAACAAAACAGTAACTGACAGTAAGTGGAGTACGTGGCTGTATATTTTGTACCCTAGGAATTGTAGGGAGTCAAAATGAGAGCAACAGCTGTGGAAGAAGTAGTTAAATCATTAGGGAAATAGAAAAGGACAGCAAGATACTCTATGATAAAGATTTTTATTCATTTTGAGGTATGCCTTTGTGCCCTCTGAGACAGAGGTCAGGCTGCTCATCACCTCACCAAATTAAAAACCAGCAACGTCATTTGTGTACCAAACCAAACAATGATAAATGTTCTTCCCACACCTATGCACAAGGTGTGGCACTGTGGTCTTTCATCAAATCTCTGTTTGCAGGAGAACAGCTTGCTAGATAAAGCTACTGCCTAGTAAGAGCCTTTCATAATAAACACTCTAAACCTGGCTGGGAAATTTCCTCCAATTAATATTCCTGCCTGTCTGATGCTGGCATGTTTTGTATAATTCTGTAGACACTGCAGTGTGCTCAAGGACAGAATATTGGCCTGATTACATCATATTCCCTCCTCATACATAATGCAGAATTTTCAGTCAGGATGTTGCAGCTGTTCTACTGCTGTACATTGCAATATTATGCAATAATTAAGGCCAGGAAATGGAGATTACTTCACACCTAGTGCAGAGTGGGTGATGACTTTTAAAAATCCTCAGAGGGAAAGTTTTATTTTACAGTTAAACAATAAGCAAATAAACACATGCAGCAACAGCACTGAAGTCAAGCAGGAAGCCTGCTTAATGACATTCAAATACAAAGAACTGAAAGTACAGTCTAACATCAAATCACAGTAACACATGGAACACAAGCTAACTGAGTTAACCAGAAATATTTCACCTATTGGGTAATACAGAAGATGCTCCACAGGCAGTGAGAACTACTTGATCCAAACACACAGTACACTGATGAGAAACAAACTATAATGAGTTAAATAACAAAATGCTGCTAAATAATTTTCCTATGCATGAGGTCTATTCTGCAAATCAGAAATTGACAGATATATAATAAATAAACCCTTGCAAAAAGACCCGTTTACTACCTACAGAGAGATTGCAAAATCTTACTTTTAAAGATGAACTAGTTCGAAAAACCATTAAAAATGAATCGTATTAATGTCTGAGCAAAATTCCCTGTAGTTTTATCTCAGTAAAAATTGTAGTAAATGTTTGAGTGGAAAAACAAACAAACAAAAATGTTCTAATGCTAAAATGCAAATGCAAAGAATTTCAGGGAATCCAGTTATTTTTAATTAGTCATGCCAATTAGCATAGTGAAAACCTCAAAAGTGAAGATGATAACCAACGCTTAGCACTGCCAACTGCCTACCTGCTGATACAAGACAACTCAGACTACACTGGCATTTGTGCAATTGCTTTAATACTGAACAGCTAGCAGTAGTTAGTATAGTACAAGCCACTGTGCCATTTTGTTGTTGCTGTTGACTTCTTAAAAGGAACACTTGATCCTGCAGTGTAAGATCTATTGGATTCACCTAAGTTCCTGACATTCTGGCCTACCCTACAACAGCCAGTACTACAGAGCAGATTCCAGTAGATGTGCAACTCACTGTTGCTTTTACACACAAAAGTCCAGGAGACTTACGGGCTTAAATTAATTCACTTCTGACACTTATTGAAGCATGAGATTTCATTCTCCTTATTCAACTGTACTCTGTGACAACAAAAATACAATTAGTGCTCAGAAAAGTAGTCTATAAAAAAAAAAATCAGCATTTTAAAACTAGGAATTTCTGTGGCATTACATTTCACTTAACAACCATGTGTATATTTCAGTTCCAAGTGTATTAGAACCCCACTACCCATCAGTGCTTTTTCTGTTATAAAATTAAATTAAAAGAGGCAATAATCCCTACTATTTGGATGCCTCTTTCAACCATTTTCCCAGTTCTGATAGAGTTGTAAATAATTCTCCCACATATCAAACACAGTACCAGTGAAGTGTCAGATCAGAAAGATAAATACTGTCAACAGTGTTAGCAAACCTCTTGCCAATCATCTAGCAAGTATTTCCTCATTTTTGTTCTGCACAGGGCTAGATATGTAGGCAGAATAGATGGTGCAACCTGTCATTAGAAGCACTGCTGGGAAGAGGCTGAATGCTACAAACCTTCTCTTCCTCCATTCCCCCAAATCACTTCCCTATCTACATGTTAGAATGTAAAAGCTTTACCGTCAGTCTCCTCAGCTTTGTCCTCAGCAAAAGAATATGAGATACACTCACAACTTTGCAATGGCTAAAAACTGAATTTCCCAGTAACTAGAGTCAAATCTTCAGCTTTCTTCATCAGCTACATGCTTGATGTGGCCCTGTAAAAAAAAAAATCCCTTCAGTTTTGAAAATCTAAAAGCAGCTGGAACACTGAATATACTATCCAGATAATATACTGAGTTATACATTTAATACTGAATATGCTTTCGAAGATAAATACTAAGATATCCTGCATGGTTTTGGAGTGGAGTAGTGCCTGAAAGAAAATAGCAAACTGCAGTGGTATCAGATGCATATTTAGGTCTGATTCATTACATCTGAAATTGCCCCCTTTGCTGTTCTGTTTGTATGAATTTTAATTTTGTATGAGTGCTAACTCACCTGAGTTTAGGTTTCAATGACTTCTGTAAACTTGAAAAAATATTAGTTGAGTTATCTATGATGACTTAAAAATCCTTTTCAAAACAGCATCTGGCATCTTCAGATGTCATCAAGCCTAAGACAAAATTGTTAGTAGGCAAGACAGATCAGAATGGAGCAAGAACAGCCTCTCACAAGGTATAAAGCTATTTAAAATTCTTTGTGTTCTCCTTAAGTGTTTTTTTATTATTATTATTTGTTTGCAGGGATTTTTAAGTGCTTAATATCATATAACTTCCTTATTTGTCCTTATTTGAAAACATAAATACATATAAAACATAGAATTCTACAATAAAAAGAAACACTGCTAACAATAAATAGAATATCTAGGATTATTATCTAATAGAGTAAGCTTGTGTGCATATATATAAACTTGTATTTCTGTATTCACAAACTTGAACACACTTAAATTTATACAAATGAGACCTGAAGTTTGACTAAAGCTAATGAAAATCCTCCAGCAGCAGGACATTCAAGACTGTGATGCTTATATTCCCTGCAGGAAGAATGCAATAACCTGAACAGCTTTTCACCAGCTAAACCTTGCTCATCTTGCTTTGTAATCAAGCAATCCGATTCAAATTATCTGCAAGAGGAAAGCAGCAGAATTTAGCTTGAAAGAGTACTATTCATTTAAACAAGCAAGATGTAGATCACGCATCCAAGCTCTTCTATAATAAGATGATAATGACTTTAGTTACAGTTTAAAATACTAAATATGAGAGTAAAGAAAAAATAAATCCTTTTTACGATTCTTACTTAGAACAAGAAATGCATTTCACTTCGTAATGTCATCTCTGAACAAAATAATCCAATTTTTCAGTTATTCAAGTAATATATTTAATTGTCCAAGGTGTTAGCTGTTAGCTGTTTTATTAAAAAAGATTAAGGTAGAGCACTAATGGAGGAAGCGTAGAGTCTCCTGGAGTCTACTTTAGTGCATGATTGAAAATAAGCCTGACAAAGTCTCCTGGCAACACTTTGTGAAAAGACACAGTAAACAAATAAGTGTAAGTTACATGCACAGTAACTGAATGCTAGAGCCTTCATTTCTTAGCCAAAAATACTTTCAATGGCTCTATGTACAGCTGGGGAGCTGTTGCATCCATTGCAGCAATATGTTAGGCTGTATACAGTGGACTTATTTAACAGAGAATTAAAAGTCAATTAAATACTTCAGATAAAAAGTAAAATTAAAAAAAGAGTAATTATCGTCTTCCTCTGATTTTTACAGAGGTCTTGACCTCCTTCTAGTTAATACAATTTTTAATCAGGTATCTTAATGTAATCTCTGCAGTAGTTGTGTAAGTAATACAGTAAATCTGATAGCTGCAAGGACTTTGAGGCCTTTTCAGCAGGTTTTGGCCAAACCTGCTCTGCTTTAATTGTGCTGATTACTATATAAATTCTAGAACAGCTGTGACAGATTTATCACTTTAACTCTGCTCACCAGTAAGCTAAGCACATCCTGTGATACTGCTGTTCAGGGGCTTAGATGCAGGGGGTTTTTTCCTATTGGTGCAGAGAACTCAAGAACCCCTGCAGTCAAATCTTAACCACACTCTATGTCTGAGAATTGCTTTAAATTTTGAATTGTCTCTTAAGCTCTGAACACTGTTCATAAGAGGATTTTGGCCAATTTGTTATCTCCTGGATAATAATTTTATTATTAAGGGTGGAAACAGCAGAGAAGGCTAAGAAGATGCAAAGAAAGTAAAAAATAGTTGCCTGTTTCCCTTCTTTAGAGAGAACTATCATCCTTTTGGACTGGAATAATTCCAAAAATCTATATTCCTTCATTACAATTTATTGTCATGCCTCTCTTTTTGTTCTGGTCTGGAGAGAGTCAAATGTAGTCACATCTTGTTCACGTTGCTTGCAATTTTACCATTTTACTACTGGCCACTAAATTTTCCTCCTTTACGCCATATAAACTGATGCAGACATGACTGTCACCTCAACCTATTGAGACTGTGAGCAAAAAGGTTGTTCATTCTAAATTCAGTATTCTTATTTCTGACTTACACTGCTAATCAAGGTCACCACTTCCGAGTAAGTCTGTCAAGTTACACTGATACGCTCATATTCTTTGTGAAAAGGTTTTAAAAGTTTGCTTTAACAGTATTAAGTGAACTTACATTATTGTGTAGGCTGAGATATTAAGTTACAGGTTTTGTTTTGGGTTTTGCTTTCCACACAGCTACTGTACTGATTTCTGAAGTGCCAAATACCAGTACCTTTATTAAAAGAAATGTCAGAATATTTATAAAAAGGATGTTCCTAGAATGTTCAGTGTTACAAATTGTATGATTTATCTAGGCTACCTCTCTCACATATGATAATGTATGTCACTGGCAGAAAGACCTTAATTCCAAATTACTAAATAAAAGTTAAATTCAGAGCCATGGGCAATGTTTTGCTAAATATTCAACAATTAAAATACATGCCAGGAATTATGCAATAATACCTCTGCCTGCCTTGTGGTTATTCTTGCTCCAAATGATGAATTAATATTTTTTAAAATCAGCACTGAAAATACCAGGAATGTGAAAGCATTACTGCATTTTAAGTAACTGCATCAGATACAGATAAGGCAAACATTCAAAGCCTATCAGCATTTACATTGCTTGTTTCTCAGTTCTAGTGGTTCTGTCTTGAAAGAGAAGGAAACCTTTTGAGGGCTATTACACTACCTACAACATGAGGTTCTTAAACCTCACAGTAGTTATAGCCTGTACTTTTGTACTGCCATAGGCCCTTCTTTCTTAATTGTAACAGCTATAATTACTCCAAAAAGTGTGTTAAAAGTGGGAAAGAGGATACGATCAGTGATGGGGTTTCATAGGAGAGTATTTGGGGAAAGCAGTGATGTTTAGACTTTAAATAAGATGATAATCATAGTAAAGCTTCAGGCACAGCAACTTGCAACCAGGAAATTTTGCCTTTTTTCATTTTATGTCAACAGAACAAGTGGAAATGTTTTGCTCTGTGATAACCCAAAATAAATGTTTCATGAAATCTTTTCTGTGAGCTTTTCTATCAGAGCTCACCTAGCTGTGGAATGCTTAGTCTGCTGCTCCATGAGAACTTGATCAGAATATTTTCCTTCCAGATACTGAGATGAAGTGTCTAGGCTGCCAAACAAGCATAAAGGTTTAAAACAGTAAACATAAAAACTGTGATAAAATTAAAATAGATACACATTTGCCATTCAGCGCACGGAATATTTCTGTAATGAGTAGTTTTCTGACTGACTTCATAAAACAAAAATAGCCCCATTTTAAATATGGAAATAGTAATTTAAACATGGAAACACTAATGCTCAGAGGTGGAACACGTGAATAAAAGCCAGGACCTCCAAGTTCTGGTCCTCACCCTGACAACTAACACAGCTTTGCCTCAGATTTCCTCTCTGTATTCATCTATCTCAGTCAGGTATTTTGAGTTCTGTGGACCTTTAAAGCACTAAGTATCCACCATAAAAGGATGGTGAACAAGTATAACCCTCAAAGCTGAAAGTTCTACTAAGGGTTCAGTTATTCGAGTCCCAGGTTTTTTGCCATGTGTGCAGGCTTATTTGCACCAAAGCTTCAAGCAGTGAGAAAATAAGAAAAATACAAATAAACCCCCACCAAAACCACAAAACCTAGAGAGACAATGGATAATGGGGTAAATGGGAAGCCCTCAGCATAGCCTAAGACAGGAAAAATGAAGTTTACAGATAAGTGAAGCCCAAAAAGCTGTTTGATAGCGTGGCCTCTGGCACATTAGAACTTGAAAACCTATATGTTTTCTCTCAAATAACTCCCACCTCCAAACCCAGAAAAACAATCTCTCTCCTTGGTATCCAAGTAGCTCTATTTTCCCACTAGCAAGAGCTAAGTCCAAATGCATGTGACAATGAGAACAAAGGCACAAAAAGCACACGAGAGCAACACATTTAATAAAACAACCTAGGTAAGATCCTAATCCAACTGGGCATCTTAGAACAGCCTTACCTTCACTCTTGCCTCAGAGAGCCTTGCAAAGGTATTATGCATTTCCCCTTTCTCCAGCCTGCTCAGACATGTTCTGTTCTGCCCAAGCTCACACTTAGGCAGATCAGTTTTGTGCTTATGGAACGTGCTTTATGGGACTGTAACTTATCTCTGCCAAAATTACCAAGTCCCTGATTCCAGAAGGTCCATATTATGGGAGTAAAACCAGACTGCTACTTCCATACCTTCAGCCCATCCTGCTCAGGCCTGCCTACTCCTTCAAAACAATCTAATCTCTGGGTTTTATCTTCCAGAAAATATCAGCTGTACATAGTATTAAACACAGTACTTACTGTCATGGAGGCACTCCCAACACAAAAGAGAAGCAAGCCCATAATTATCCTTCCAGTCTTCTCCAGATTCCTAGCTCAGCTTCCAAAAAGCAGACTGGGCAGGATGACTCTTCACTCAGAGTGCTTTTGGTGCAGTTCTCTTTTCCTTTTCTCATTAGGCAGAAATATTAGCACTAATCTGATTTTATATCAAGACGCCAGATCCAAGGTAATGTAAATGAGGCATTGGTCTACCCAATGTTCCTGAGCAGTTCTAAGCCTCTCATACCCCTGCTCTTTGGTGGTATCAAGAGAAGAGCTTCCAGCATCCAGGCTTCCATCTTCATACTGCAAACAAAAAGGTTTTTTTTGTAAGAGCACTCTATTTTTTTAAGACCCCTGAACATTCACTGCTAGAAATGTGTATCTGGAACTCTGATCCCATATTCAAGTTAGACAGTTACTGCAGTAAATCTGTGTATTGGTTATTCAGAGTATGTGAGGGGCTGCCCTGCAAAAGACAAACCTAAATCTTTTAGTTCTGCCTTTCTAAGTGAAACTGGCACTAACCTGAACTTCTTAACTCTCTTTTAAAGTCTAACAAAGTACACAACAAATTATTCTGCTCTAGGGAAGGAAAAATTATGAAAAGTAAAGGTCAAACTCTTCTCAACTACAGCAATATAAGACCTGGAAAAAGACCCTTGTATTCATTAGAGCTACTTCAGTTTTACACTGAAGAATACAGAGGGGACTTGGAAAAGTCTGGTTTTAAATCCTCTCTTACTTAAATCATCAGATGAAAGACTGCTGCGAGTATTTTACAAATAAGCTGTTTGGTTCAGCACTTTTAGAAGCTTTGAGGTATGCAATTAGATTGTAAAAACTAATGAGAGACTGATAATAGTTCTCAGCTATTTTTGCAACAGCCTTAAAATCCTCCACGTGAAAGTGATGAAATTTTGTTTTTAATTAGAAAGTTAATAATTTTATGCTCATGAACTACACGAAATTTTTGCGCAAAGGAGTTCTCAGAGAGCTTTAACGGTGTATCAGAAGTGCTGAAAAAACTGACTCTGCTTCAAGACTATAAAAGTTCTCAGAGTTCTTGTTTTATATGCAGTGACAGGACCTTTAAAGTATAATGATTATAGGCCTTGCAAGGTTTCTTGTGTAATTGACAATCAAGATACTTAACCTAAGGAAAAAAACCACAACTTTGCCGAGATCCCAGCACGTGGATCCAGATCCCTGGCTGTGTAAATTAACCTAACTCCCTTCAAATCCTGATGTCTCAGACAAATTAGCTGAAGGATTACCATAAAGCAAATCCAACTAATTTCAACAATTTGAATTTTCTTTGACTGGTATAAATTAGCAATTTATTAAAATGTAAGTTCAACTGTGAAATTAACACAGAGATGGATGTTACATCTCAGAATCTACTCGTGCATTATGATGATACAATGTCTGAATACAAAACAACCCAGGATTAGAACTGAGGATGTTCCAAAACAGACAAAAACTTACACAAATGCAATATCCTCTGACTATGCTTTCTCCTTTTAGAGACCTCATCGACCTGTCTTACATGGCTGGTGCCACTCTTCTTTTGACTGTCTCTGAGCAGCCAGCACAGTTTCGGCTTGCTCTCTTGTGGCCAACATTAGAGCTACAATTGCCCTGGTGCTATTCCCTTCCAAGGACCGCTGTGAGTGGTTCTTCTCAAGCATGACAAGTTTCCTCAGATTACTGTCATAGCTGAACCTCAGAAACTACTCAGACTTGAACCCACAACAGATTATAGTGGTTTAACATGATACCAAGCATCAGCTGAGAGATACAGAACCGAGCACATGTGGATTTCCAGCCCACAGCAAAACAGGGAGACGTGGTACTGCTAAGCCTCAAAGGCAGTATCAGTCCTACCCTATGGCTCTCACAGCTGTAAAATCCTCTGACACAAATGTACTGCCAACATCCTGAATAGAGGTCTTCAAGACTGACAGTGTTTTCACAGGGATGGCCTCATATTTTCAGCGTGCTTTTAACATCAGTCTTTCGAAGCTTGAGCTTGGTTATTTGAGAATAGTTTTGGCTACACATTTGCCAACACGTCATGGCAACTTCAAGACTTTCTGCCATCAGTTACTACTTCAAGTTTTTTAACTGTTTACATGACTTGTTGGGTAATTATGTTGTTTTGCATATTTTTGTGTTGTTTTTGCATATGCCAGATGCTGAAAAGGTGAGGACTTTAAGAGACTGAAATATTCCTTGATACTTTATTAACATTGTGTCAGGTATTATTAACCTCCAAAAATTACTTTCATGGCAGTAAAAAGAAAAACAGTTTAGAGCACCAGAGCTGGCATAGACACAAGCAGATTGACCAGAGATGTGTCACTGAATGACATGTCTTACTTAGCTTAGATGAGCTCTAAGTCACCTCCCCAGCTCTCAGGAATAACAGTGCAAGCACATCACAACACCAGTACTGCAGCAGCCCTGAAATAAGCTGGAATGGAGATGACATCACTCTGCACAGGGAATGAAAGGTGCCGACCTTTTCCTTTGCTGAGTTGCAAACACTGCTGCTCTTACTGTGGGTATGACTAATTTCATGAGTGATCTTGTCACAGGAATTCATTAACTTTAAAAAGGACCTATCAAAAACCCACTGCATATCAGCAGAAGAATCACCAATTCGTGGTAAGACCAGAAGTTAAAACCATTCCACATTTGCTATTATGCCTCAAAACCATTATCATCACTCTTCTGAACCAATCAATAAAACTGAGTGATAGATTTTTGATTAATAAACATTAACTGCATTTATTACTGAACATAAAAAGGATAATCAGTACAGAAATTATACTTTGACTACTGGGTTACTTGATCATCAACCTTTGTAACATATGAACAACAAATAAAACACTTGGGCCGCAGAGGGTTGGGATTACTCAACAGTAATGGAACAAATTACTCAACAGAACAACAGCGACAAACTACAAAGCACACTCAGCAATAGCACCAGAACTGATCTATGTGACCCAGATATGTGTATTTCTTCTAGAATTTAAAGGACAAGCCCCAGAACCACTCCAGCCCCTGGGCAACAACTCCCCAGCAGCTTCAACTGCTCTGCTTTGGGACTGCCAGAATCACACCAGCACTGGGCACTGCAGAGAAAAACGGATCAGCTCCCTCACCTGTGCCACCACAGAGCCCCACACGCAGCCATGGTGAGGCAAGAGGGCAGGCACAAGTGTGTGCTTAAAGGTGGAAGGAAGAGTAAGATTAACCTTTTATGAGAATGTAACCTCAGTTTGTCTTTCTGTTTAAAGCAAATAAGCATCATGTTTGCCAGTTAGTGTATTGTCAAATATTCTTATAGCCAAATTGTCTTTCTTCATGCTTCTATTAGGACCCAAAATCCTATCCCTATAATGCTGCCAAAAATTGTGATCAACATCATAGACATTCCAACCAAGCTCATGGATACCACCAAAACAAGGTGCAATCTTGCTCTAAAACTCTTAAGTATTATCCAAATATATAATATGTATGATTGTGTGAGCCATAAAGCAAAAAGAAGAAAAAAAATCAACACTCCTACCTCTCTTACTAAAGTTGCAAGTATTTCAAATGGTTCATGAAGATTTGAACTATATTTGCACTGCAGTCAATACCACAAGGACCACAAGTAGGATAGAAATCTCATAAGATCCTACAACTAAGAAGTCTGTAAATTTGGATTACTCTTGAGTGTTTAGAATAATTATACAATGTTTAAAAAGAAGGGATAAAAATGAGACAATGATGTACTTATAAAGACAGGTAGACAGACACATCACTGAGACATATCTGTAGTAGAATGGAAGAGACGGAGAAATGTTAGAATCATCTTAGGTGGATGGTCTTAAACACCCATCTTAGATAATAATAAAATCATAGAATCACTGAATGGTTTGATTTGGCAGGGACTTTAAAGACCATCTCGTTTCAACCGTTTCCCGCTTCAGGGACTAGACCAGGTGGCTCAGAGCCCTGTGCAACCTGGTCTTGAACACTTTCAGGGACAGAGCTGCCACAGCATCTCTGGGCAACCTGTACAAGTGTCTCATCACCCTCCATGTAAACACTTTCCATCAAGTATCTAACCTAAACCTGCCCTCTGCCAGTTTAAATCCATTTCCTCTTGTCCTGTCACTACATGCTCTTGTAAAAAGTCCCTCTCTATCTTTCTTGCAGAAACGTAATAAAATATATAATCTTAATATCTGTAAATAGTGTATCGCTCATTTCTCGCCTAGAATACCTTTAAGCAAACCGCTTAAAGGGGTTTGAGAGCCAGCTGCCCGACAGCAGCTCAGATTCACACCACACCAAGCCGCTGCTTTCCTTTTCCCGGTGTTCCGATACACTCCACAAGGGGCACAGTTTCCAAGCCTCATTCCAAACATCTTTTCCACCTTGGGCCTGTCCCGATGCCCTCCTGGACACGGTGTGACGTGGCTCCCGGGAACTCTGTACCGCCCGGGGCAGCCGGCGCAGTCCTAGCTTTCCCCGGGCGGGGGCGCGAGCCCCCTCAAGATTCGCGCCATCCGGCTCGCTCGGCCGCGCCTGCTGATTGGTGGGGTTCCTCGCTGCCCCGCCTGCGCCCATGCGCTCTATTGAGAGCGGCCTTACTGGGCGTGGGTCGGAGCGTGAGGGTTTGTTGCCGCTGTCGGGTGTGAGCGCCCGGTGTCCGCTGGGGCGATGTCGGGCCGCCTGCCGCGGCAGGAGGACGGGGAGAGCGCGGCGCTGCGCCACAAAGAGGAGCTGAGCCGGCGGGTGAGCGGAGGCGGCCTCGCGGGGCCCTGCGCTGGGGGGGCCGGCCTGAGGCGCGGGCGGCCCCCGGAGTCTGTTGCCTCGGATGCGAGCAGCGTGAGGAAGAGGAGGGCGGGTGCTGTTAGGGACTGGGGTTCCTATGCCGCCTGTAACGAGCCTGTGTCGCCTCGCTAGTCGCTCGCTTGTCAGGTTGGCATTTTGGGTCTTACTGCTTCAAGTTGAGCTTGAAATGTCAGGTGAGGTGCAATGAGGTTTTTCTCACAGAATTACAAAATATCGTGAGTTGGAAAGGAATCTCCAATGATCGAGTCCAATTCCTGCCTTGCACAGGACACCCCAAGAATCACACCATGTACCTGAGAGTGTTGCCCAAAAGCTGTCTGAGCTCTGTCAGGCTGGTACTGTGACCACTTCCGTTGGGGAGTCTGTTCAGTGGCCGAACTTCATCCTCTGGGTGAAGAACCTTTTCCTGATATCCAACCTAAACTTCCCCTGGCACAGCTCCAGGCCGTTCCCTGGGGTACTGTCACTGGTCTCCAGGGAGAAGAGATCGGTCTCTGCCCCTCCACTTCCCCTCCTGAGGAAGTTGTAGCTTGCTGTGAGGCCTCTTCTCAGTCTCCTCCAGGCTGAACAAACCAAGTGTCCTCAGTCACTCCTCATATGGCTTCCTTGTAATACCTACTTTGGCTTCATCTGCCCAAAATGTCCCCAGAGATTTCAGCCACAGAGGCTGGTGCTCCTCATATATCTGTTTCTTCATCCCTGGTGCCCATCGCTTTGGTCAGTATGCAGTCTGCCAAGCACTGTGGAACTGCTTTCCCTCAAAAAAACATCACAGCAACCTTCCACTATTTCAAAGAGGCCTACAGGGAGGCGGGAGAGGAGCTCTTCGTCAGGAACTGTAGTGGTGGGACGAGGGGTAATGGGTACAAATTGAAAGAGAACAAATTTGGGTTAGATACTTGACTGTGAGGATGGTGAGGCACTGGCACAGGTTGCCCAGAGAAACTGTGGATGCCCCAACCCTTGAAGTGTCCAAGGCCAGGCTGGATAAGACCTGGAACAACCAGATCTAGTGGGAGGTGTCCCTGCCCATGGCAGGGGGTTTAGGACTAGGTGATCTTTGAAGTCCCTTCCAGCCCCTTAACATTCTATGATTCTATGAAAAAATTACTTCTGTATGGCCATGTTGCATAGAGACAGTGATGTTTTTGATTGTCTGGGAAGATGCAAGGCTGGGCCTTCACAGAGCTACAGGTCATCATTTCTGTTGTGCCTAAGTGGCTGGTTTAGTCCATAGCAAAGGATGGCTCTGCCGCTTTGCCTGTTGGTATTGTAGATACAAGACACTGATGAAGCTGCTGGAAGAGTTGTACTTTCAGTGTGCCATATTCAGTTTGACTGACCTCACTCTGTGGCAGCTTCCTACTGTTGCACCAGTTCCAGGAGACACAAAGAGAGAACAGAGGAAATCATATTGTTTGCTTCTAACAAAAAGCATTAAGTGCCCTCTGAACAGAGTGTGTTGTAGGTTTGGCTTTACTCTTTAGCATTCACATCTGCCTTTGTAAAAGAAAGTGGCAATATCTGCCACATCTATCAGTGCAGAACAGAGTGGTAAATCCCACTAAGGAAGTTAATGTAAAAATCCAGAGCAATAGAAAGGCTTCCATTGCTCCTAATATGGTTCTGGACTATTTGGATTTTCGTTAATTTCATTTTGAATCTACAGCATACCTGTGATTATAAAGTGTGTTCTTGATATTATGCTAAATTTTGTTTTCTAAAGTTATTTGATGTTGTATTAGTTGTGTACATGTTCTCTTCTGAGGGGGGAAAAATGTGCTCCTTGATTATAAATAGCTACAGGTACTCTGGCTTCCCAGAGGCTTTTGAGGGTAGGAAAAATACCAATGCATGCAAGATAACCTGTTTCTAGAGAAGTAAAATTTTTAATTTATATATTTACTTTGTCTTCAATGATTCATTTGGAGAACAGCAGCTATACAGGCATGTAGCTGTCTTAAAATACCAGTAGACATTCACCACTAGGATTATAATACAATGTCTTGGTTTTATAATTAAATGCATCTTTTGCTTTTCAGATTAAAGAGCAGAAGGTTGTAGTCGATGAGCTTTCTAATTTGAAGAAGAACCGGGTAAGATTTTACCAATTTGCTTTTGACTATTTCATTTTAGCAAAGAAATAAACATAGAGACGAGGGGACACAAAATCAGAGCATGCTGTCTTTAATTTGTTTTAATACAGATTTAAATACACAGGTGGTCTGCTGTTCTCAAAATAATTTGTCCTGCAAATTATTTAATTATGTATACTTGTGCAGTGTAACATAGCATGTTGTTGGGGGTTTTTGCCTTTTTTATGTTTTATTTTAGTTATTTCACTAAGATGTTTGAGCTGATCACAAGGATTCATGAGGTATTCTTACTTTTTCTGTGCATATGTTTAAAACTGAATGTGATCCCTCATGGATGAGGAAAAGAGAATTTCAGAATTGTCTTGGGTTGAGCATTAAATGCTTTTGATGGTACAGCATTAGAATGTTGGTGTTGTCAGGGCAGAACGTACCCCTTCACGTTTATCCCAGGACTACATCACAGTCGACCCACACCAGCTTCTGCTGCACTGTGGTTCCAGAATCTGCTGCTTTCACTTAATACAGTGTGGGTTTTGTTTTACAGAAAGTTTATAAGCAGCAACCCAATAGCAACATATTCTTCCTTGCTGACCGAACAGAAACGCTGTCTCAGTGCAAAAGTAAGTTTGCAGTGTAAAAATCAACCTCAAATAGTTGAATATTTAAAAGCTGTATTTGTAGCTGATTTCAGAGGTATATTGAAACAAGGAACTGGCAGCTATGTGTCAAATACAAAGTAGTAGAATGGATAACAGAAGTGATGATGGAACAAGCATTAGAAGAGTATAAATTTAGAAGTATAAATTTAATTTTCTGAACAATTGCTACTTTCCTTTGATTTGGATTAATAGTATTGACATTTTAATTGTCAGTTCCCTTTTCTTTCTACAAATGTGTAAGTCACACTGATTGCATAGGCAGGAGTTGGCCATCACAAATTGTAGTGTGGCTTTCTTCAGTAGAAAAAAAGTCATAATCTTTGGACAATTAAAGAGGAATAAGCTACAATGAGCTTATATAATTTATGTTAGTAATGATGGAACACAAACATAGCACTTTGGTTAATTAGTGTTTTATGTTTATCACTTTAATTGAACAAGTGGCTGGAATTACTAATTTCTTACATATACTCTTAAACTTGTGTACCCATAAACTTTCCTGTTTATGAGACTGATTATTTGTGTAATTTTCTCTTACACAGATACATTAGATGAATTAAAGAAAGCACATCAGGAGCTGGAAAATTCAGAAAAGGCTAAAATCAAGAAGTAGTTCATGTGACTTCCCCAACACAATGTGTGGTATTTGTTGTGCTGTTACCTTGTGCAGCCAGCGTGCAATCCGTGATTTCCTTAGCAAAGACATCCTCTGCCATCTGAGAAGAAGAGGACCAGACAGTAGCCAACAGTTGATAAAAACTGTGTCTGATCTCTCTTATGAATGTTTATTTTCAGGCCATGTACTTCACTTGAGGGGACTGGTGACTCCTCAGCCTCTGGAAGATGCCTGTAACAATATTTTTCTTTGGAATGGAGAAATTTTCAATGGAGTGCATGTAGGAGATCTAGAAAATGATACTGAAGTACTGTTTCATCATCTGGCATTATGCAGCAGTGAAATGGACATTTTGTCACTCTTCTCTTCACTTCGGGGTCCCTGGTCTTTTATTTATTATGAAGCACCCAGACACAGTTTATGGTTTGGTAGAGATTATTTTGGTCGTCGCAGTTTGCTTTGGCAGTTCAGTAATGAGGTTGACAGTGCTTTCTTTCTCACATCTGTAAGCGGTTATTCTAAACCAGGCAACCAGTGGCAAGAAGTGCCAACATCTGGAATTTTCAAAATTGATCTCAAAGCTTGTGCAACAGCTAAATCTTTGTCTTTAACATTGTTTCCATGGATGTACAGCTGCACAGAGAAAGCAGTAGAAGAAACATTCGTTAATGTTCTTGATCAAGTGTCAAAAGACTTACCAAACCACATAACTCTTGCGGTGAATAAATCAAAGCTGTGTCTTAGAGCACCAGTTATCCCCTTAAACAAAACAGTTTCTGAAGCTTCAGGAGAACGTCCAAGCTCTAATTCTAGCAACATTAACCATGTGGTTTCTGTGCAAACCCTTCAAGAATTTCTTGCAGAGGAAGACAAGAGAAAATTAGCTTGTGAGTTGATTGATGTTTTAAGTGAAGCAGTCAAGAGACGAGTTCTGTGTCTCTTTAGAGCTCAAGATCAGAAAATAAGAGAAGTTCCAAGCATGTCTGATACAAAAGCACGTATTGCAGTGCTCTTTTCTGGTGGTATTGATTCTATGGTTATTGCAGCCCTAGCAGATAAACACGTGCCTTTGGAGGAGCCAATTGATCTTCTCAATGTAGCTTTCATGATGAAAGAGCAAGCTAAGCACAAGGGTACCACTAAAAGACCTACTAGCCATGAAGTACAGCATGATTTGCTTTGTCCTAAAGCAAGCTCTCAAGATCTTGATGCAAATGCTGTTGTTCATTTATCTTGCTTTGATGTTCCTGACAGAGTCACTGGTAGGGCAGGACTGAAGGAATTAGAAGCCATTAACCCTTCAAGAACCTGGAACTTTGTGGAAATTAATGTTACACTAGAGGAATTGAAAAAAATGAGAAAACAACACATTAATTACTTAATCTACCCACTTGATACAGTCTTGGATGACAGTATTGGCTGTGCAATTTGGTTTGCTTCCAGAGGTGAAGGTTTCATTAGTAACCAAGGAGAATTAAAACCATATAAAAGTCCTGCAAAGGTACTACATTTTTTTGTTTTCTGCCTTATATTTGACCTCTGAAGGTATAGACAGTTTTGTTGATTCAGAAATCAGCTGGGATCTTTGCTATTCATAAGGCTTCTGAAATTCAGTGTTAGAATGTAGAATAGTTTTATAGTATTTGTGTTAATTCTAGAGTTAAAAATCACATTCAGTTATTTTGTCATGTAATGTGCATGGGTTTTCAGTGAACCTGGATAAGCATCAATATGAGTAGGAAAAAAATAACCATCTATTATTTTTGATTCTGATTTCTCACTTCCCTATTTCTGATGGTTTGGGTAGGGAAGAATGAACTGTTTAATTTCAGCTGTTGAAGGCACAGTAATGGGCCAGATGTCATAGTGTTTCTTCTCTTGATAACATTTTACTGTACTTGCTGAGTAGTGTAAGCCATTTTTACTTTTTGTAATGTACTTGTTACTAACCGAGTAGCTGGTAAATGAATAGTACTCTGGGTGTACCTTCAGGTAACTATTTACAACATACGACATACATATAATCTTTGGCAATAATTTTTTTTATACAGGCTGATGTTGAACAAATGCTGTTCATTATCATAGGAACTAACAAAGACATTCTTCAAATATATATGTATTTGTGATACCTATGACATTATTTTGATGTTTTTTCCTTGCTCCACTCACTGCCTGATGATTTTTGCCTTTTCTTTTTTATATACCCTTTTATATATTTTTTTATACCTTTTATATATCCTCCGTACCCTTAGCCTACATGCTTGTAATTTCTGTAGTCTGATATTCTAGCTTAGTTTCAAGGTTCTGCTAGGCAGGAAGACCAAAAATCCTCAGCAAGAGGCCAAAAAGTCCTATGCTGTCTTAAGAAACCAAGGCTTCAATCTTGAGTGAAGCCTTCTCTCTGGAACATATTTTGCAAACTGGGCTCAAGCCTCATCTGGGGGGAAATTCTTTAGAGTAAAGGGGATCACACCATTTTATTAACCTTCTTATTAGGAGATCCTTGTCAGATACACTAATTTGCAAGGTCTATAAAAATTGTATACGCATTACACAGGGTGTGCATTTCGGCATTTTTCCACCTTGACAAGTTGTGCACTATAGGATCCTATTAAATACCGAAGTAAAACCCTTTTATCCCTTTAACCGTGTCTGGATCATAATTCTAAAGACCAACAAAAAGGCAACACCACTAGCAACATTTGTGTGTACTTTTAGGTCTGATTGTGAACGTTTCAAGTTACCAGTGACTTTACTGGGAATTGTTTCAGGCTTTGTAAATGTGTAAGGCATATCCCATCATGATAGGTAGTATCTTTAGAAGATGCGTATTAATTCTGCTTAAGATGAAGTTAAATATTTAAGATCTGTTACATATTAACTTGCATAGACACTAAGATTTCTTATATTCTGTTTCCTTAGGTTGTGCTTACAGGAATTGGAGCCGATGAGCAGCTTGCTGGGTATTCTCGACATCGTGTTTGCTTCAGAAGAGATGGCTTAGAGGGTCTTAATAAAGAACTTGAAATGGAGTTAGGCCGCATTTCTTCTCGGAATCTTGGTAGAGATGACAGGATTATTGGTGATCACGGAAAAGAAGCCAGGTATTACTGTTTTAACATGGAGCAAAACTGGGTTTGCTGGTTAGATGCAGTTTTTAACACTGTGTGTTTTATTGTCTCTAGTTCTGTTGCAATTTTGTTAATGTGTATGGTGTTGTGAAGTTTTTTGGTTTTGTTTGTTTAAAAAGTGGTCTGTAGCATACTGTGGAAGAGTTACTTAAGGAAATTTAGCAACTTGATTTCCATCGACAAGTTTTAAGAAGCAGCAAAAGGTGTTGAAATAGGCAAATTCAAGCTGGTTTTATCATTTAACTGAAATAGTCTTCTGCACAACTCTGAAGTGTTCTGATGTGGACCTTTGGGGAGTGTCTCTGGAGAATGACAACATAACATAGAAGCTGTGTATTCCTGTCCACACAGTAAAGGCACGATCAATATCCACTGCATTTCCTGGCTGTTAAGTCTGAAGAGATGAAGAATCATTTTATTTGTGTCTACTTCCTCCATGCTACCATCAACTTGAAAAAATTCCTTAGGTGTTGTCCATGAGCAGAGGCCACTCAGGTGCATGAAAGGTTTTTTCACGTGATCTTTGTGCCAGTGTTTTTCCAAATCTGTTCTTTGCTGCACATTTTCAGTTCAGCACAAGAACAGTTTAAGTGGTGGACATGCAGTGCTGTTAATCATGCATGTCATTAGGTATGAATGCCTGAAATTCAGAATGATATCAGAATTTGTTGTGTAAATCTTTTTGTTTGAAAGTCACAGAGTAATTTCACACAGTCTTTGCATGTAGTAGAGGGCAAAACCAAGACTATTCTTAGGAAAGTTTCAAAGGGTCTTTCCCCACATATATTTCTCTTTCAGGTTTCCTTTTCTTGATGAAGACGTTGTTTCATTCCTCAATTCTCTGCCCGTCTCAGAAAAAGCTGACTTGACTTTACCTCGAGGAATTGGCGAGAAACTGATTCTGCGCCTTGCAGCCAAGGAGTTGGGCCTGACAGCCTCGACTGTTTTGCCAAAAAGGGCTGTACAGTTTGGATCTCGGATTGCAAAACTAGAGAGCAACAGTGAAAAAGCATCTGACACATGCAGCAGACTGAAGTTACTTTCAGTAGAGGAATTATAGAGCTGTATCTTGAAATGCTGCACTTACTCTATATGCAAATTCAGTAAATATTTCGAGTTTTCTTAGAATGTTTGGTCTGTTCTTTTTTACAAACTTGGATATAATTATTAATAATCAGAGTTGTACATGCGTATGTGTATGAGGGACTCACTATGAACACATCCTGTTAATGCTTTTAATTTTTTTTGTAGTTTTAATACTGAGAATGCTTAGTTTGGAATAGTAACGGGAATCACTTTGGTGCCTGCACACAGTATTTGTTTTGCTGACAGGTGATTTTCAACACTTGTAACCCAAGTACTGTCACAACATAACAGCATTGAAACAATTGTCATTGAACAATGTATAGTTGCATTTACTTTATTAAGTTACTTTTTAAGATGCCAACTGTCGTATCTTTTTTAATTTTGGCACCTTGATGGAAGCTTCTTCAACTCTTTTTGAAATATCAAGTCCAAGGGGAGCTCTAGAAAACAAAATTAAGTATTTGTTAAAAATTAACAACATCGTTGCCATATGACACAGATGTACAGCTTCACAGATCTTTTTTACAATTAACATGAGAGTCACAGTTTTTCTGTATGTTCCCTGCACTTCTAAGACTGTGACCATTAAAATAGTCTAGCTGAAGCTTTACCTGGAGATATCCTTACACTGAGGCCATATTTGCATTTGTAGCCATTCCAAACTCTAGAAACACAGTTGTGATTTCAAAGCCATCTTCTGGGGGGATGTTATTTTATTTAGATTCTGATTTGAGTTGATAATTCATTTTATATCTCGCTGATGAATACAATGCACACTGGAAGTCTGCAGGTATCTCTTTCTATGATAATCGTAAATAATGTATTGTCTACAGCAAGTAAAACTTAGTCTTTTATTCACTGTACACAGCAAATTATTTTTGAAGTATTTTATAATTTTTCATGTGACAATTGTAATACTATTTTTTTTTCATATTGAGACCATCTAAATATGTTTTCCTGAAAAGGGAAAGGGAAAAAACCTGTAAAAAATCCCAAGTTTAAGAACAGCCGATATTTTTAAAATATTAGCATTGTGTTTATGGCTTTAGTCTAAGGTCTACACAATCATAGTAGGAAAGCACATAGAACTGTTATGATGTATGGTAAATGAAGTTTCTGAGCCCAAACTAACATAAATGCCAGCTACAATCATTTATATGTAACAATCACCTTGAAAAGTAAATTTTAAAATTCATCTGTGCTGCAGAGAGACTCCTCAGCAGCTTGTGTCTCTTTGGTGTAACCTCCCTCCCCTTTCACTGGCCACAGTGAGCACTGAGGAAAGAGACTGGGAGTGCACAGTCACTTACCTTGGTTCATAGCGGATGCCATCAGTACTGTGCAGAACACCCAGTCCTGCACGCAACCTTTCAATGCCATTCCTGAGCAAGAAAGCAGTTAAGCAAAAATGTATGACACAACTCTCAATAAGTGCACGTGGTTCAGTTACCAAAGAAGGATGTTCCTGACTCTGATGTCAACTTTAAACAACATTACAGGAGTACATGCAAAGAGAAACAACTCTTACCATGCAATCATAACACCATTATCAGTGCAGAGTCTTGGAGGAGGACACAATAAAGCAAAATCATTTGCATCTGCCAAATTCTGTAGACCTTTTCGGATGTACTGATTACTTGCAACTCCTCCTGATACAACCTGACAGCATTTCAAAGAGAAAAAAGGCATTAACTCAAAAGTACTGATGGGTTACACACAACTAGTATCCTGTTTAAAAAAGGGTTACCAATTGAAGTTCAAAGACAGCAATAAATGCTGAACTTGTAGATTAAAACATAGCAGAAGAGTATGCTAAGTGATCCTAATGTTAAAAGACTTTCCTGAAGCATGTCAGTGTAGTGGAAGGTGTCCCTGCCCATGGCAGAAAGGTTGGAATTGGATGATCTTTACAGCCACTTCCAACCTAAACCAGTTTATGGTTCTACTGTAACTAGAAAAGCCGTCAAGTATTGGAGAGCACAAGGTCAAATTATGTGACCTAAGTTGTTATGGGAAGTTAGATTAGATGGTATGAAAAAATCTCTCTATCTTAAAACCCAGCTAAATATTTATATGACTATTACTTCAGTCATGGTATTTTAACAATATAATACATATTGAGATCTTCCTCACCTGTCAAGGTAGAAAGTACAAGATGACATCTGCATCTTCAAATGATGTTATAGAGTCAAATATAAGTAGGAAAAAAGGTATACCCACCAATGTGGCATTTTTTGATGGTAAAATGCTGGTTTTGATGCAGAACAGCATGGCTCGATATGTCCTCTGGATAATATGAACAGCCACTGCATGCTGTACAGCAGCAGCAACATCCTTAACACAGGACAGGGTCTCACCTTCTTGAATACCTATAAAAGTATATGATCAAAGAGAGCATTCCTGAGTATGGGTCATCAAAAGCTCAGTTTGTATCTGACTGCTTAAAAATACCTTCTTCTTTTTCTTTTTGTACAATGGCATTATAGACAAGATTCTGAAGTCCAGAGAAAGAGAAGTTGCAGTTCTGATAGTGATGCATGGGCAGTCGGAAGGTGAGCAGCTCCTGGTTCCCAGTCTGAGCCAAGTGCTCTATGGCCTGCCCCCCAGCCATGCTGTGGCATTCTGGGTGCTTTCCTAAAGACAGTCTTCGTGCTATCTGAGGAGATAATAACAAACTTGGAATCAGTTCCTCCTGGAACTGGATCGCAGTATTATAGTCCATGGAGTAAAACTTGACATCACAAAATCCAATCCAATGTGAAATTACAAACAGGGCTGTGGTAAGGATAAGATATAACACTAGCCCAGGAGGATTTTTTTTCCCTGGAGTATTTAGAAATGCAATTCTAGAACAATCTGGGCAAACATAAGGATCGATAAATATTGCAGGAAACATTAATTACTCCATTTTTAAGCTATAGGAAACACACACGGACTGCCATACTGTATTACCAGATACACAGAAACAAAGCTGGTTTCAGCTTTTGAAAATCCCCTTTCTGACTCCATGCACTCTCCCAATTTTTTAATTAATATGCACAAATACTGTTTAAAAACTCTGTTTGAGAACAAAGTGACCAATTTTAGACGGTACTCAGTGACCCAGAAAACTTAAGATTCAGAAAGCCAAACCATGCTTTCCAAACTGTAAAATATAAAATTAGTATGAAATGGTTTAAGACGCATTGTTTAAAACATGGCAGCATCCTTTAAAATACCTCTATCAATCTTCTCTAATTAAAACAACTTCTTTGTATAATCAGTATCAAACTTCCAACACCAGTTTTGGTTATGTTGACTATTTTCTAAAATATAATTAATGTACGTATGTTAAAATTGATGGTTTGTGTACATTTTTAACAGCTTTTCGTCTGTTAAATCTATGGTATTTCAAAATAGAAAAAAAAAGTTACATAAAACTTGTATTGCATTGAATTGCTGTCCTCAGGCTGATGATAATACCATTATGTAGTATAAATGCAATAAAAAGAAGAAAACAACTATGTTCACTCATGTAAGGAAATATTACCTTATCCAGCATGTCACCCGGTGCAATATCGATGGACTGTCCGAGCAGGAGGAAATCTGAAACTCCTCGTGCTACTGCCAAGAGACAGTGGCCTCCAGAGATTAGGAGAACTAAGAAGGGAAATTCCAGGTGATGTGTGAGCCTGATGGTCAGTGCGTGAGCCTCCATGTGATGGATGGGGATGAAAGGCTTCTGGTGCCTGTTGACCAAGCTCAGGCTATACTGCAGCCCCACGCCCAGGCTCAGAGCAAGCCCGGGTTTCACTGTAGTTGCCACAGCTGCAAGCTCAGCTACAGAAATGCCGCTGGCATGAAGGGCCTCTTGTACCACTTGCTCAATGTTTTCTCTGTGAAGCTGCTGTGCCACCATGGGAATTATTCCACCTGCTCTAGTAAAACCAAGCAATTACAATGCATTGGTATGTCATAACAGATAGAATGCCATAAAAATAGTTTTCAGGCACCTATCAACCTTGTCATATCCTGCCTGTTTCCTTAATGCATTCTCAAATGCCTTGTTTAGTGTCAAGGGCACTGAAGAGAGCATAATTATCAGTGGAAGGTCAGAAAAGGATGCAACTTGCTCTTTTTTGGTACAGATGCTTTTTAAATGTATCTCAACACTGTTCCAAAACAATACAACTTAATATTCACAACCCCTCACTTGTCAGTTCAATTTTCCCTTAAAAGAAAAACATTTGGTGGTTTTAACAGTAACAATTATTTCATCTTTTATTCAAGCTAGAGAAGTAATCTGTCTCCTTTAGAAAGAAAATGCTGGAGGACACTTGTTAAATGCATAGCATTTCTTTCCTCCCCCTTAGCACTGTCTCAGGCAGTATGTGTTGTGGCCCAAGCAATACATCTTCACACCTACCCACCACTTACCAAGTTTTATGGAGCAGGGAAGACTTTCATATGGATGTATTATAAGTAACAATAACAATAAAACCGTTAGGAAGGCAGAAGCCTTGAGAGAAGTCTGTTCTTACTGTAAATGAACTTCCTTCTGACAGTGCAGTGCTTCTCCCAGAACACAGCCAGCTTCATCCACCACAGCAGCACCGGTGTCGTCACAGCTCGTCTCTATTCCCAAAACCAGTTTGCGAAAATGCTGCTTTCCAGAGTGATCAGAGCTGCTCCTCAGCCACACAGCTCGGCCGTGTTTAATTGACTGCAAAAGGCTTTTGGCAATACTGTTCATTGTTTATAATCTACCTGGTGGTTATGTCTAGAAGAGAACTGTATAGTTTATTATTACTGGAGGGTTTTCAAGCACGTGTTCTGCTCTGATTTTCTGTAGAGGTGGCATTACTTTTGAAGTTACGAATGGTCACTCATAACATTTAAGACCGTAAGAAAGAACAGCTGGAAGAAACGTCTTGTTTTACCTGAATTACGTATGAAGAGAGTTCCTCACCACGCTTGCTGGTGGTGCTGCTTGCAGCCCTAAGAGAGGTCAGAGCCCGCCCGTGGCCCGCAGCTGAAGCGCCCCGTGGGTGAGCACTGCTGTGCGGGCAGTGCAGGGCAGGTCGGTCCGCTCCGCCGCTTCCCGTCACGAGCTCAGCCCCATCCCCGCATGCCCGCGGATCCTCGTCCCGCCCCGGCCAGCAGCGAGCTTCGGCCGAAACCCCTGCGCCGGACGCTCCGCCCGTGTCCCGCTGTGCCCGCGTCGCGATCTATCACCACCCCCACCCCTCGCCCTCCCCGCTCCCGGCCCTGGGCTCCGCCCCGCCGGGGACACGGGGCGGTGCTCCGGGCCCGGCGCAGCCGCCGTGCGGGAGAGCGGCCGAGAGCAGGGAGGCCTCTAAGGGCTTTGTCAAGCCGCCCCGAGGCACCCCGGCCCCGGGGCCTGAGGGCACTAAATGAGGGCTGGGTCTGGAACTCCCTGCCCCTCGGACACAAAGCAGCGACTGTCAAAGGTAGCACAGATTTGTGATGGCCATTATTTAAAAATCAGCCAGTTACCACTTTCTGTGCAAACACCACAAAGAACCAATTACTTCCAATTGCTAAAGAAAGTTCATAATTCATTGCCCTTTTTCTTAACAGCATCTTTATCGATAAAGTAAATAGCCAGAAAATTATTGTATCAAGAAAAGATGTACACCACTGTGGGCTTGTCTTTTTTTATTTTTAATTTTTTTTTTTTCCAGCTGACTGGCTGTCATTGCAACCAAAATGTAAATCAAGTCTTAAATGGAGTCTTCTGTTAAATCTGAGCCGGTTTTGGCTGGCAGACATACAGCAGACTTCAAAATTCATCCTTTTTCCAGGACAGAAATAAGTGCTCAGAGCTGTAGATGTACCTCCTTCACTCTTAATTCCAGAGCTGATTATGTACAAGATTACCCCGTACTACACAGTACCCCTAAAACACAGCATCTCTCCACATTTCCAAGACATGCAAGTTTATCTATACCTTTTTCTGCAAAAGCATAGTTAGTCCATGTGATTTGCCTACTCACCTACTTCTAGTTCAGCTTCTAATCTACCTTACAACCTACACAGTTTCCCTTACTTGTTCTGACACTTGCTGTGTAACAGAGCAGCTTCTCCTACAACAGCAGCAACCCTTTCCCCACCACCTCACAGGCCTCTCAGCTATTGAAAAATAACCCATCGGTCAGATCAGAGAAAACAGTCAAAAGTCCACACCTAAAATGAAATTGCAATTTTTCAGGATGTCCCATTTACACATAGAAAATTCAGTATCCTGAGAAGCAAAATGAAATAAACATAACAGTGGCAACTTGTAAAAGTGTACATAAACCAAGCTATTGAGTTGATGTGGAAATCCCCTGAGCTGGCAGTTAAGAACTTTCTTCAGTTGTTGTGACATAAAAAAAAATTAAAATCACAAGAACAGAGAAGGCAGGAATACCATCAATTTATGCTCGCTGTCACAGTACATACTGTGAGACAAACTTTTACAATGCAATAACAAGCACAACCACCTACAATCCATACAGCAGAAACTACCTAATTTCACTTGATCTAAGAATGCAGCCTCACCAGCCCTTGGCATTGAGGATTCTGGATTTACATGTAAAGTTACCACCTGCATTATGGATGATGGGTATTTGTGAAACACTGCTCTCCATTTCGGCTGTTACTTGCACCTTCCTTACAAGCCACATGCATCAGACACACGTACAGTCTTAGTGGGGATTAGACTTTAGAGCTGGGCCTGCCCAGCTCTTCATGGAAATCTTCCTTCTACAGGTTTCCAATCCACGTTTAAGTATTTGAAGGCATCTTCTCATAAAGTCGATTTTCATCCCAGACAATGCTGCAGGAAGCAGGAATTGTATCTCAGACGTAAAAGCATCTCTCCCTGACTATGATGAGATACTCAGCACAGCAGACTACTCGTTTCCTTCACCTGGGGAGCAGCAGTAGCCATGTCAGGGGTGGCCAGCATTGAACCTTCTGCTTAGTATTTATTGATGCCAAAGATTCGAACACCATGCAACTGTGGCAGCTTGGGGATCAGCACGGTCAGGAGAGAGGCTGTGTTGAGGATAAAGTGTGTTGGATCATACTTTGTATAAAAACTCGTCAGGAAGTACCTGCAGGAGAAAAGGGAGCAAGCTTAGCTGGTGGCAGCCTTGTCTAAAACACACACAAAGCATAGCTGAAAGAAGTGCTTTAGTGATCAGTGAGATTTTACTGGTTAATGACATTTATTCCTGTATTAAATATCTCACCTGAGGTTCAAGAATATCTACAGCAAAATTCTGGTCTAAGTCTCTTCTTCCCATACTTTTCAAGGTGCTAAAATGCAACTCTTAGTCTACTACTTTCCTCCAGCACTCCTCCCCACCTTTTTTGGAGGAGTTATATATATTTTTTCAGGTTTTGTCCTTTATGAGCCAACTTTCTAAACATGGTGCAGGATCTTCCCTCCCCTCTCCCTCTGCCATGTAGGTGGACATGTAAATTTTCTTCAGGGACAAACAGTAAGACTTTTAGAGTCAGACATTAAATATGTAATCTGATTTTTCTTAGTTACACAACTGCACTTTTGTCAACAGAGACAGGTGTGTAGAATTTCTAAGCTATTTACACAGTGTAAACATAAGACAATATGTATGAAGCAAAACTGACATCAGACCCCATTCACTGAAAACTGACACACTCTTAGTTCACAAATTACAAAATGGTTAATAAATGCTGTCACAAGAGCAATTAGTTTAGATTTTCAGTATTTATGACTTCACAATCTCTTAAAGAACTTCCAAAAGTTAACAGTAAGTTTTCCTCACAACATTTCTAATCTTTAAAACCTGCCCCATTAGTAACTGTTTACAAACTTTTACTTCAGTATGCGGAGTGTCAAAAGCAGCAGAAGAAAGATCACTGATTACATGGCCTGTAAATACATATTCCCTACTTCTGTGATGTAGAAATAAACAAACATACAAACAAGCAAGCAAAACAAGACAGAAAATACTTTTAGACTGTAAATTGCAACCCATTATGTTGCAGCTTGTGAAATCATGGCTTTATGATTCAATCCATCCATAACACAGTTTTGAACTCACAGAATTATAGGAGAGATTGTGAAGAACTTCCTTGAAGATGTGAATTGTACTCCATAATCCAGTTGTTCCCAGTGTGTTAGTAACCTAGCCTTCCCCTGATCAGGTGTTTCAAAAGGAGTTCCCTTTACTGCATGCAAAAACACATACATTCCCTGGGGAAAATAAAAAGTGAATACAGAGTCACTTTTAGCTATATTTTTTAATAATTGTTGCATTGTCCAATGCATTATTAAAAAAAGAATTAAAAAAGAGTGAGTGAATTCTCACCCAGAAGAGCTGCTAGCATGTAATGACAAATTACTGAAGAGGAAGGAAGAGACAAGAAGTGATTTGCCCAAGACTGTGCAGTCAGTAGCAGAGTCAGAATTAAAGGCAAAAATCTATGTGACATCCAATCCACTCCCTTGCCTTCTACATTAGCTGTCAAAAATTCCACGAAATCAACAGAATTTTAACAAGCACAGTAACAAGTGTGGGGCTGCTGATTTGTACCACCACTTTCCTAGCACAGTATTAACTGAGCGATGAGTAGAGTGTGCACAAAACAAAAATCTACCTACAAATACTGGCACTATCACAAGAACTCCTGAAAGCTTTCTCAGTCTCCTACCAGGTTCAAATCCTTAGAAGCTGACTACAGCATTCTGTTGAATATCATGTGTCAGTCTCTTTGCTGCTTCTCTTTAACCACACTGGACTTTCTCTGTGACTGTTCCTGTTTGATGGGAACATGCCATGACCGGTTTGCTCTGAAAGATCGATTTGGGTCTCTTGGTTTCAAATAGGGGAGTACACCCTCTTCCAGTTTTAAAAAAACACTTGTTTTCTATCAAAGAGAGCACACCAACTCCAAGCAAGTGTCTCTATCAGACAGTATCAAGGATTTCCCTTTCTTTCTTATGCACATACAAACATTTTTATAGAAAGCTTTATGTAGGAAAAAAATGACATTTCTTCCAAATTCTTATAATGGAGGTGAAATCTCAGCAAATCACTTCATGTCTTCCTCCACCTTTTTTTAGAACAGCCTCCAGACCAGAGCCCTGTAAACCTAAGACAATTGATTTAATTAATTTTTTGATTCATGACATTTGCAGTGTCTCAGTTTTAATAACCATAAAGACACTTTTAGGACAGATCCAAGTGCTTTCTACACATTTATTTCACAGTGGAACCTGCAGAAAGAACCACCAAAAATGCTTTCATGGTCAGCTAAGAGTTTTTCATTAGTGGAAATCCAACGTTTCCTTTTTTTTTTTTTTTGTGTCAAACCATTCGAGGATTTGTTTCCAAAAGAAGTGCCGTTTAAATGCTGAAATATCCCAAGTGCAGTTTGTACTATCTTCTAGTGTTCCACTACAAAACTACTTGCCAGTGCATGCTCTCATCCCTCTTGTCATTACAGCTACTTGCAATGAGTTCAGTAAGGCATGTGGGAAATATTTAGTAATACTTGTCTCTGCCAACATCTTCTGAAGTCAGACATGTCTGATGCTGATGTCAAAGATAACACACAAAACGCTCTAGTGACAGTTACAATTCCACCTGTAGTTTTAAACCTAGCTACAAAAACAAAAAGCTCAAATAGAAATTAAAACTTTACATTCAAGAGGATATTATTCATCCTCAGTCTCACAGTGAACTATCATTTTCCTAAATAAGGAAGAAGATATCTTTTTGTCAAGTCTTCTTTGGTGGTAATCTTAGAAAGCTGAGTTAGCAAACCTCACAAATGATGTAAATTGCTGGATTACGGCCCTCTTTTCTCTAAGTATGGCAGGACCAATATAGATAGTCGCATTAATTTCAGTGATTACAACAAAATTACAGCATCCTGGGGAGAGGAGCAGAAAGGAGCTTATAAAATCTTTTGCATACAAAAGATTGCAAATCACAAACCTCTGAATAACAAAAGGTTTCAGGGAAGGGATCAAAGTAGTCCAGTTTATCCAACTGCTTTCAAGCAAGATTTCTCTAATGACACATATAGTGACAATATCATATGCTGAAGTCATTCTGGGTTACAATTTATGTAGCTTGGCCAGAAATCAAAGCTAGAAGAAATAGAACACAAATGCTTCTCTCAAAGAAAATAGGTAAGGTGCTGAAATTCAGCACTTTGGGATACTAAGATTTATGTAGAAAAAGTAGTAGATAGTATCCTAGAATTAAAAATGTGGTTTGTGAATTCAGCACAAACTGAAATTTCACAAAATTCAGCTCTCTAATAATATACAGAACACTGTCAAAGTTGGTTTGTGTGATGAATTAACGTCCGCAACATTCCAGCTTAATTAAATGCCATTTAAAAGAATATGTAACTATGTAATGAATATTTCACACCTTTAGTGCTTAAACCGAAAGTGATCACATATACTCCTCCTCTCCAAAACAGACAATCATTTATGGATAGGCCAAGCAGAGGTAGTGTTTTGGATAGCAGGATTTCATTGTCAATACAGACTGGCTATTTTCCTCTTCACTTGCTATTGACAATAAATACATATGAAGAACAACTTCACAAATTCTGTTCCAAGACAGGGTACTCACCAGGTTGTGAATGACATTTGTTAAAGTCCAGGCCACAGGGACACTAAAGAAGGGAATGCTGAGCAGGACAATGTGCAGCATGCCTACTCCAAGCGCGTATGTCAGCCACATTCCACGGCTGTTCATCACTCGAGTGTTTGGATTTACCTCGCTGTGGGCAACTCCTACGTTCATTTTTACCCTATAAAACAGATCTGTTTGAAGACTGAGACTACTGTTACAGACGAGCACTTAACATATGCAATTTTCAAACGTGGGAAAAAGCTGCTATAAAGAAGCAAGTCTGGAGAGAACATAGTGCCTAAACCAGGATGTACCTCAAGCTCTTCAAACTGTAGTTTATAGAAAATCAGTACAAAGGGACAGTTGGGAACTGTTTGTTTAAAACAAGTCCAAACAAATAAAACTCACAAGCCTGCTACAGAAGGAACATTAAAAAAAACAAACCAGTAAGCTGTGATGTCAGTAGCTGAAGTTGCAAAGCTGTAAGAAACCAAGTTAATAACTTGGTTTCCACTTCCCACATCAGACAATCTTCCTCCTCTTTCTTGTTCATGTAATGGTTACTGAAGAATTCTGCATATACCAATTGCCCAGCCACCTACTTCTAGAAAGAACAATGAAGGAATAATCTACGCCTCTTTTTCTTGAACCAAAGTGCAGATTTCCTCCCTGATCCATCTGTTAGTTTTTAGACCGACATTTCCATCTTTTAAATCTGGCTGACATTAGAGAACAGGTTCAAAAGTTTTCTAAGCAATGGACACATGCAGAGATACACAGGCTAATTTCATATGCTGATATATTCAGGAAACTGACAGAACTTAGCTACAGTGACACTCTCGTCCTATTGCAGTAAAATTTGTAATGATAATTTTAAAAAAACCCTACACTATTGCTTACTTCAAACTCACGTGATCTCTGGGACCCTATATATTCATTTATGGGACCAGGATGAAGATTGTTTTTAGCAATCACCTGAATCAGAATACAAAAGCACTATTTACCCAGCAAAAGCTGCTCGCTTTTGGTAGGAAGTTTGTTTCTGACACTTACTTAGTGCCGTACAGAGTGTAAAATAAATATAAAATACCCGAGTATTCTGCAATATTAACAGCAGCAGACTAAAAATAGAAACGATGAATCTGTACCCGAATCGGGGCACTGCCGACATTACTCAGTACCTGTCGCAAAGCATTCCAAGCCGTGCACTTGCAGGTGACACATTACCTGAGATGGGCGACGCGAGGCTATTCCTCTCTGGGATGCAGCACCCACCGAGCCAGTACCTAGACAGACATTTTGACTTGACCCACCATCCCGTCCCCTCTCCCCCCACGCTTCCAGCCCGATCCGAGGGGCGGCTCGCTGCACCGCCGCGTTTCCTCTGCCATCCCTCCCTTCCCGGCCCCGCTCCACCGCCACTGCCCCAACGCGCCGCTGCCCAGGCCGGCTGTGCCCGTGGCCTTCTCTACAGCCCAGGCGCGCAGGCGGCCCCAGCCTCCCGTTCCTCCGCCCCCCGCCGCGGCCCCACCTTTCTGCAGCCCCGCGGCCGCCGAGGAGCCGGAGCAGAGCGCGGGACGCCGGCCGCCGGCCGCAGGTAGAGCCCGCGATGCCCGTGGGCNGCCTCGCTGAGGCCGTGCCGGGGCCGAGGCACCGATTCCCGGGGGCGGCTGAGCCGGCGCGGCCCTGGGCCCTGGGCAGAGGACGGGCAGGCCCCGGGGAGTAGCGAGTGCCTCGCTGAGCGGGAGTGGCGCCCCGCCTTTCGCAGCGAGAACCGGGAACTGCGGACGGCTCCTGTGGTTTGGGGTAAACTCGAGGGCCCGCAGGGTTTATCTGCAGCCTTTCGCCCGTTTTCTCCCCACGTAAACCGAAGAATTGCCTCAGTGCGTGCTGGTGAGCGCCTCTGAGAAAGGCGGTGCTCGGAGTGGGGGGGAGTCTGGCTCCAGACGTCTGTGGGGCCGGACCCATGAAGTTTAGGGAGATTTTATTCTTGGTTTAGCGGAGGGTGTGTAGAACCGCAGTTGTTGCCGTGTCGGACTTGGTATAAAGGGATTTAAGGGTTATACCACTGATGGGGCTCACACACAGAAAATGCTGTGCTTTCCCACAGAGCACAGCTGTAACGCGTCTGGTCCATGAAGAGTTACACTAGTAATGTGGCTTGAGCTGAAATACATGTTTTAGCTGACAGTCGTCATGGGTTGGATGCGTTTCCATAGGTAGGAAGTCCAGTGATTACTCCCTACCTCCCAACAGGTGTTCCTGAGATGTGGCCAACATTGCATCTCTCAGTTTGAGTCCAGGGCAGGGGAGGGCACACTGGGAGATGGTTCCTCTCACAAACCACCTGCATCAGTCACATCTCATAAAAAATTTGTCTTTGAGATCTGCAGCGTTTCTGTTTTAAGACCCTTCCGTGTCTTAGTCAGTGTCTTTTGATGGAGACACCCAGCTCCCATCTGATTTACTCCCATGAGTAAATCATGAAGCACTTGATACAGGAGTCCTGTACAATGTGTGAATGCCTTAAAACCTGCCTCTTTGAACACGTATACATGGTTAATATTGGTCCATCTTCAGCAGCACACCTTTTCTCCTGCTCCTCTTGTTTTCCAGTCAGAAGAAAAACTGTTTGTCAGATCCTTTTACCACATCTGAAAGGCAAACTCCCTTTGCAATGTAAATAACAGTAAAGAGAAAATTCCTTTGTAGCTGTTCCTAGAAAAGTTTCAGTGCTGTTTGTACTTCATAACATTATACTTCCTCCCCCCTGCAACCCAAGTAACCACATTTTTACTTTGTCTTTTATATTTAATGAGTAGCTCTCTTTAGAAGGGTGTTGAGGCAGAGAAGTGTCCTGTAATTGTTCTGTCAGCTGCACATACCCTGCAGGGTAGTGATGCTTAGGGGTGTTGGCTGCAATCTCTGACCAGGTCCTGGCTGTGTCAGGAGGAAATCTGGGTTTGTTCCATTCCTCCACGTGTGCTCATATCCTTGGGACAGGTGCTGAGTGTGCAGTCTGTGTTCCTTAGCAGATACCTGAATTGATGGGGAAGCCAGGACTGCCAAGATTGCCAGGATTGTTTGCCTTTCAGTGTAAATAGCATTATATAACATAACCCAGCAAGGAGAAGAAATCTATTTGAACCAAGCTTGAGGTGCCTAGAGCTACCTAGCATTTCTCTTTCCCTTGCCTTTCTCATATGCATAAAAAACTGTGGTTGAGTTCTTTTGTGGCAGGCTACAAGGATCAGCAAAATAGTTTTCCTCAGGCTTGCTTATTTGTGTCAATGTGGGTAGTTAAACAGAAATGCACGCTAAAATTCACAGATCACTTACAATCTGTTCTTCATGGTAGAGTATCTCTATAATATAGCAAGAATTTATAACCCTTTGTGTTTGCTATAATTAAAAAAAAAAAATCTCCACTGATTTATAAGGCATTTTCATTTTCAAGTTAGAGATACAGTGACATAGAAGTAGAATGACCTACCTGAGGACACACAGTACATCAGATCAGAGAGGCAAGATTGTAATGGAGAACTCTTTGGGGTTTGGTTTGTTGTTTTTTTTTTTTTTGCCAGTAGATCACATTGCTATTGAATATGACTTTTCTTCAGCACCACTGTGTTGCCTTTTCACTTCTCTCCCAATACCTATTTACCGCAGAGCAAGCTGGGTCCCACTGTAATGTGAAAATTTCCAGCCGTAATGTTGTGTTTTTCTACATCTAGGAGTTTCTGTGAAACAGTTTCTTAGAAATGTGTAATTGTAGTTCCTTTTACATTCTTCTTCTGTTATTTTTCTGTGCAGCTTCCTTATATCTTATTCCACCATGAAACAGCTGCCGGGAGAGACAATTCGGCTCCTTTCAGGTTCTCAAGTGATTACTTCAGTTGTCAGCGTGGTAAAGGAGCTGATAGAAAATTCCTTGGATGCCAGTGCTACAGGCATTGATATTAAACTGGTAAGTCTCTCTCTTACAAAGAATTGTATATAAATTAAGATGCAAGGAGGGCTGTTCCATTGTAAATGCAGGTTTTTAGGCTATTGTGGTTTAGGGAATGACAATTATTATTATATATTTATACATATATATTTCTACCTCAAGTAAAAATGGTACAAAATTAGTTTCCATTAGTGTTTTTGAGGCCCTACTGTGAAACAGTAAAGCATATTTGTGCTTTCTGTATCTTGGGGAAGAAACTGTCAGGTTCCTTCATCCTCCTTTCCTACTTAAAATTTGCATTTTCTGACTAATAGGCTGTTTTAAAAGATGTTGGACTTAGGTTTACTGCTAGACTGACATACTTAATGCTCCCTACAAAATATTGTAAGGAAGGTGAAAATGGAAACAGTGGGAAAGGTCGATGGCCATTCTAGATGCTTTTGTAATATAAATTACTACCCTGTCTCTAATTAGTGTGGTGAACCCTAGTTACTTCTAACTCTATTTTTATAAGCTGTTAAAAAAAGTTGACATGTCACTCAATGATCGTTTCTGACAATAGAAAATAGTACTTTTTATAAAGAATTTGAGCTATTTTTCCCCCAAATAGGGTAAAATAGGTAACTAATCTGCTTCCCTTGCTGTCATATTTCTACTTTTGCAGTGTTTTGTCAGCAGCTGTGTATTAGCAGTATCTCCTGCTTAGTAAGGAAAAAAGTCATATCCTTTATAAATGTATGTATCTAGAATTATATCTAGTTTCTTCTTCTGTAAATAATAGTGAATGCATAGGATATTCTTGAATTAAGTGTTAGACAAAGGTTCTTAAGTAGGAGGGCAGTTCAGTTTCTGCTTATTTCTTTGTCCATGTCTCTATGCTTTCTGAATGAGTCTAGAGTGTTTTCCATCTGAGAATGGTTTCCTGCAGATGCCAAGGAACGTATTTGTTACTGCCTTAAGTGAGCTGAAGATACTCTGTCTTTGCTATGGTTTGTCATAATAACTTCTCAATATTTAGATTGCAGAGTACCTTGCTTCATGAGTAACTCTAAAGTGAGTAGTGTGTGCACATTTGTGAGGATAAGGGTATTGGAACCAGATCTGGGAGCTGATCAGTAACTGCAAGAAGTAAAAGAAAGGTTTTGAAGGTTTTCAGAATGGTTAGGACAAACATTGCTGAGGAGAGAGCCCTCTAACCAGCATGGGTTTCACCGCACAGTAACAAGCTGTTTTCACAGTGAGAAGTCCCAAATCAGTTAGAAAGAGATTTTCAGCCATTTTCAGTGCATGAGTAATCTACGCTACTCTTACATTTTTTGTCAGTCCAGCTCAATCCAAAACACTGTAGTTCCAAACAACCAAACCTGGCTTTACACAAGTTATCGGCAAGTAAAAGAGATTTGCTGATTATTCTTCTGTGGGTACTAGGGAAGAAGAGAAAACATGTACTCTGCACAAATCTAGATGGTAATACTGTAAAACAATGGATTTTTTTTCTGGTATTTTTTAATGGGAAATTAAAATATCTTTGGCCATGTAATAGGGGTCAATGACCACATTAACTGTAGATTAGTTCAAAAGCATAATAGAGAAGAAAAACGTTGAAATTCCATTTTACAGCTTGATGGGTTTTGCCTGAAACTGCAGCATTTTCATTGTTTTAATCTTTTTCAGATGGAATAGAAGGGCATTGTTTACCCAATTTGCCTGAACAAAGACAGCAGTTACTTTTTTTGGAGACAGACAGACAGGAATTAACCTGAAGATGGAATGGTTCTCAGACAGAAATTGTGGCAGTGGTGAACTGTAGTGGAAAGCTCTGGATAGTGTTTCATTGTTGTTATCATCTTCGTTAACCAAATGCCCATAGGTGATGTTATTGGGCATCTTTGCACTGTATATCAAAGCTGAATCATACTGTTTGGCATCAGTGAGCTGGCAGAGCAGCTTAAACATTTCATGGGTTCATAACCTTGGTAGGAGTTAGCTCATGGAGGATGGAAGAAGGTGTTACAGAATACAAAGTTTAAGCACTGTAATATTTACATAAAAGATGCACAAGTAAAAATGAATAAGATTAGGAGAGAAATAGAGAATAATATATGTAACATTTTGATTCCAGATAAATTGCACTTAAGCAGCTAAGTGGTCTGAAAGTAAAAATCAGAATGGAAAATAGGCACTCTTTGTAAAATTCTCAAACCCTTCATTAACACATGCAGCAGCAGGGTGGACGGTTTCCTGCCTATATCTCCTCATATGTTTTTATGCTCAGTTGAGGTGTATTGCTTACTTCTGTTTTGCTGCCCGGTAGGAGGCTGACTCAAACATGAGCAAAAGCATTATTTTTTCACCTGAAGACAGCTTTTGCATCATTCATTAATACAGAAATTGAAATGTACTCATATTTCTGTTGTGTATTGTGGTTCTGAGCCTATCTCAGAGACTTTTGATGTTTCCTAAAGCAGGTTATGTGTGAATACAGATTATATTTCTAGATTACTTTCTTTTGGTTTTAGTTGCATCATTTTTTTACTCCAAGAAATAACCTTGTGAGCACATTATATTTTTAGTAACTGTTTTCAATTAAGGCCCAGGCAGGGCAGCAAAGTTTGTTCTGTTTAATAATCAACTTTCAGTGATCAAGCATCACATGCTCTCTCCAGCATCAGTGGTAGTAGCCACTGTTTTAAGATACCCTTTCTAGCAAAACTAGTTTTAAGGTCACCTAGATCTATTACACTCTGTAGCGCTTTTTTTGGGCGTTGCATCATAATCTCTTCAAAGAGCCAGTCTTGCTTCTGTAAAAGAGGCTTAGTTCGTGATCCTGCAACGCTATTTACTTTCTCCTCCTGGTTTGTGGTTCTTTTGGATGCTGTTCACTTGTGCAGATTGTAATATAGCTGCAAAGAAGAATTTTTTGATACATTTGATTGAGATGTTACTGAACCTAAATTTCATCTTTCATTTAGCTGTTGTAAATATCCAGGTTTTCAGAGTTTTTCACTGTTTATGCTGGTGCTTACTGGAATGACATATTTAAACTGGAATTCAGTAAAATATGCATTGCATATATGTAAAGCTAAATCACAGAGATTGGACTTGGCTTCCTTGAAAGCTGTTTTAAAAGACCCTCTAGGAACCTTTACTTCTTTATATAAAGTACAGTATCTCTTTGCAAGCTTTTTTATTACCCTCAGCATTCATGCCTTGCCCCCCATTGGAATTTCAGCTTCTGTATATTGAAACACAATATAGAACTTGGAAAATGTAGTGGATTTGCATAAATCAAGATTGAAACTGAAAATGGTATGAAGTGAGGGCCTACTGAATTCCATGGATGCAGGGCTAAATTCAAGTGATTTCAAAAAAATTGATACCAGTGAGGTAAGAGAGGTGAAAAGAGGTGAAAAATCTTCAGCTTTCCAGTTATAAGTCTCTTTCTGAGCTTAGGTTTTGCTGTTTCCCGATCACGGGATATGAATTATGTTATTTAATTAGGGAGACCATCACTGTTATCCTAACATGTCATGGTTTATTTTGGATTTTTTTTCCTTAAACAGAGACATTTCATGGTTGCTCAGTTCCTCCAAACAAGCAAAACTTCCACTTCTATATGGATGGTTATAAGCTGTAACCTTAGCTGCTTCAAACTAGTATCTTATTAATTTGATTGTTTTACTGGTCCTTTGTGTTTTCTTTTTTTAGGAGAATTATGGGTTTAGCAAAATAGAAGTAAGAGACAATGGCAGTGGAATCAAGGTTGATGATGTTCCAGTTATGGCAATTAAACACTACACCTCAAAAATAAGCTCTTCTGAGGACCTTGAAAGGCTGACAACATACGGTTTCCGTGGGGAAGCTTTGGGATCAATTTGCAGCATATCAGAGGTGAGAACTTGCTAGAAATGTGTAGCCTTTGTGTTACAGTTTTTGTTGTCTCTGTGTGTTCATGAAAATTTTATTCTGTGCAAAGGCTTTAAGTGTTCCAGCAGCCTGCCAGGGATATACTTGTGTATGCTGCCTTTCTCCCCAGCCCCAGAAGCCACGTCATAGGAATTTCTTAGTGTCAGTTAGTGTCAGTCCTGCCTTTCTGTCACACAGGTCACAGCACTTCTGTCAACAGGTGCTCTGTTTATTTTCCTCAGTCAGAACAGGTAAGAGACGGATTGCATTGTATTTTCTTCCCTTTCGTACGAGGGAGTATCATGTCAAAGAGTATGACCGAGTTTGCTGCTTGAATTAGGGTAAATCAAGATGAGAAGAAGCAGGTGATGGCCAGGAGAAATAATTTCAGGGAACCAATGGCCCACATAGCCACCATGCCAGTAAACGATTTCTGCCTTGTTATCTAGGTGATCAGCAGTCATGGGATCATGCTGGGCTCCTTATTGCTCTTTGACATGTATGTGACTGCAATTGCACAAACTTTGTCCCTATGAGTAAACAGGAACCTGCTACCTGGCATATCTGAGTCTGAGCCATGTGTTTGTGTTAAGAGGATTGGCAGTGTACTGATATTTGCGACTTAACTTGTTGGCTAAAAGTAAATCAGTTTGTTCAAAACCATCTGAAAAGGCTGCTAAAGGCACAGCATCTACCAGATCTGTTGTGCTCTGCTTTTCTGTATTCATGCTGCACCAAGGTCAAGTTTTGGATTCAAGTCTGCCAAGGATTAGATGGTGCAGGAAGATACCGATATCTGTGTCTACTTGGAACCATCAGCTGTAGAGATCAGGACAGAGGATGTTACAGCTTGCCTCCTTCATACCTTGCTCTACGTTCACATTGCACTAAGCAGGAGTGAGTTGTGTATTTGGATGAGATTTCCAAAGATGCTTTCAAAAGTGTTGGTATTTTGATAGATGATGGCAGACCTCAGTCATTGGTTCCTTCTAATGAGCTCTCTGAGCAGAATGACATCTGTTTGGAGCTTCTAATCAGCTCCATGGTACATTTCAAAAGAGCTGGGAGGTGGCCTGAGTCTATGAAGTACTTTAATAGGTATTACTCTTTGTATCAGTAATTATGTTAATTAACACTCCTGGCATTAATTGCATTCTTCCTACCCAAACTGCCCCCTGAAGTTTCAGTTTGGAGGTACTTTACTATTGGCCCTTATGTAGGTCTGTAATACTGTAATTTCCAATTAATCAGTTACTGTTTTTCTCTCCAGGGGCATGACTGAATGCTGAATGATTCATATGAGACGCTAAAATAAACTGAAATATCCTGAAACTCTGTGTTAAACTTTGTCCTTCAGACAGTTAAAGGGCAGTGGTTCTGTTGTTCACCGTGTTGGTACCTGAACTCCAATTTATAACTGCTCTTGCTGAAGCAATCAGAGCATTACCTTAGTGGCTTACAAAACATGCTGTGTCTGATTGCCAAATATGGTCAGATGTGGAAAGATAATATATTGTGTGTTTGAGAGTAGTCTTTAAGTTTGTGGAATCTCACCTGAATTTAAGTTGTCATAGTGTGTTTCTCTCACAGAGAGTAAAAATGCAAAACTGTCAATTGATTTAGTTTATTTAATCCATGCTAAAATAGAAGCTAGAGCAGTGTGTGTGGTAGGTAGTAGGTATTGCTACGCTTTGTGTATCAGTGTGATAGAAATGCTTTTAGTTAAATGGATGGAAATATGCAAAATAATGCGGAATGTTTTCTGTGCCTGTAAGAAACACCTGGAGAAGGAAAATTGTATAAACTAATTAAATGTAATTATGATGACTGAAGTAACAGAGTGGTGAGTGTGGTAGCAAAGCTCATCTGAGCACATTCTGAACTTTTGTCTATCCCTGATTAATGTAGTTTTTTTTAAATCACTCTCTTCAGGTTTTGGTCACAACAAAGACAGCTGCTGATGAGTTCAGCATTCAGTATACTTTGGATAGCAACGGGCATGTAACTTCTAAAAAGCCTTCCCATCTTGGGCAAGGTAGGATATCACTGTTCTGGTGTTGCACTGTAATAGAGTACTGTGTTTTTCTCTGAGACTCTGTCTGATGTTGAAATACCTGTTGAGTACTTAAAGGCTGAGTATGAAATCTTTGCAGCTGTAAACATTTCTTGCCTTATGTCTTTCAGCTGAGAATGTGTTGTCATAGCATAAGAAATGATATGTCTTGGAAGTTGTTCTAGATTGTAATTATAAACTAGTTTCTCCTTCTCTGACTCACTTCTTCAAGCTGACAGTGGAAATAAAACCTATAAAAATTAAATGCTCCAGGTCTATATAAGTATATAAAAAATTTGTTCAGGACCTAATTAATGTTTCTGTATGTAGCAAAATCCTTGCTTAAAGGAGGAGGAGTTGACCTGCTGCTATACATAGGAATTGCTGGACGTAGCATGGCAGTAGGACCAGGCAAAGTCAGGGTTCTTTCTAACCTGCAGGAAGGGTGTGTACCTACTTGTAGCTAAGGAGTCTTTTTAAGATTTAGCCTGTAGTGTTTTCCATGGCCAGAAAGCCTGCAAGTTGCACTGCCTTATCTTTCGTTGAAATTGTTGAATTCTCTGACATATATTTAATGCTTTGCAATATCCTTATGCACTAGGAATTTGTGATTGTGTTGGTAGATGAATATTCCTCCTCTCACTGTGTCTGTACCTTGAACAGAGATATCTAGCACTTCAGGTACTACCCTAAAGCAAGTGCTTCTGAAGGCCCTTAATGTACCACAGTGTTCCTTTGCATCCAGATATGTGCAATTAGATTCTAGTCTGTTAATTAATCATTTTACTATGATACTGTTACTGGTATCTTCTGCACTAGTCACTTATGCACTGAAAGAGTGTTCAGGTTTATTTAGTGCTGATTCTTGCTGTTATTAGTGTGTGTGAAAGAAACCTTAATGCTGCAGTCAGAACCCTAAATAAAGGAGAGGAATAAAAGCTCTTGAGATATTGTTTGGGGGGATGACTGCTAATTTGGTATATTTCTTCTCATGCTAATAACCTGATCTAGTGCAGCAGCATACAAACATATATGTTCAAGTAAAAATAGTTTCCTCAATATCCAGTCAATTACTTGCTTTCAGTGTAATTTCTATTTATGTTTTATCACCTGCTTGCAGGTACTACAGTAACAGTCCTAAATTTGTTTAAGAATCTTCCTGTAAGAAAGCAGTTTTACTCAACAAATAGAAAATGTAAGGAAGAACTGAAAAAAGTCCAAGATCTACTGACAGCATACGGTATCATAAAACCAGACCTGAGGATAACATTAACACATAATAAGGTAATAATGGGGTTTTTTCTGTCAACTGTTTTAGGGGTCAGTTTCAGATGAATCCTATGCAGTTCATGTAGTACTCATATAAAATCTTCCATTCCTAAAAATTTTCTTTCATCATAGCTTTGTTTTGGACTTCTACTTACTTTTTCCTTTCACGGGTTTTTATTTATAATGGCTACAGCTTTTGATGTTAAACTCCTAAAACTCAGGCTCAGATATTTTTGGTCTCTTGCAACAGATGCCTGGTTAGATATATGAAGTATAAAAATTAGTTTACATGCTAGTGGTTAGTAAAGATGTTGGTGGTGTTTTGCAAACAAGGAAGTGAGATCTTACTCTAGACCATGGAGTCTAATAAAGTTCTAACCAAAGCCACCTGAAAAAAAATTTGCTAAACTTACTTTTTAGGCTGTCTACCTGGAGAGAAGCTATAGTTCATGCAGGCAGTTTGCTGTGTTCCGAGTCATAAGAGCTCAGTACATAACTATGATTTTATTTAAAAAGGTGTAAGAATTCTAAACAATTGAGTCATTAATGTAAGAACAGTAATGTATGTTATAAACAGGTTTTAGTGGAGCTAGTTGCTCTTGGTTTAGACTTGGGGGAGTGAATGTAGAGCTTACTTGGAGGTTACTTCACAGCATACTGAATGGTAAATCTACAGGACAGCTACAAAAATGACACACACAGCCACAGAAATGACATGTTGAGCAGTTTGCCTTAACCTGACCCAAATTTAACATAACAAATTTCATTGGCTGTACCCTGGCTTTTTACACCTCTGAGGAGGACGCTGTGCTAATAAATTTCCAAGTTGCCACAAAGTAGAGAGTGACATCTCGTGGCCAGATCCCTCAGCAATTCTGTTTCTGTTCTAAAAGTAGTGCTGTTGATACTTGTCATGTTAATTGAGACTTTTGATCAGTCACTCCATCAGAGATTCATGCTTCAGTTCCTTTTCAGTGGGAGTAGTAAATGGCACTGTGTGCTTTTCTGAAAAGACAACAGATTTTCCTTCCTTTTCTGGACTTGTTTAACATCGTTTGGTTGTATTTATGTATGTATTTTTAAATATCAGTGTGTAGATACTGTGAAAAACTAAAGCTGGCTACAGAATTAGTATTTCAAAGCTGAGAAAGTAGCTGCTTGTAGTCTTATTTCATTGGCATCACTGAGAGCTTGAAACCAGACATCTTGGGAGGTATCTGGTTGTAAGATTATATTGAGCTTCTTGACTTACCTAGCAGTGGTTCACAATACTAGTCTTAAATGTTGGTTACTAAAACTAATTTTGTCTTATTTGTGGTTTGTTTTTGCCCTCTCTGACAAGTTGCAAAGGATATTTACTTTATCGTAATTTGATTTTATCACTGTGATCAGACTATTGAGTATATTAGGCTGATTTTTTTCTGCTTATTTTAATACAATGGCACTAAGATACAAGAAGGTGATCACATGTCTTTTTCACAACACTTCCTGCAAAAATGCTGTGGAGAGTGGCATGATAGCTGCCATGGCACACTGCGGGTTTTTTTTTGCACCTATCCTTTTAGCTTCAGAGGTATGTTCTTCAATACCCTATTTGAGGGGTTATGTGAATGAGTACAAAAGCTATCTCCAGGCAGTATCATTCATTGTAGTGACACAGGTGGTGCTGATATTTTGTACTCTTCATTTTTCACTGCCAACCTGTTGTTCATCTAATTTGTTTTAAAATAAAGGAAAATAAGAGAGAAAGTGCTCAAACATTTCATCACAAGAGGTCGCTCAATAGCTATTACTGAGAAAGGACAATTAAAGGCTTAAGTAGAAAGAAAGTGTAGTCCGTCTCTGTGCATGTGGAGATGCTTTAAAAGAGTTTGAAAATTAAAAACTGAACTTTAAAAATTTTGAATTCAGATTCGTGTCTTTCTACTGCCATTGGCATTCCTTGAAAAATAAAAAGTTACCTATTGTTCCATACCTTTTGAAAAAAATGTGAAATTCTGAATTTCCAGTGTATAGCAACTTGAAGTAGGTCAATGTACATTTGTTTTACCTTATCACAGAACATGAATATTCTTTATTTCTTTTTCCTTTAGATGCTAAATATTACTGCCATTACTAATGGCATCAAGGCCTATTAATTATTAATTTGGATCAAGAAGGTGTTTTTTTTTATACAGACACTACAGCATATCTGTGCTGTAGTAATACTCTGCTGAATAGTGTTGTTGGTGATTTCTTTTGTGTGTGTTAATATTTTGCTAGACATACACTAGGAGAAAGAATCAACTTCTTAGAATAGCGTTATTTTTTATGTAGCTCATAGATTCTGTGTTCATTTACAAGACAAATAGTATATGCAGTTATTGAGAGGAGTTCTTAGAATCCAAAATTCTTGAGGCTGAGCCAGTACTTTCTGTTGCAATGGAAGAAGATGCATGTTGGGAGTATGATCAGGTTCCGAGGCTTAAAAAAGCAAGAAGATAGAAGAGATGAGCTATTAGTGAAGACAAGGAAAGATGGATTGAAAGACTAGAAAAGGTAATAAGTGAAAAAAGTGTAAATGAAAGTCTATTTCAAGGAAGTTTTCTCAATAAATTACTAAACCAGTACTTAAAAAAAAGCCGCATCAGAAAACAAAACAAAATACCAACACCCTCCCACGAAAAACCAAATCCCCCGCAGGTTTTAAAGTCTTGTATTTTATATGAAGTTAAGGGGGAATTGTGGGCTGAATGGGATTTGAGCAACCGGTCTGGTAAAAGGTGCCCATGGCTGGGGAGTTGGAACCAGGTGATCTGCAAGGTCCCTTTCAGCCCAAACCATTCTGTGGTTCTGTGAAAGATAGCCCTGACTTTACGAGGAAGAATGTAGTAAGGCCAAAATTGTCATAAAGTGTCTGAGGTTAGGCATCTGAAAATGGTTGTCTAATTGATTCCAGCAGAAACTTACTTTGGCAAGTCAGGCCTCTTATTGAGCTGTTGAATTATAGATGGTTTTAGGATGTGTGATGCATTGCATGTTTGATTTCCACCAAGTTTGATTGGGTCTTATGCTTTTGAATGAAATTTCCAGAATTTTTTTCTTCTTTATACATTTCATATCTGTATTAGTTTGGAAAATATTGCCATTAAGTGTGGTTCTTCACAGAAAAGAAATGCAACAATCCTCTTCTAGCCTTTGGGTTGGATTTTAGTAGGTAAGAAAATAGATATTTGCTATTCCTCCTCAGATTTATTTATTGTGTCCTCTTCATCAGTGGGTTTCCTAGATAGGAAATACTCAATTGTTCTTTCTGCTCATAATGTTTTGTTTGCATTAGCAATAAATAATGAATCACTTTGCAGATCAACCGTTGAAGTACTATTGCTATTTTGACAACTTGGATTAGCTAGTGCTCCTTCTTTTTATGAAGGTTTATCCTGCCAAGACATTCTTTGAATACTGATAATGTTGATCCTCTTGCCAGTATGGTTATGTTAGAAAGAGGTATTTTTCTTCTTTCATCACCATGTTCCTTGAAAGCATATTGAATAATGAGACAGCCAAATGGAAATAATTTACATGAGTATTCAGCAAGTTTATTTAAAGTTAATGTAATCTGAAGGCGTGTTAAGAACATTTCAAAGTCAGCTACTGCTTAAACTGCTTCAAACCCTTCAGCCCCAAATGCCATGTTCTAGCAACCTGTGAGCTCTGGCTGTGTTTTACCCAACGTGGTAAAACACAAGCTTTTAGCAGTTCCAGCTCTTCTCTGGAACTGCAGTTTCCACGCTCTTCTCTGTTTAATACTAGTAGCCTTTGGCTCAGTCTCCACAAACCACTGATGTTGAAGAAATGCTTTTCTGTTTTGTAAGACTGATGATACGGAATGCTTTAATTCTATTTCAGTTGCCTTTATTCCACAAATGCCAAAATGAGCAAGGACACCCAGTAACTATACCTATTTTAATATCGGATATAGTAGAGCCAAAAAAACTTCGGCAACAGATGGTTTAGATGGTGCCTATCATCAGGTCATACTGTGCACGACTGGTCCCATGTCTTGGGCAAAGTACAGATGGGCCATAAGTAGGCTCAGTAAATTTTCCAGTTCCTGTTGGGGAAAACTCAGCGTAAGTGAATATTTTTTTTCCACTGTTTTTCACACATAACATGTTGAAGCTTGGTCACACACAGTTCTGACTAGAACTGTTTCTTGTTTGTTTCTTAAGAGAGTCACGAGTCAGAACTTTTGTATGCAACGCCCATTTAAAAAGTCTTATAATAACTGTGGGTGGTATTCTTATCCAAAACCCCTTTCGCTAGTGGTGTTGACTTAAAGGATGCCATCTCTATGTTTTCTTTACAGTAAGTCTTCTCTGTTTTCCAAAGTTGCATAATCTTACCCAATAGTTTGTATGAAATAATCCAAATCCAGAGTTTTTTCCTGTGTCCCTGTCTTCTGTAAAAAGTGTGGGTTTTTTGAGATAGAGCGAGCATGTTAGGCTAAATTTACCATTTTTAATAATGTCATTATACTTTGCATTCATTCATTTTGCTTCCAAACTCTGCTGTAGCTGCATGTTGAAAATAAATCTGAATTGAGCAGAAATAGCACTACATAAACTCTGTCTTGAGTTGGAAAGGCTACTGTGTTTAATATAATGATGATGAATGAAATCCTTTCCTAATCTGTGTGTCTTAAAATATAAAGAGGAATTATGATTAAGAATCTGCGGTGTTCTGCAGCCAATATGCTTCCATGCTAACCTGGAATACAGCTCAGTCTTTGCTTCCATTCGTTGTTCAGTGGCTTTGCTGAGAAAGCCAAACAGTGAGTTAATTATGGTGTTTTTTGTGCTGAGGGCACCTGTCTACTAGGAAATACGCTGAGACCCTCAACTCAATTTACATCAGCCAGAGAACAGCTGCCAGATGGTAGCTACTTTTGGTCACTACCAACCTGGTTGAACTGGTGACCCAGAGGTGAAATGCTTTATATCCTATTACTAATTCCTTGAGGTTTCCAGTTTCTCATCCATCACTTTTTTTAAATGACAGCACAGTATATATCTAAAATCTCAAAACAATTATTGTTTTACATATGCAGTGTGTGTTGCAGAATCTGAGATGTGCCTTTGCAAGGCTTTTGCACTCACACTGTAGGCTTTAAAAGGTTAGTGGGAAAAAGGGTGTTTCGAAAACCACGTGGGAATTTTCGCTCTTCTTTAGCAATGTGCTTTGTCACTGTTATATATGTTATTTTTGTTAACTACTGTTTTACAAAGGGCTTTTAAATCTCCCTTTATTTAAATAGAATTCAGCATGATGTACATTTTCTGAATCACAATTCTGGATTGGAGACTGGTTTTTGACAGTAGTTTCATTGTTCAAGAGACTTTGCTTATTTATTTTTTTCCTCCTGCTAGGGAAGTGGAGTTTAATAGAATCTTAGAATATCTTGAGTTGGAAGGGACGCACAAGGGTCACTGAGTTCCAACTCCCCAAGAATCCCACCATGTGCCTGAGAATGTTGTCCAAATGCTTCTGGAACTGTCAGGCTTGGTGCTATGACCACTGGCCTGGGAGCCTTTTCCAGTGCTCAACCATCCTCTGGGGGAAAGAACCTTTTCATAGAATCACAGAATCATAGAATCATTAAGGTTGGAAAAGATCTCCAAGAGCATCAAGTTGAACCTTTGACCAAATATCACTGTGCCTACTAAACCATATTGTGAAGTGCCACATCTGCTCAGTGTTTGAACACTTCCAGGGATGGTGGCTCCACCACTTCCCAGGGGAGCCTATTCCAGTACTGGACCACTCTTTCGGTGAAGAAATTTTTCCTAACACCTAACCTGGACTTCCCGTGGTGCAGCTTGAGGCCATTTCCCCTTGTCCTGTAGCTGGTTGCCTGGGAGAAGAGCCTGACCCCTACCTGGCTATGGCCTGTCAGGTAGTGGTAGAGAGCAGTAAGATAGCCTCTGAGCCTCCTTTTCTCCAGGCTAAACACCCCCAGCTCCCTCAGACTCTCCTCGTCATACTTGTATTCCAGGCTTTCCACCAGCTTCATTGCCCTTCTCTGGACACACTCCAGCACCTCCATGTCTTTCTTGTAGTGAGGGGCCCAAAACTGGACACAGGACTTGGGGTGTGGCCTCAACCCCGTTTCTGCTACATACAGAAAGACAATCACTTCCCTGATCCTGCTGGCCACACTATTCATGATAGAGGCCAGGATGCCACTGGCCTTGTTGGCCAGCTGGGCACACGCTGGCTCATGTTTAGCTGCAGTCAGTCGGCACCCCCAGGAGCTTTTCCAAGGGGCACCTTAATAGCCACTCTTCTCCCGGCCTTTAGTGCTGCAGGGGGTTGTTATGACCCAGGTTCAGGACTGCCACTTTGCATTGTTGAACCTCACACAGCTGGCCTTGGCCGATCAATTCAGCCTGTCCAGATCCCTCTGCAGAGCCTTCCTGCCCTCCGGCAGATCAGCACTCCCACCCAACTTGATTTCGCCTGGAAACTGACTGAGGGTACACTTGGTCCCCTTCTCCAGATAATTGAAAAAGACATTAAAGAGTCCTGGCCCTCCTACTGAGCCCTGGGGCACACCATTGGTGACCAGCTACCAACTGGATTTAGCTCCATTCGTCACTACTCTGGGCTTGGCCGTCCAGACAGAATGCATCCAAAAACAGTGCACCTGTCCAAGCCATGGGCTTCCAGTTTCTCCAGGAGAACGCTGTGGGAGACTGTGTCCAGGATTTTACTGAAGTTAAGGTTACATTCACAGCCTTTCCCTCATTCACTAGGTGGGTCATAAGAGATCAGGTTCTCTGAACACCCACGGCTGAACATGTGTGGTTAAAGCAATCAAAAAATGTACGACTCTAATAGTCTTTGTAATTCTTGAAAGGCTTTGAAGACAGGTGTTACCAGATGAAGATCCTTGGTTCCTTGTAGTATTTTATCAGCTCCTCTCCTAACTTGCCTCCTAACTCCAAGATTTCTCCAATGTTTGGAGAAATTCAAGCATTTCTCCAGTGTCTTGCTCAAGAAAGCCTTTTCACTGAGAGGGTTCTCTCGTATCACAAAAGGGAAATCTGAATAAGGAATATAGTGGAATTTGTAGAATGAACAGTGCTGTGAAACATGAATGTCTTTGAACAAATCCCCTTGACAGCTCTAATTTCTGATGCCCATGGGATAGACAGGTATGTCAACTGCATCTCATGAGGGGAAAAATGGTGCCTTGAGTTTCTCTACTGCATATCTCCACTGGTAGTTGTCCTAGCACTACTTAGTAAATGGAGGGGACAACTGATTCCTTAGGGGTGAGTATAAAATATCTGTGAAAATAATTATGATTATTTTCATGATTTTACATAGTTGCATTATTTGTCTTATAGCTAAATTGAAAAACTCGTGCGATTTCTGTTTTCAAGGGCAGTTTATGTAAGGGTTCCCTTTTAGTAAGGTAACTTACCATTGGTTTTAAAACAGGACACCAGTTAAGGTGTGGAGCTGAAAAACATAAGTGCTTTTCAAGGCTGGGATTCTAAAGAATGCAGTGAAGACTTTATATTGATATGTTCTTGATGTTAGCAGGTAGGTTTTCTTCCACTGCAGAGAATGTGCCAGCATTTGGAGCTGAGTGTCTGCATCATTAAGCTGAAGAGCTTATAGACCTTGTACAATATGATGTGGTTTTGTTTCCCTTGGGCTCAGTTCAAACTTGGGATATTGCTGTCTGGCTTTGTTCCTGTTTGTGTATTCTCTTAACAGGTAGGCAGCAACGTCTTCAACTGAAGCCTAATAAGCTATTAGGTTTTAAGTCAAGAAGCTAAGGAACATACTGGCCCAAAGAGTTATCTACAGTGAGATCTCAGATGCCAGGGTGACAGGATTTTTGAAGCATGTGGCACAAAATTAGACTGTGAAATGTAGTTCTCTTTTAGAGCTAACTCAAGTTACGTTACCAGCCTGCAGCTCATGTGCAACTGCTTGCTCAACTAGGCTTTTACACCCTCAAACTTTATTACAGGGTGAATAATATGACTATATTGAAATAAATAAAGAAAATAGGTGGGGTTTGGGTAGTAAAAGTCTGCTTCATTACGTTATTGCCATTATGGTGTAATAAGGTTAATGGAATGAGTCGCTTTAACTCTTATCATTATAATTGTGCTGAAGTAGACACAGTTGGAAACAGCATCTAGTCCCAGCTCTAGTTAAGATTTTCCTTTTATCTGGGATTGCAAATCACTGTAGCTGCTGGTAGAAATTCTAAAATACGAAGGGTAGTTAGGGATGCAGAGCAACTGCTTTTTTTTTTCCTCTGTTCTTCCTTGGGGTCTTTGAGGAAACAAATACTGAGCAGCTCTTAATTCCCTCTAGTGCTGTATACCAGGAACCCCAGTGCGAAGAGGTTGCACTCTTTTTCCACATTTTACACTTTTTTCAAAGAATCCTTCTGCACTATATGTATTCATCCTGAAATAACAGCTGTCTGGTCCATGTGTGCATGGAGTCACAGAATCATTTAGGTTGGAATGTACATTCTCATCCTCCACAAAATTATGCATATGTCCTAGGGCTGCATGGTGGAGAAATAGGTACACACAGACACACACATAATTATCTTCTGCATATGCACAATAGATTTTCTATGTGTTATGACATTTTGTAATATCTGGATCGTGCAATCCTCTTCAATGAAGCAAGGAGAGAGGTGGGATATATTTGGCTAGCTCTTGCAAAACCTAAGATGGGCCATATGTAATAACATATCTTTGAGTAGGCTGTTTCTGCAGCGTCATCATACTGGCTAGAGTCAGATTCTTCCTTGGCTCATCCTAGACACCCGCTTTATATGACCTAGAAAAAAAATATGGGGGGTGTGTGAGAGGTGTATTTTTAGATAAACTAAAGGGTATAAGCAAGGTTAAAAAAATAGGATATTGCAGGAACCTCATGGCAACACTTTCCAAAATAAATTAAATGGAAGAGGCATTGTTTCTCTGTGAATTTTTTAGTACCTGTTGATACATCTGGGGAGTCTAGAAAAATAATTTTCTGCAAATTACAAACTCTTCCTATGTTGTTACTTCGTAATGTGCAGTCAGGGCTAAAAATGTATACACTTTCTATTCTGTCTTTATATAGTATAGAAATTCAGGAGTTGCCTGGCCTCTTTAGTATGTAGGCTTTAATTTAAACTACAGTGGTAACTATTTCCTAAAATTTTTCTGTAGTATTGGGTATGAATATCTGGTGAGTATATGACTAGTTAAAAAACTAGCCTGAACCTATTACGGTATCTACTTTTAGTAAGTTTGAATTTAATAAGTTCTCATTTTCCACAGCTTTCTTAAAACCACCTTACTTAAGTAATCTTTTCACAGTTCTGAGTATCAGCCATTCAAGCAGGTCAAGCAGAGTAATAACCTTGCATTAATCAGCAGCTAAGATTTATATCTGTACCTGCAGCATCACACTAGGATACCCTAAAATAAACAGCATGATGTTTATATTAGTCACGTAACAAGTGTCTTTCTCAGTTTGGTCACATGCATTTAATTTAAAATATATCCAGTAAAGAAAAAAAATCACTTGGCACTTTCTGTTTCCATTTTAAGTAATCAATTTTAAAATAGAAGCAGTACAGGATATGTTTTATAAGAGGAGCTATAAAGAAGAGGACAGATTCTTTCATCACTCCAAAATGTCTTTGAGGAGGCTTAGAGCAGGTGTAGAGGAGAGAGGCTGAGAGGCAGCCCCAGGCTGTCCTTTGCCTCTGCCTGCTTGGGAGCACAGCAGGGACTCCCTGCCAGAGCTGTGGACACCCAGCCCATGGTTCTACCTGCTTGTTTCTCCTCCCCTTTTTCTCTTTGCTGCCTTCCCTGATGTAAACTGTGCTTTATGTTTGAGGTGTTCACCTCGCGGTAGGATAACTGAGCTGTGATCCAGCATGTGCAAAGGCCTGTCAGGCTGCTGTATAGGAGATGAATTAGATTCAGGCAGGACTAAAAAGTCCCACTTCAGCAATGCTTCAGAATGTACGTGGAACTGGAGAATTGGAGATTTGGGAAATAGTTTACGGTCAACAGTCTCAAAGCTTTACAATTCCACCTGTCCTGTAGGAAGGGAATATCATGTTACAGGAGCACCGTGTTCTGCTGTGGAATTCACCCCTGAAGGCCAGCAAATATCCCACTGGACAGGTGGAATTTTAAAGCTATGTATTGCATTTCTTGAGATGGGTGCCTGTGTATTTTTTGCTCTCTCACCATCCTTTCACTTAACATCCTGTACTTGAATACTGTGAGCTCATTTTGAATTTGTGGGACACCTAGTACCTACTGAAAATATAAATTTTAACAGCACTGTAACATCCAATTTAAAATGTAACATGCTGCATTTTTTTTCCTCTTATGTTTAAAGGTTGTACATTGAATACACTCATGCAGCTAACTGCTACAAAAATGAAGTGGATGTCCACATAGCAGTCTCACTTGCCTAGAAGCTAAAAACCAACTAAGGAAAACGTTTTTGTTGTTGATATACAACAGTGAAAGTCAGCAGATTCGGAGTTAAATTTCTCATTATTTGGTATAATACTTCTCATTAGTGATAGACAAAATTTCACCTCCCAAAGAAGCTAATACTTCTGCATAAGTGGACTTGACAAGTAACTTCTGTTGCAAGTTGCAATTCATACTGATTGCCTCACTGTATTCATTAAGCCTTTGCAATAATACTTCAAGGCATGTAGCTAATACAGCAGATATTCCTTCATTGTTCTGACTTGTACAAAGTTCTCAATAGACAAATAACTGCTTTCCTAATATATAGTTCCTTAGAAACTGCTTTCCTTTCTAAATGGCAGGCTTGTCATAGACCTGGAGTATCCAGGTGAGAGTTATGAATGGACAGCTCATAGCCTTAGCTCTGCCAAAACAGCCTCTTTGGTTTAACATAAGCATTGCAGTGCCCATCTCCAAATGTTAACCAGCCTATGAGAGACATGTCATAAACCCTCAATTTATATGCTCAGGAAAAGCACAAAGCTCACCTCTGTATATCTAAGAGGAGAAGTAGTACTTATATTGATTTGGTTTTAACAGTTGCTTCAGGTACAGAAGTCCAGAGTAGCCACAAAACATCCATGAATATAAGCTTTGCTTAGTTTTCCAATTGCTGTGTGTCTAAATAAGTAATACAGCATGAGAAGATGTGTCAAAAGGTACCATATTGAGTCTGTTAACACTGAAAGTTGTGATTTTCAGAGGATCAAGGTACAGAATGTTACATATACAATGTGTGTGCAGTTGCATGTGCATGTTCATAGACATGACATGAGTTCAACAAATATAATGTCAAAAATTTGACTCTGTGCCATTTGTTTCAGGCAGTTATTTGGCAGAAGACCAGGGTGTCAGATCACAAAATGGCCTGTATGTCAGTTCTGGGAACAGCCATTATGAGCAGTATGGTACCTTTTCAACACTGCTGCGAATATCCTGAGGTGAGTTTATTAAACTTCCTTCTCCCAAATTCACTTCAGATCTGTCAATGAAGAGAGCTAAAGAAATATTCAGAGACAAGAAGACATTGAAAAAGATGTATCTCCAGACTGACATCTGATTAATGCATTTGATTCTATTACTGTCCTCTCTGTAAAATTAATTGGTTTGGTGGTTGAAGATCCACTCCAAGAATCATCTCATCAGGACTCATGTGGCACTGATCAAATGGCAGTAAAAACAGTTGTGATGACAAATGCAGAATTGCTGATTGCTCAGAGCTGTCTCATTTGGGATTCCTGGCCCACAGGCAGGTTGTGCTCTGATTAATATCTAAGCATTTAGATCATTCTCATCTTCGTGGCCTCTTAGCCTTGTGTTCTAAAGAGTATCACCTCAATTTCAGTGGGGGCATCTGAACAGCAAAAGGAACACATACTTAGAAGGGCAAGTTATGCAAAATTTCCACCAAACATGTATTTCAAGGAAATACTTTCTAGTTTTCAAAAAATTCAGTGTTCTTGGCTTCTTTTTCCCCTTCTGAAAATGAGGGAATTCCCCACGATACCCTCCTTTGATGTTTTCAAAACACATTTTACTCTGCCTCCATTTTTGTTGGAGACATTTTTATTAAAGGGATATTTTGCTACCATGGAACCTTCTAAGCTGCATTTTCCTGTATCTTGTAGTAATAAACCTTGACAAGATGAGATGAATCACTGTATGGTCACAATGGCTCTTAAGCACAACTTACCAATGCTGCATTCAGCATGGTGCTTAATAATATTATTCAGACTTTAAAGTCTGCCTGTATATATGTACAATTTTATAGCGTTATTCAGACTTAAATCTTGAGTCTGCCAGAATGCTTGTATACATGCAGTGAAATGAAGGGGAACAAAGCAGTTTCTTGCTCTTTACAAAGTTTTAGTTGCTTATGTCTGAACAGAACATCCAGAGCTGTTCTTACCTGAATATAGCTTGGATATGCCCACAGGATGAGTGCAGGGGGCTCCAAAGGGAAGATAAGGGGGTATTTAGAAGGGACTAGCTTGGAGGAGGCACTCAGGTTCTCACATTACTTCTCTACTATATCATGAGGCATCCATATTCCTTGAATAGAAGTTGGGGAACATTCCATCTCTCTCTCTGTCTCTAAATAGTATGTAAAATACCATGTGCATCATTTATAGGTGTATAAGTGATCCATGTATAGTGTCGACATTCAGAAACTGTGGACATTTCTAAACTAAGCAGCCAAACACTGGGAAGTGACAGAGTTAAGTTGCCTATGTAACCATTTTTTCCTCTCTTGTGTGCAGGTATTGGAACAGGTATTTAAGGGTGAGATGTGCTGCTTTTTTTCCTTCTTACTAGGTCCATGTCTCATTTGCTATACAGACCAGAGGGCAGCTCTTTAATTCTTTTAACTCCTGCTTGTTCATTGTGTAGCTTCATGCTCCTTTGCTGCAAAGTCTACTCTGAAGACAAAACTAATCTTGCTGTTCTTACCGCAGAGTTAAAACTTCTTGAACAAGTGATCCAGGGATTTTAAAGAGTGGCCTTCTTGAAAGCATATCCATTGTGCGCACTGAATGAAATAGGAACACATTTTAAAGTAGCTTTGAAGCATGCAAACGCAAGAGCTACTTGTGAAATAAAAAGAAAACTAAGAAAATAAAGAATTGACACAACTTTTACATGTACAAGGCAGTTTTTACACTTTTCAGGTCCCCAGTCTTGTAAAAGGATAGATTCATTTGGGCTGAAAACTTTCACACAGGAAATTTCCTTAGTCTCTTTTTTTCCTATGAAGGTTAAGTTTAGCAGCTACATGTGCCACTGGGAAAAAGGTAAGTATTAAAGAAAGACATTCAGCTGTCCACCCATCACAGATACATTTTAATACATATGTGTTGGGGTTTTTATTAAAGTATTAATTTTGAAAACAGTTGATCTACTTTGAAATCAAAGTTTCATTAATGTTTTCCATTCTCAGTAGTTTTGTCTTTATACTTCATATGCTTTTGTAAATGAAAATTCTACTAAGACTAGTTTTATGAATTGTAGATAACTTTTAATAAGCATACTGATATTCTGCGTGGCTGTAAATAGTAACAGCAGTCAGCCATTTCTAAATCTGGCAACTTGTTAAATGAGTTATTTAGAGACTTTCAGTTTTGCTTTAATGTGTTCTGTATATAAAAATATTGTTTGAAGTGAAAGAGTTGTACAGATATTTGTGAATTAGAAAAAGAGCTTGAAGCATAGAGGAGAAGCATTGAGGGAGGATGTGCTAAAGTTGCAGAATAAAATCTAGAAGTGCTGCATGTTGTTTTCTGATAATCATCCAAGAGATACTTGACACCTCTTTAATTTGACCAGTGGTGTTTGGTTCTGTGCGACGTTGCTGACCAGAACACGCCAGCTTTAGCACAGAATGCTTGGTACAAGGTCAAGAGGGAATAAGGGAGCACATGAGCAGATAGCTGGCATGACGTAGATGAATGGGAAGGATAGGCCAAATCCCATGGATTTTAAATTCCGTTTCAAATGCATGATAATTTGGATTTTAGTAAATACAAGGGGTTCTGCCAAAAGCAGAGCTTGTGACAACTCATTTCCGTGTTCAGTGATCCACCCTGCTACCAGAACATTCTCCAGACTTTCCCATATCTCCAAAATCTCCCTCCTCTTGATGCCCCAGTGTTCTTTCACCTATTAGCTTGGGCAGGTGGCAAAGGGTATTGTGTGGGGCAGGCTGTGGGCTGCCCAGCATGTCAGTTCTTTCATGCTGATGGTTCCTGGCTTTTGAAACGTTACAATTGCTTTTTCCTTAGTAAGGTCATTATCTTGAGACTGTTCTCTCTAAACAGCTGTCCGTTACCACAGGAACTGTGCTAATGCATCTTTGGGATTTCTGCTGCTTTATCACACTGATTTGAAATCCATCCAACAGTTTCAAAGTTGCTTAGTGGGGGAGAGGGGAAGAGATAGGACAGGCAGCACAAGTCATCGGCCTTATTTTGACCTGAAAAAACCTGCTAAAGAATCTCAACAGAAAAATCTTAGAACTTGGAGTTCATATTAGGTACACAAATCATGTGCTGTTTCCAAGGCTCCCTGGCAGTGCTGTGCTCACAGGTTCTGCTGCAGCCTGTGAGTCGTGGGTGCTCAGCACTCTTGAGAGTCAGATGATTTGGATACAGGTGGCGTAGGTAAATTTAGGTGCCCTGAATAAATGCCCTATGACAGACTATTTAAGGTGCTGTATATGTAGAACGGGAGGGATTGTGTGTTTTGGGTTTTCCCTGTAGGGGTGGTTCGCTGCTGCCCCGGCCAGGTTGGGCAGCGCTCTCTGCCTTTGGCTTGGACAGGGCTTATGTTGGCAACCCCACAGTCAGCAAGCCAAAAACTGCTGGCCTGGCTCTCCACAGCCCTCAGCTCCAGTCAGCATCCTGCTGCAACTGGCAATCCTAATGGGAAACATCTCAATAAATTGATCAAGGGTAATAGATACAAACCCTTCTTTCCCAACCTCTTTTTTTTTTCTTAAAGTGCTTTTGTCTTTGTATGTCGTAACTGTCAAGTGGCAATGCATGCATTTGAATGACTTGGACTCCTGTACAATTTTGTTTTACTATCTCACCTCTATAAAACACGTTTTGGGTTCTTTTAAAAGACTTTTGCACGGTATTTGTTTTATCATTACAGATAAATCTTTCTGGATTTCTCCCAAAAGCTGAGTCAGACTGTTCTTTGACAAGCCTTTCAAGTTCAGAAAGGAGTTTCATTTTCATAAATAATCGTCCAGTTCTTCAGAAGGAAATACTGAAGGTAACATCCTCCAGCTTTTAATTCAAGGAATAGAAATGTAATTTCTTTGAGAACAGAGACACCTAAGCAATCGATGATTTTTTTCCCACGTGAAATAATTAAAGAGTACCACAGGCGAAGATACTAGCATTTATAACAGAAAGTACTTCCACAAATCTGACACTGCTGGGGCCTCAGGTCTATTCCATTTTCTGCAGTCATATCACAGAGCTGGAGGAAGTGTTTTCAGGTGTTTAAGAAAATTAATTTCAGATGCTCTGTGCAAGACACCAGAATAGTTGATTCTTTATTTGAATTAATCTGCAGAAATCAGCTGTGCGATTTCCCATAAGGGAACTTCATTTAGTTTCTTGTAAGAGAATTCTTCTATAAAATGGTTTTGATTTTGTCCACTTCTAGCTGTTTTGCTTATCAAGCAAACACCCATGCTTTCCCTTTAAATTTGTGTATGCATTGGGTAGAAATGAAAGTGATAGTGCAGCAGCATTGGCTACAGCTAGGCAATTGTGTAGGCAGAATTTGATACTCTTGGGTTTCTCTCACTATTGAACCTTGCAGCACTTCACTTGGAGCAGTCTTGCTGTCCTAATCCTTGTCATCGCCAGCAAAGAAAATCATGCTCATGCCAAAGTGTTCCTGTAGGTTTTAAAGGGGACACAACAGTAGTTTTCAATTGGCAAGTGAAGCTTTGTAGGTGTAAACCCTGAAGTTGTGTTGGTGTGTTAAATACTGAATGAGGCTAATCCATCTCCATGTATTATTTGATGTGCCTGGTTCTTCTGGGAGTTCAAAGTTCAGCTTGAATCCCATGACAGAGATAGTTCTTTAACGAGAGCAGGGAAGCCTGGTTTCAAGGTGGGATTCAGTATACTACCCTACAAAGTAAAAGTACAGAGCTCTGCATGGAAAACAGGCTATATATCACTTTTACCTCCGTGCTATGAAGGCATGGAAACTACCAGGAACTGGCCTTGTGGTCATTATTCTGGCATACATGTATACGAGGACTTTTTAAGTGTTTCTTTAACTTCAAAAAGCAACAAAACCAGCAAACCAGTTATGCTTTTATAATGTCAAATTTTGCTTCTGTGACTTTTTCTCTATTTTATTGCCTTGACTGACATCTTTTTGTTAAATCAATCTGTAGTTAATTCGACAGTACTACAGTTTGGTGACACAGAAGGACTGTACTCGTTTATATCCTGTTTTTTTTTTGAATATTACTGTCCCTGCCTCTGCTGTGGATGTGAATATAACACCTGATAAAACACAGGTTTTGCTGCAAGATAAGGTAATTAAGTTTTTACTCTTTTTTTAAGTTGTCAGTCTTTATTTTATATAACCATATATAAAATGGTTATATAAAATAAAGTCCCAGGGCCTTGGGACTACCAGAATGTTCAAAGGCAAACAGTGCCATTGGGGTTTTGGGTTTTTTTTAGTTACATGACAGCTTGCCTTTGTCAGAGCACAGTTTTGATCAAAAAGTATTGAACAGGCTAAGAGGGGGATTCTTCAAAATTAGTTTCCCAGTTGATTTAAAGCATTTTAAAGCTGTTAAATATATGCATGTACCACTTTGGCTTCAAATGGCTTTCTAGTTAGAGAAGCTAAGTGAAATTATGATATGTGGCCCTACATATATCTCATGCTTAACTTCGTATGTAAGCTAGGTAATCACTATTCAAAGATGACGTACATTAAGGTGGGGGTGGGCAGGAGGGGAGTTGATTTCTCATCAAAGCACTATTTCGTCATTACGTGTACAGATCATTGATGACATCAGTTAAATGACACAGAAATTAGAAAGGTTGCATTGGTGGTTATTAATGTACTTATTCAAAGTGAATATAGGTAGTCACACCAGTATGTTAATTCTCTTCATCATGAAAACCTTTTGTATATGTCTGTGTCACTCTTGTGATGTACTGCCTGTTAAGTGTCACTTGTATGAAAATTAACACAGCATTTTTACATTTGATCTAATTTTCCTTTGGCATTAGAAAACAGATTGGAGTTTCTTTTCTCTCTTTGTTTCTCTTTTTTAAAAATGTCTTCCTATTTTTAGGGTTTTGGTTTTTTATCTTACTCATTTCCATCACTTGGTGCAAAGTTGATTTGGAAACATGCATCATAAAAGCCGGCACAAACACATTCATATGAAAGTGAATGTTGCTGGTGCACCTGTTTTGGCTGTAAACTTCTAACTCCTTATTAGGTAGGAATAGCTTTACCTGATACTGGTTTAAGCAGTGAGAACCCTGTTACAAGGAAAACATTTAATTGGTTTTGTGATATCAGAGTAAACTAGTGAAGGAGAATACTTGTCACAAAATATTTTAGGCTGAAAGTGCCCAGTTCAGAGTCTTTTGGAATGTGTGAACAACTGAAATGCAATAATCTGTCCAGATTTATCTAAAAATTATTCCAAATAAGAGCACTTTGCATATTGTTCTGTATTCTTGGTATCTAGCAGTTATATTTCCAGGTGCAGTTGTGTGTGTGTATTTTCTGGGTTTTTTCTTCTGTTATTTTCCAGGACTCAGTCTTACTTGCAGTTGAAAATATGTTGAAATCACTGTATGGGCCACTACCTGCTACAGTCCCTGGTGAAAGTAATAGAACAGATGTTACCTCAGAAGACATGTTTGTTCATAGAACAGACCAAACAGATGTGGTTGGTAATGAAATGGGACCATCTGGAAATGATGAGCTACATACTTCAGTCCTTTCACTCAGCAGTTATGTGCAAAACTGTCAAGCAGGAAAAAACTCAGAGATCTGCTTAAATCATCAGACATTTAGTGGTGATAATGTATACAGTTGCCTGGACAAAAGAGAGGTTTCTAAGAGTGATGCCTTTCCAGACAGTTCCTTAAATTTATTGTGTGAGCAGGAACACAATGGACAGAATATGGCTGATACTCAAAGTAACAGTGTTCCTGTGGACCCCAAGTCTAAAAAAATCAATGACCATCTTTTGAGTTCTGATGATATTGTCGAAATAGATAAAAATAAGGAAGTCTTAGTCCCAAAAGACTTGCCTGAAATCTCTGCTGATAATTGGAGTATGGGAAGTGGATTTAAAGACAAGCTGGAACCTGTTAAGATTTTGATTCCTGAAGTTGGAGGGACAACTAACAAGCAAAATGGATACTCTGGCGAAAAAAGCAATGATCCACAAATCTCAAATCAAAGTATAAAGAAAAAAAACGTGATAAGTGAAAAATTTGGGCGTGTGACAGCTTATGACTTAATTAATAGCAGAATAATAAAGAAACCAAAGTCTGCGTTCGAATTTTTCACACATGAATGTCGTCCAGAATTGATAAATGATAATCCAAAGACCAGCATGAATGACATCCTGCTGAGAATTGAAGAGCAGTGGAAGAATTTGGGTGAAGAGGAAAAAAAGAAGTAAGTGTTCAGGCTGTGTCTTGCTTCTAAGTGTGGAAGCTACCAAAGAGTCACTTGTAGTGAATTTTAAAAATTGTAACTTTCCAGTTATGTATGGAAAAAATAGAAAAAGATTTTTGACCTTTCAAGATCAGAATAAGTATTTTGAGTTGTCACGTTTTGCTGTGTGCAGTTGTGCACTGCTGAGTGGAATTACTCATTTTGTCGCTGTGCCATGCTGCAGTTAGGGACAGTTTTGCTGAATTGTTATTTAAGATAACAGATAAGAAAGTGTACTGTTTGAATCCTACAAACTTCTAAAGGCTGCCTTTACCATGTCCCTCCCAATGCACTGTCCTTGAAAACTAGCATGGTGATGGATGAGGCACTGTGGAGTTCTTTAGAGGCTTTCCAACTTTAATTGCTATGATGTGAGCATTCTTTTTTAGGAATTTTAGTACTCAAACATTTGGTAAATTGCATTCCTCTAAATTTAGGTTGTATCTCAACCTAGGCTACCTCAGAACTGTATTTGTAAAACCCAATCAAATGACATAACGAATTACATTTCTCCTAAACAGCTATTCCAGTGCTGGTTCAGGGAGTATAGTGCAGTCTTAATTTTAATCTGTTTCAAACAAGACCAAGTCTCTTTCTAATTTGCAATCTGAATAGCTAAATTCCATGTTTTTCTAAAATGAATTATCACAGAGTTTTTGAAATCCATCTGCAAGGAAAGGAGATATTTTAGCAAAACATCTGCATTGTTCTGAATATCAGCTACATCAGAGTTAAGTAAAACATTTTCACTTAGCTTCTGATTTTCCTTGTTTAAAGTTTACTATGCAAGCAACATGCCATGGTCACAAACCCATACATGTGAGAAAGTGTTTTGTCCCTCTCTGCATAAGTAGAAATATTAATGTAATAGTAGAAATCTACTCCAATTATATTCATGCTTTTAATGAAATGAAACAAAAGGTTCTGCCAGCTGTTTCATAAAATTTTAATTTGCTCTGCCTTAGCTTTTGAGATTTCATGGTTACTTTCCTGGTACAACTGTTATGTTAAAGAGTGTGCCTACAGATTAACTTTGCATTAGTTCAGGAAGGCAGCCTCTCTGGTAATCAAGTTTTCTTTATGCCCATGGATGTTGAAAGAAATGAAGAATTTACCACTAGTTGTATCTCTAGATTTCAACTTTAGTCTACCTTTCCACTTTTATTCTCTTAAAATTGCCTCAGAGAATAGCAAATAGGAAGAGATATACAGATAATTTCCCCTGCAAAACAGCAATCCAGAAGGACTTGTGGCAGAGAATGTAAGTTTTGCCTTCCAGGTACTCCGGATAAATTGGGCCACCTAGAGGTAAAAACAAAGGGCAGCCCAAGTGCGACAGCTTTGGGCCACATGCATGCTTGCTGGGACACGACCACGTTGCCTGGGCTCTAGTTGTCCATCCTACTGTGATAAAGTCCTGCCTTGTGCAATGGCTATGCATGGTTTCAGCATCTCTGTTTCTCTCTGTGGCCCCTCCATCAGGTCTAAATTAATTTAAATCCCCTTTGGGAGTAGTACAAGCACCAGATGTCTCATAGTGACACAGGATGGCCTTTTCAAAACAAGCTAGCATTTATTACACAACCGGAATGTCAAATGTTATGGTCTTTAGGTTATAATAGAGGAGGAAAGCTCCATGCATGTCCATGCTGGCAGCATCGCATATCCCCCTGCTTTGCAAAGGATTTAATTTCTTGCAGTCACTTGGTGCTTACTTAATACAGCTTGCACATGTTTCTGGCCTTAATGTTTCCTGCATATCAGGTTCAGGTAGGAGTGGGAGAAATCCCTCCAAGTGCTGTAACAGTGGCAGGAGCAGTTACCCTGAAGGTGTAGGAAAGGTTCAAAGCTACACACATGTTATCATGGGACTAACAAATCAACTTGTCAGCACTCTGCAGTAATTCTTCATGAGTAGATTTGTACCTTGGGAGAAACATTTTTCAGGTAGCGTGGTCTTTGCTGTCAGAGTTTGCTCCAAATACTCAAATTTAGATTATTTGTCATATAAGGGCTGAGAGACTCATATATTAAAAGGGGATTTTTAGTATGCTGCTTATTTTGTTCGGGTTCATGATGCAAGAGGAAAAGAATATATCACGGATCCATTTTTCTAGTTAAATCAAAGCTGCCTTTGAAACTAGACTTCATTCTAGTCTTCCACTCTGTACTTACATCCAGTTTTTCAAATTTCCTTTGCTTTAGGTTTTTTAGCTTCAGAAAAAGATCCTGAATTTGCAGTCTTAATTCACAAAGCAGAGAAAAGCTGTTCTTGTAGCACTTGTTGATTGTATGTACCACTGTGGAAGGATTTTCAGAAGGGCAAACGTGTTCCCTCATAGTTTGTAAATATGCAGTTTTCCTTTGGTTCTGAGCAAATCACTGATAGTGATGTGTATGAATTTGAAAGATGCTCGCAATCAAAGTTTGTAAGGCTGGAATTTTTCTGGTGGTAGGCTAAACTGGCAGGCAAGTTGGACTTTGGAAGTGCTTTCATTTTGGATTATCAGTGATCACTAAAAGCTCAGTTCTCTTACACTAAAATATTTTCCTGCATTACAGTTAGGTCTATTCAAAACAAAGTATTTATTGATCTGGTCAAAGCTGTAAATGAATTTGGGATTTAAAAAATCTTCTGTTCAAGTGATTTCATCCATTAATTTAAAAAAGAGCAGATGTTTTTTATCTTAATGTTTGCTCTGTATTTTCTAGGACGTGATTTATTGCAAGAAACTATTTAAGCTGACTTTTTAGTTAGCTAAATATTGGTACCATATGTGAATGCTAGCACATCATAATTAATTGCAAATGGTGACCCTTTTGTTGACCTTAATTTTCCAGCATGCATACACATAATAGAATCAAACTGTTCCAGCAAGTAGCAATAAATAAATATGACCGGCTAAAAGACTTATTTCCAATACTAATGTATGGTAGTACTACTTTTTTTTTGTTCTGATTAATTGAAGATTAGACTGGTTTGAATTACCTGCTAGAATTCAGAATATCAAATAAGGGAAAAAGAGGGAGTTCAGCAAGTTACACCCTTTGCTTTCAGGAAAGTAAAATTCATACACAGTAGGCAAGCATAAACCTGGAACCTATAGAAGTGTAGCTATCTCTGTGACATTTATAAACTCATTAAGAATCCATTCATGTTGTAGAGGTTTAGTATGTAGTAATGTTTTAACCATTTAGACAGCATTTAGGAGTAGTTTTTTATTAAATGTTTTTGAAAAATCTGTAAGATTGATTATTAGCTATAGAATTTTGTGATAATCATACATATTCTATATTGTTACATTTAATAGGGCTAATTTTAGGCCATTTGAAATCAAATATGCTTTTATTAAGTAAAGCCTGAGGCTTGGGAAATTATTCAAGCTCCAAACTCCTGCCAGCCACATGGCCTCCCCTGGAAGTCTGTAGAGCTCTAGAAGCTTAAATGACTTCGTGAATTGGGCTGGATGTGCCTGTGACACAAAACTCCTTCCAAAACTCTGTATTTGATTGCAAGTTAAACAAGGGGCTGAGGTGAAAAGCAACTTGCTGTAGGTCTTTATATGATACAGTCAATTCCTTACAGTAATTCAGGTTTTGCTGGCTGTCATGATGAAGGAAAATTTCCAGCTTGTGTTCAAGGTGTAATATAATGCAGGCACAGTGGCCGTCTCCTTCGCAGTAGGCATCATATTGATGTGGGTACTTGAATTGACCATGGACATTGTTCTTGGCTGTTGAAATGGTTACTTTGCCTTCTGGCTTAGTGTGTTAGGAGTTGGGGTCTGGACCTTTTTATCTGCTGATGCTACTGGTTTGTTTTCTCTTTGAAGTTATGAAATAAAAGCCACTAAGGACCAGGAGCGGTACAACAGAGAGGTCAAGAAAGCCAATGCACAGCCACTGCACCGATCAGCAAAGGAGGCAGAAAAACAGAAACCCAAGCTAAAGAGTTCTGCATCTGACCAGCAGAAACTTGACAAGATATTCCGTGACCAGATCGAAAAGAAGGGGAAACTGGAACAGCCTGTGAAAATTGTGACAGTGCCTTTTTCTCTGAGTTCCTGTAGATGTCACCTTAAGAGACAAGAGAAAAAGGTTTCAGATGAACACGAGCTTTTCCTGATCCGTCGTCAGAGTTTTCCTGATGTCTGGATACTTGCTAATGAAAAAAATGTAAAGTTGCTGAATCCATATAGATTGGAAGAGGCCCTGCTATGTAAGAGATTATTGATGAACCATAAGCTTCCAGTACAGAAACTGGACAATCCAATTCTATTAACAGACAGGTATAGTACTATTGAGCAAAAATGTCTGTTACTTGAGGTATTTGATAATTAATTACAGTAAACTCTGGCAAGGCCCTGTTTGCTAATGCTGTGATTATTTGTGCACTCACCTGTTAAAACAAATTTTTGATTTTTATACTTTTTATTTTGAACTAGTGGGCACACTTGGTCTTATTCTGGTCAAAATAAGTATGATTTTTGACCGGTTTTATTGGTAGCGCAGCAAATACAAATTTCTTCCCCCAGAAGAAAATGAAATACTCCACATTTTCACAGCTTCCCTGTAGCTAACTTTCTCCCAAGGATTAGGAAATACTGATAGAATTATTATTACTATATGCCTAAGCTTGGTCACTCACTAAGATAAGTGAATAGTTCTCATTTTGTTTCTTTAAACAAATTGCTTTTTCAAAATACTTTTTAAAGTCTTGGTGACTCACTTGCTACCTTTTTCTGTGGCTTTTGCACAGTTTCAATTTTCACATAAGGGATATTGGTTTTTAACACTTCGGGGATTTTTTTTTTTCCAGTCTTATTGGTGGATCTCAGTGCATGGCTGCTCTTTATAAAATGCAGAAGAATTACCAGAGTTTCCATGGATCAGGTTATTTGTCAGATCCAAGGCTTGTAGCAAATGGATTCCAGATAAAAGTGATAGAAGGTATGATGGTTTTAAAATCTGTTGGTTGCATTTGAGCTTGTTTCTTATTATTTAATGCTTTAAATAATTGTTAACATGTTATTCTATATCATGTTATTCTACATGCTTGTCTTTTAAAGCACTAGCATCCTGATTTCCTTAACACTGAGATTTTATTCCTTGACAAAGAATGTAATCTACATAGAGCATTGAGTAATGGAAACTGATGACTAAACAGAAAACTTTAATAGTGTTTCAAAGAATGCTCTGAAATCTGTGTTTATCTAACTTCCATCTTGTTTTCTCAAAATGCTCAATGCCCATATCCTTAATTGCCATTCTGATGTAATTTAGATTAAACTGATAAGAATTCATTAGTCCAGGCACCTTCTTCCATGATGTTACTTGCAGAAGCTCCTGCAAAGTATGTGCTTTACTGTCTACTCCTGTACTGCTGAGCAGTTGAAGAGGTCCAGTGAGGACCTGGATCTGGTCAACATCATGCTTTCCTGTCGACACTGTAACACAGAGCCCAGAGGGGCCAGCAAAGAGATGGTCACAGGGTCACCACACATTTTCTCAGAGTTTGATCTGAACTTATATTTGAGGGAGCATACTTTTCAGTACCTCTTTGTTGATCACAGAATAAATGCATTTCATATAAGATTCTTCTACCTTATCAAGAGAGCTCAAATGTTTATACAGTTTTTTGAAGAATGATTTCTAGGGATGCTGTTGGGAATATAGGAGCAATGCTCCCAGTGTTGGTTCTGCAGATCACAAACTCTATAGCAGAATTCCAAGAAAAGCAAACGTCTTTGGGGGTAGCTCTTAGCTGACAGCTCAGGGAAAAGATTGGCCGTAAGAGCTGTTAGAAATGCTATAGCTTCATGTGTTACAGATCCCCACATATGTACAGTGATGACAGATGTACTGTAACATATGGGATCTTTTAAGGGGAGGTACAAAAAAAGGATGTAGACCAACTCCTTCACTCAGAGGCTGGCTCTTGTGAAGAATAGCGCCAAAGCTGTTTTCCCTACTGAATCACGCACAGCAAAAACAAGTGAACTTCTGACTGACTAAATCCCTACATAAATAACAACACCTTTGTAGAAGAGGTGTTCGTGGTAATAGTCATGGAATGACTGATTAGGGAAATAAAGCATGTACTGTAAGAGGCAGTTCTTACATGGTTTATTCAGACTAATAAATCAAAACCTGAGGAGGTCTATCATATGTCCCTAGATAAATATGGGAGAGATGGATTGTGGCTTAGCATTTTTGCCCACAAGCATTTTTTTATTTACCTCCTGATATTCTAAGTTTGCTCAAACTCTAGTTAGTGTAACTAGATGTGAATAAATTGAGTATGAAAATTTGAAGACAATTTCTTTTTCATCCTGGGTGAAGAGTTTAATTTCTAGTTTATTTCTAGGCAACAGTGGAGAATTGACCAATCTCGTGGTACTGCAGATATGTCATGGTTTAACCCCAGGCAGCAGCTGAGCCCCACACAGCCACTCATTCACTCCCCCCACAGTGTGATGGGGGAGAGAATTGGAAGGGTAAAAGTGAGAAAACTCATGGGTTGAGATATAAAGACAGTTTAATAGGTAAAGCAAGAGCTGTGTACAGAAATGAAACAAAAAAAGGAATTAATTCACTGCTTCCCATGGGCAGGCAGGTGTTCAGCCATCTCCAGAAAAGCTGGGCTCCATCACATGTAGTAGTGACTTGGGAGGACAAAGGTCATGATGCCGAACATTTCGCACTTCCTTCTTCTTCCCCCAGCTCTGTGTGCTGAGCTTGATGCCACGTGGTCTGGAATATCCCTTTGGTCAGCTGGGAGCAGCTGTCCAGCAGTGTCCCCTCCCAACTCCCTGTGCACTCCCAGCCCCATCACTGGTGGGGTGAGGAGCAGAAAGGGCTTTGATGCTGTGTAAGCCCTGCTCAGCTGTAACAAAAACAGCCCTGTATTACCAACACTGTTTCCTGCTCAAATCCAAAACAGCCCCATGCTGGCTACTGTGAACAAAATCGTCTGTCTTGGCAAAACCAAATGGGAAATTACTTTTATGACAGCTTGATTAGTTTAAGAGCAGCATTGTACACTATAATAGCAAAGGACTTGACACAGTAACTGGGAAGTAGTCTTCCAATCCTGTGTTCCTAAGATGTAAATTGAAGGAAATGAGACCTCGTGAAGAAACTGTTCTCGTTTGGTTTACAGTTAGTGAACGTAAAAGTGCTTTGTATGCACTGTGGAGGTTTATGAACCATGGTCAAGCACTTGATCAGTACCATAGGGTTAGCCTAGTGAAGAATGGGAATCTAATTCAGTTCTTTGTCCCAGTCTTCTATTTTAACTACTTGAGTGAAAATTTAATAACATCTGAGTCTTGTCAGTCATGTTTACGAGCTTCTGCTGATGATATTATAGCAGTTACAGCCCCTTTTATTAAAAGAGCATACCCACTGCAGATGAAGGTGGAAATACCAGCAAAACAAGTGGAATTTCTCCCAGCTTTTTTTCCAGCTGACCTAAGGATTGTTACTTAATAGTTCATCAGTCCCTCCTTTTTTTCTTAAACTTGTCCCTGAAATATACTATCTGCTACAAATACTTATTAGAACTGATTTTTAGAAACACGGGTATTAATTATTAACACTCCTAATGTGTCCTTTTCTGGAAATTTTACTATGCAGTTTAAGCTTCTTTAATTCATAAATTCTTGTATAGTCTTTACAGAAAGTGACCTGCACACCAGGAGTGATTTGTCCCACTTAGACCTGAGTATTCTGTATGATTTCTCAACTCTGAGAGAACCAGTTTGTTTCATGAAACATTTTCCACTGTTCTTATAAGAGCATTACTTTGTTTCACTGTCTGAATTCAGTGTCTGTTTTTGTGGATTTTTTAAATTCAAACACATCCTGACAGAGGCATTTCTGATGTTGTTGAACTAGAATTTGCTTCAGAAAGGTTTTGTTTCTTCATGATATCTTGTTAATTTTTTGGGCCAGAGGTTCCTAGTTTGCATGGGTGATAAAGTCACAGCTTGCTATGGAGAAGTCCTAGATTGGAAATGTGCTCTTAACCCATGGTAACTGGAGAGTTTCTCCTTAGCAGCTTCCATAGGAGCACACAGAACCCCATTCTCTGTGAACACAACCTTTGTAACTAATTTTTCCCCAACTTTTTTGATTAATTGGACCAGTCCTAGTATTTGCTGTTTCTCAACAGAACTGAACTATCAACTCTTTAATCTTCGTCAGGGTCCACTGTAGCGTATTTGAAGGTCTGTATTTTCCTTTGGGACTTCAGCCTTGATATAGTCATATTAGATATTCCTTTCTGACTGCTGATTGATTTCTCATTAATAGCCACTTACTAGCACTTACTAATATGCATGGCTTCCATTGTCATCCTGAGTGAAAAGTTTTATTTTCTGTAGTAGAAAGTTTACTTTTTCTGGCACAGGGATCGTCTTACATCACAAGCAAATTTGCTTGTTTATTGATTGCTTGATTGATTGATTGATTTCTTAAGGTTTGAATTTCAACATGCAAGTGGTATTTCTGGTAATTTCTTGAAAATAACAAGCCTTTCTGTTGATCCATGTGAATGAGTCTGTGATGCCATCACTAGCTCTAAAATACCTCCCAAAACAAGAACAAAGGAAACTTAGCTGCTCCAATTCTACATTTGGCAGTTTTAGTTATAGAAGAGACTTTCCTTGACCCATGATGGTCTCTGAAGAGGACTGTCAGTCTAGTAGGTTGCACTGATTATTTGTTTAAATCTCTACAGATATTCTGCTGCCAAAAAAGAAGGACTCAGAGTATTGCTGCCTACTACCATATATTAATTCTACTCGTAATACTCAGGTACTAATGTGGAACACTGGACCTGTTGCCTTTGGTATTGTGCATCCCACTAGGAACGTTTCTTAGAACATTATAATGATTTAAATTTAAATATAGGACCATAGATTTATTCCTTATTTCCTTGTGGTGTCGGGGTGTTTTACAGAACTGACTGTTTATTTTTTAAAAAACACCCTGAGCAGCTGCCTTAATTTGGAAGAGGACTTGGGTAATTCCTGTGTTGTATTGGGCTTACATCACAACTGATCTCTTTAGCAAATGCTTCTTTGCAGTTCAGAATCTTACCTTCTGGCAACTTGCGGCACAGAGGAGCTTTTAATGAAGATTTTAATTCTTAAGGTTTCTTACTTGAAAGAAAAAACACCTATGAGGAATTAACTTTTCCTTATTTGGATGACACATTAGGGGCAGTGTCATTCATAGGATAAAAAATGAGTAATTCATCAATCTTGCATTAGTCTTGGAATTAGTACTCAGAAATTGAATCTTATTCCCTCACAGTGCTTGCAATTCATAGAAATACAACTATGTTATTTAATGGTCAAGACTTTTTAGGTAGTGGCGTGGTTCTGAGCTTTAGTTACTCTCACAGTTTACTAGGAGTCTTTCTCACGGGCCTTGTCTGAACCCCACAGCACAATGTGGTACCAGATACACTATTCCTAGAAGGTTTTTGAAAGGTCTAATTAGCTGTTTTCTTCCTGATGAGAACTCAGTTCCACATAGAGCTTTTTTATTGTTCTGCTGTTTTGGTGGGAAAACTGTTTAAACTTCTGTATTTTCGCAAATGCACCTTTGGATGTTTATTTTTACAACAGTGTGGGAGTTGCAGGCCTTACTTGCCTATTGTTTCATTTGAGGCTAAGTCTGCCTTTTGAATGTGTTCTTGCTAGAAGACAGAAAGGTAATCTACCCTTATTCTCTTCAGAAACATTATATGACTGCAGCCAAAGTTGTTTCAAGTAGCCTAGATTTTGGAAGTGCCCTGTCTGCTTCATGTTTTTGGTAGACTAAGATCTTTGTATTGTCTTCCTGTTTCTCTTCGTATTAACTGCTCACCAGTCTAAGGAGTTTTCAACTATATTTTTCTCTGGATAGCTCACAGTGAAAAACATGTTGTGAAATAGCCAAGAAAACACTTCTTGCTGTCAGTGTGTCAGTTAGGCAAAATCAATGGTTTCTTTGTGGAATGTGCCAGTTGTAATTTGCAAAGCTGTGATGCTGAGCTCCAGTCTGTCTTCCACTGCCCTCTCACCCCCTCATGTTCTGGCCTTACTGAGGCTCCAAGTGTTCTCTCCATTGGGGAGAACAGTCTGTTTGCTTTAACTTAATAAAGCAAATTACTTAATACTCAGTGTTCTGGGATCTGCCAGGCATTTGTTTGCTCACAGTGACCCCTACGTGCAGAGAACATTTCAAGAAGTAAGATGGATTACTTTCTGTCCAGTTCTTCTGAAGATGTGTTTGTTATATGTGCCTTCACTACACATGTGTCTGTTTGCCTTTGGGAAAGGCCTAAAGGGAGATGGGAATTCTTGGCTGGAGAGGAACTGAGACCAAGGAACACACCTTACCTGGTATTGTATCAGTGGTGGGTCTTGGGCCATGCTCCAAGGCAGGCTTTTAGGGTAGAATTGTCTGCCTGATAGAATATGTGTAATCAACATGAGTATGTAAAAAGAATGTGCTTAAAAGGCCTCAAAGAGAAGTAATACGTAGATAACCCATTGTTCTTGGTAATATAAACTGCCTCAGGTCTTGTAACCCCCCAGTGGAAAATAACGCTGCAATTTAATTTTGGTTTGATTTTGACTGTAGACCAGGAGATAGAAACTGTTACAGTGCCACCTAATCTAGGTGGAAGTTGGAAGGGAACAGTTTTTCCTGGCCATCAAGAAGGAATTATCCAAAGATGATTGTAAATTCTTTGTTTGGAAAGAGAAAGGGGAAATTTTTAACAATGGGAAATCCACATTTTTAGTCATTTGAAAGCTAGTTTATTTGTTCATGGAAATACTTTCCTTGGAAGTTGCAAACTATTTCATAGAAACTACCATGACAACTTCTTGAGGACTGCTGTTGGAATACTCAAAAATCTTAATATATATTTTGTCAAAAATTTACAAGTACACTGAGGCTTGGACATCTGCTTATATCATCAAGTGTTGCCAATATCAAGAGTTCCTGCAGAGACTTGTAGATAAATACTTGTTAATCAACATGCAACTGGGCTACTTCGTAGTTTAAAGTGTTAGCAGAAAAGGAGAATGGCACACAAAAAGAAATACCAAAGAAATAAACCTCCCTTAGCTAGGGTTTGTATTGTTTGTTCTTACATTTGATTCTTTCAAGCCCACTTTGACTTTCAGATTAAAGAGGAAGATGGTGAAGTCAGATCTGGCTGTCCAAATTTGCAGATGGAACAATGGCTATTGGTGAAGCTGAAGAGTATACCAGGAGATGTTTTGCAAATCCAGAACCTCACTATCATAAAATTTTAAAGGGAAGCAGTGGAAATACAAGTTTTTTGACTGTATATCTAAATACTTGAAACTTAAAAAAATTTGTCGTGTCTTTGGTAGCATATAGATGGGTAATTATTGCAAGGTTTTCAAATAGACTAAGTTCTAATTTTTGAGAGAAAGCAGTATAATCAAATTGTCTGGAATAGTTCCTCAAATCTAATCTGTAATTAAAATCAAAACCAGAACAAAAATGAAGAGAAAATAGCTGAAGGAGATTTTTAAAAGAGACTTTACATTTTCCTTTATCTTGTCCTTTATTGACAGGCTTTCCCATTGGGAAATACTAGTATAGTACATCATCTTTTCTCACCTCTATAACTGGCAAACTTTCATATAATTTAACATTTTGCTTTAAGCTGAATCTCATCAGAGGATTACAGTATTACATAAAAATAAGTCTCTGCTTGCTGGCTGTGATAGAAAGGCAACTTGAGAAAGAGAAGGAAGACAAGGCTGGGTAAAAAAAAATAAAGTTTTAGATGTAAAGCAGTGTTGAATACGTAGCTAGAAGGAAGGTTATGTGATTTTTGAGGTGAGGGGAAATGGGGGGATTGTTCTCTATATTGAATTCCCACTGGTCAAATTAACATGTGCTGTGAAGCTTAAAAAGGCCCAACAGCATTATTTATTGAGTGACACTCCCATAGTTAGGAAAAGTTTCAACCTGCATGGTCGTCCTGTTCATCTGTGTTCATATTTAATGACTGTCAAATAAACAGTGCCTGGACTCAGCTTCATTCTACCAGCTAATGAAAGTACATTTTGCTGACTTATGTTGCAAATATATTTTCTCTCACTTCTGAAATATTTCACATTGTTGCTTGGATTAGGAACAGGAATTACATGTTGTGACAGTTGGTTAGTTTAGTCCACCTTGGAACAATCTATTTGTCTCCAGCTCTTTTTGACTTTACAAAAACAATTTGTGACTCGGTCTGAAGGTAATTTATCCTATCTGGAGCCATTACATGAGAGTGGATTTATTTTCATTGTTAATTAAATTTTTCCATGCTGTCTTTGTGAAACTTTTTACTTGTTAGACTTGTGGAGGAAAAGGGAAGGTAGCTGTGCAGATTGGGTTGAGGTTTCTGTGCACTCAGCGTGAGTGAGAGGATAGTCTGAAGGACTGAGTGGGAATATGTGAGCCTGATCACCAGAGAACATGCTTCTGACTGGGAGTGGGAGAAAAGTTGCTGTATGGGAACAACTTCAGTCAATTTGTTTTGTATGGGAACAACTTCAGTCAATTTGTTTTCATGTAATGTGAGTTAGAAGGGAAATCATGTAGATCTCAAAGCTTGAATAGATACTCTGTTAGAAAGACTGTTTAATTGTTTTATTTATCATTCCTACACAGAGTGGTATCGGCTGTAGCAGTGATACCAAATGAATGATAATATGAAGTCAGTCACAGAACCTCTAGTTTTATGGACTTGAGTTTTTCCTTAGATATGGTAGGAGAAAGAACTGCTTTTTATTTCAGTAGAACCTGAATTTTTTGTTATAACATTTGGACTCTACAGATATTTAAACCAGTTACATAGAAAATAGTGCCAACACCGTTTTAATTTTTTTCAAACTAAATTGTGCTTTATTGCTAGCTTCTACTTTAATTTTATGTATGTTTAATTAAAATCACAGAAGCTTTCATTAAAGCTGTGATCAAGACTGGGAATGCTGCAAATGTTTTAAGCATTAAACAGTGCCAGCTAGGATTTGGATTAATGTAAGCTGAGACATTTGTGATGTGAATAAACACACATCATCATAATGAAACATTGTGCAAATAAATGCTTTCCATTCCAAGGGAGGAACAAGAAAGTTTCCTGATTGTATTGGACTAATTACTAAGTGACTTTGAATCAGTTTAATTTTCTGTGAATTGCTATAGAATAGAAATTAAACCAATGCATGAATTACTGTTTTGTTTTTGTATTTTCAGGTGTTTCAGCTACAGAAAGTCATCTGGAAATAGAAGGGATGGCAAATTGTCTGCCATATTACGGAATTTCTGATTTGAAAGAAATTTTGAATGCCGTAGTTAACGAAAATGCAAAGGAAGTATATGAATGTAGGCCTCTCAAAGTAATAAATTACTTGGAGGTGAGACAGAAGCTTTCTTTTAAGTATTAGCCAGCTAAACTTGTAATAATTCCTTAAACAACTTGAAAATCTTTCTTCAGCTTTCTGTTTTAATTAATGCCATTGTGTTCTAAACAGAAGTTAACTTTTGAAAAAGAGAATATCTTACCTTCTCTGAGTTGCATATTCCTTACCAAAATACTTCATCTGACATACCCAAAAGCAGTCACCCAGTGTGATACAGCACATGCCAAAAGCTCATCTTCACAAGGTGTTTCTTCTGTACAGGCACTTTTCAGACTAGAAAGGCATTTCTCCGTGTTAGAATACAGAACTGCCACAGAATGGCAGTAACTCATGTTAAAATTTTATATTCAAATAAATAAATTGTTCATCCTGAGACAATAATGGAATGAAGTTTCAGAGACAGCTAATAGATGTGGTACTAGTTAAAGCTGGAGTAACCAACAGTAGTAGTTATCTATCAGTTCTTGTCTCGCTGTTTCACTGGTGCTCTATAATACCAATTCTTAAGATCTCTCTTCAAAAAGATTACCAAAATATATGTAAAATCTCTTTTTACTTAAGCATTTATAACATGCCTTCCTTAATTGGATTACTTCCAAATGGGACCTAGGCACATATTTACACAGAATGTATGTTTTCTCTTTTAATCATTTATTATCCAAATCTTTCCAAATCTTTTGGGGGCAGTGAGCTGCTTTTGCAGCAAGTGATTCTGTTATGTACTACTGAACCATTCTCATGCGCTCATGGAAGAAGCTTAAAGAAGGGATAAGTTCCATGTTGAGACAGGAATGGTTTGTAAAAAAATCCGAACACCTATAAAAGCTGTTATTCATAAATAAGCACTGAATTTTTTGGTCATTCTGGGAGATAAGCACTGGAAATGTCATTCACTGTCATGTTCAGAATCACTTTTATCATACATTTCATGCTTGAGCAGGCAGCATGTCTACAGCTTTTGCTGTCACTGGATAGATGCAGAAGAAAGAATAGGGTAATAGTTGAGGAAGCAACCGTCCAGGGTATAAAACAGTCCACTGTGATCTTTTTCACACTTGGAGGAGTGGGAGAAAAATCTTAGACAAAGGAAATGAGGTGATTTAGATTAAATCATTATGAATGCTGCTCAAGTTTATACAGTATGAAGGGAGATTGTGTGGCACATGCATTTCTGTCTAGGCAACATGACTTTATTACAGAAGAGAAGGCAGTGGCAGGAAGGCCCGTCTTGGAGAAGGACACAAAACTTCTTTTTGAAGCTGCTTAGTTCTTTGAGGGTGGGTGCTTTAGCAGTCACTTCTGTATTCTAATGTTGAAATAAGTGGATGCAATAGACCATAGTAAATACAACATTAATCTATGGTTTTGCTAGAGTGTTTTTTCGAACTTTACTTACTGACTGCTTGACTTAATTTATGATCATCCTAAAGTTCATGGTGTGAAATGTGTCTTGTGAACTGGTAAACATCTACAGCTGATGCTGGTGACAACAAGAAGTAAGATCTTCAGAAACACAAAGCATCTCGTGAAAGTGGGCTAAAAGAGTGCAAACATGACATGAGGGCTGACTGTGCATGCCTCCATAAACTGACCAGTAAGATATGTTTGGAGTTACATTTTGATTTCTGGGATTTGGAATATTTATCAACAGAAAGGAATGACCTTTAAACAATGAGTGTTTAATTCCTGCTTTCTGGTAGCCCCAGGCTAATGAGCTAAAAATTGGTACTTTAAAACTATTGGGGTTTTGGTTTTTTTCCTTTCCACAGGGAGAAGCAGTACGTTTAGTTCGGCAGCTGCCCTTACATTTGTCCAAAGAAGATGTACAAAACACAATTTACAGGATGAAGCAACAGCTTGGAAAGGAAAATAAAGGCTGCGTTCATGGTCGTCCTTTTTTTCATCACTTAACAGATATTCCAGAAGTTGACAAGCACAACTCCATGGAAATTATTCAGTAAATGGAACATTTTGTTTGCGGTCATACTTCTCTTGCTTAATTTTGATCACTACTCTGTAATTTCAGTATGTTTTGTGCAAAGCTTTTGTATAATGACTTTTCATTGTTATATGTTCACCTCCTAAAGACTTTATTTAAATAAAAATGCTACTTGAAAAATGGAAATAAATACTGTAGAGAAACAACTCACCAGTATTTTTTTAAAGAATTTATTAAAGAAATGTTCTCAACTGGTTTCATCCTTCTCTTATTGCCGCAGGTTTAAGAAATACCAGTATGTCAGAATTTTTTAGATGTGAAGTGGTTAGAAGTTGCTTTCAGCAGAGCATGGCAGAGTTTACTGTACTAAGGACATCAGATGTCCATTTTCAAAGGAATGCCAGATAGCTGTAAGTATTTAAATATGGTATTGCCATATGCAGTTATTATAGTTAGACTTCTATGGTGTTGTATTTCTAATTGGAAATTCTTAGCTCATGTAAATGAGTATTGACAGTCCTAGTGTCCAGTCTCCAAAAATTCTGCGCTTACGCAAGTGTGGTTCTTAAAAGTATAGTGCACTTTAAAAACTTTAGATCTACAAAAACTGTCCAGTTACTTGAAAGCAGAAAGGATCTGAGTCACAGGAGTACAGGTGAGCACTGAAATCAGATGCTCATGGATGTTTATTGGTGCAGTGCTATACACAAACTGTTTGGGGGTGGCAAACATAAACTGTCCTCCCTCGGGGAGAATGTGGCATAACTAGGGCATAGTCTGCTATATAGAGAGCTACTGATTTTGGTAAACTGGTTCATTCTCTTTCTACCAGAACACAATGTTTACTCCTCTATTTCAAGTAGTGGCCTACTTCTGTAAACCTACCCCCTTAGGCCTTCTGTGCATAGCAGATGCCCACGCTCTGGAAGGGTATGTTTTAAAGGTTTCAAGACAGCTCACCTGAAAATTCCTGTCTATCCACAGCTGTTGTTTGCAGATCTTGGCACTATGAAAATGTGGTGGTAGGACCTAGCTTTGTAGTGTTTCTGTGGCTGCTGGGTAAATGATTGAAGGTTGCTGAAAGGGCCAGGTGCAAGCCAGTTTGTGGACAGGAGTGTTGGACCAGACAAGCGAATGCAGAGTTTGAATATCTAAACTATTGATGCTGAACTGGTGAACTAATTTAAGAAATCTCATCACAGCCATACGTCCCAACATATAAATTCTAACCTGAAAGGCAATAATTATCTTTTTACCAGAGCCTGTTGCAACAGGACAAGAGGTGATGGTTTTAAACTGAAGGAGGACCAATTTAGATTAGATATAAGAAAGAAGTTTTTTTACAATGAGGGTGGTAAAACACTAGAACATGTTACCTAGAAAGGTAGTAGATGCCCCATCTGTGGAAATATTCAAGGTCAGGTTGGATGGAGCCCTAGGCAACTTGATCTAGTTGAAAATGTCCCTGCTCACAGCAGGGGAGTTGCATTAGGTGACCTTTAAAAGGGCCAACTCAAACTATTCTGCAATTCTATGATTATTTCTTTATGCCATTAAAGTAAGTTTATCCTTTTCATAAAGAGCAGGGATGATCAGAGGGCATGAGCAGGATATCTTTCCAAGCTTAATGGTGAGCAAGGCACAAAATGAGAATGTCACTTGCAAACTGGACACTTGTTGGCTGTAAATGTCACTCAGTGCAGAAGATGTGAATTTTTAGAATCGAAGTGAGAAGGTGGATGGAGATAGAGGAAGGAGACGTGACCCTTGGCTCTGATGGGGAAACAGGATCCCAGCCTCACATTGGATGCAGAAGGTTATAGTTTGTTATTTTTATTCTTGTTGGAATACAAACTGTGAGAGTTTAGAGTGTAGCCATTACAGTGAGAAAAGCCAAAAGCAAGCTGCAGAATGGAAATTTATCTCCTGGCTAAGTTTGTTGGAACGGAAATGAATGTGTGCACCACTTTTATTTAATTTGGACTGTAATACATAGTATTTCATGGGATTAATAATTGCTGGTTCTTTTCCAAAAGGCAAGATAACTGTTTCCTAATTATACTGAAACCAGTGCTAGTATCTTTGATAACGCTTGAGTGCACATCAAGAGACAAGTTATTTTAATAAGTATTCAGGCCCTAGATTGAGGACAAAACGTGATTAGTAAATGGTATTCACAGGTGCCAGGGTAGGTTTAGTTGCTATGGAAGCAAATTAGCATCAGGATTTTCAGTGGGTGCAGGTGCACCAGGTTAGGCAACTGGGAGCTGAGTCTTCCCTTCTTTCCTGAACGTGTTTGCGGTCCTTACATCTCAGAGAGCTGCTGTGGATTTCTTCCTTAGGTACATCTACATGCAGTTGTTTTCAGTCTCTGGGGGATTGTTGTGTGGCTGGATGCCAGCACTGAGTGCTGTAGCACGGCTTTGAAACTAAGTCGGGGTGTCTCCCCACCACAGTACTTGTGGTTGGGAGTGAAAGCTGCAATTGTGAGTTACACTGATGCTCTGCTGATGGTAGATGGCTTTAGATAGGATAGGGTGGTTCTCTCTCTCTACTTTATCCAGTGTGGACAAAAATAAATGTTATTTTTTTGTTGCTAGACATGTTCTCACTGATGCCTCTTGTGATGCATCCTTTTTATGTTCCTTGTTTAAACAATAGAAGTACCCCAGTTCTAGGTTTATAAGCTTAAAAGAAGTTAAATGGAGTGCTTAGTGTTTCAGTTGTAGAGAAGGAAGGCTCATCAGCTTCCTGCCATGCATCAGCATGGGGACATGCTACTCAGGTGTTTCACTGCATGGTGAACCCCATGAGGCTCTTGGGGAAGCACACAAAGGCTGCCTGTCCTGTGGTCAGTTTGGCCCCAGCTCTGTGTGCTGCTTGTTTGAAAGGGAGAAGAAAACCTGAAATGTGCAATGCTGAGTGGGCTTGGATATGTTGTACTTGACCTCTTCCCATAGAGGAAGAGGCTGTGGAGCAGGGCATGGTGGCTGTGTGTCCCAGCGGCAAGTGAGTGGCAGCCACTTCCTTGTCCCCCACGCAGCACCCACGCAGCTGCTTCCCCACGAGTGGCCAGGCTGGGGCATTCCGCGGACTTCTCGTATTTGCGCTGCCCTCTGCTGGCATTTCGGTTTTGTACAATTTGGACTTAAATTGAGGTCTGAGGCTGACCATGGAAGAGCATCAGTCCTTCATTACTTTGCGTTCCCAGCAGGTCAAAGCGTTATTGGTTACCTTGCTTCTCATGGTGTGCATGTTTGTTTTCCTAAAATACACCTAGTTCGGGTAGCAGTGTTCCCTGGGGGAGAGTCAGGAGCTTTCCAGACTAAAGCATGATCTCATAACAAAACTTACAAAGCCTTTTGGCTGCATGAAGCTTTGCATTTTTCAGAGGATTGTTTGTATGATTGGTTGGGGCAGGTTTGGTTCCGGTGGTGTGTTTGCAGCTCAGGTGTCCCCCTTGGCCAAATCCTGAGAAGTTGCACATTACTTTAATGGGACACCATTGAATACCAATTTTCTCTATAAATACATGAAATTCTCATTTGAAAAAAAATTATTTTTCCTTACATTTAAATATAGGTATAAACATGAAATGGAGGTAATACCTTTTACATGTTTCTTTTCTGAATGTAGTAGGAATATTCATTATGAAGTTTCTGTTTCAATTAACCAGTGTGTGTGTGAAGAGGTTTGGACTATTTCTTGTTTGCTTTTCTTCCCTTTATCATGAAGAGTAGCTGTTCAGAGAACTGTAGCAAAAACAGAAGAACATTTATTTCAGGAGCACCTAGCAATCTCTGGCTATACTAAAATCTAGATAATGTAATTTGGGATTTGTTAGAATGGATTCTTCTCTATTTCCGTATTCTGATGTGGAATATTTAAAATATCTATCAATAGAATCAATATTCCCAGGCCCTTTATTTAGTTATACAAGTAAACATTCCTCAGTCTTAAGGATTTCATTCCTTTTTTTCCCCTGCAAACATACTGGTATTACTTTAATGAAAGTTAGCATAAACAAACAACGTTTTAAGTTTTTGAAAGGATTATAATATTTGGTGTCAGAGTTTGTTATATTTTCTGTAAAGCAGGTCATATTTTGGGTTTGTAGTGGGGTTTGGTTTCTTTTGTTAAATAAACTTATTCGGAATTTATTTTTTGGCTGCAATAGAATATTGGAGGATTCTTGAGAATTTTGTTTATTTTGTACCCAGCATTTAACAGGATGGGTTAGCAATTATAAGAAACTTAGGGTACATCACTTAATTTTGCAAACAGAAGGCTACCAGAACTTGCTTTTATTTTTTTTCCCCTCTCTCTGTAAGTATGGAGTATCATATCTGAAATTATGGAGAGTATAAATGTGGAAATGTTAAATCTTTTGTTAATGGCTTCGAATTAAGCACACATTATTGCAGATGATTTGGAGGACTTATTTAAAGTAAATATACAATTTCAAGCTCAATTATCATTCATAGTTTAACTGAACATAGTGAGATATTCGGTCTGTGAATTTGATACAGTGTTACTTCATAATTACAATGCTTTTTTACAGTAAATTTGATATAGAACAGTTGCTAAAGGAAAGCTGCTGAATAGTGTGACCAACCATTTTATGGGACACATCTGGTGCATTAGTTCAGGGTGTGCAGTGCAGGAGAACAGAGCCTTTTGCCCAAAAGGAGAAGGAAGCTAACTCCACATGTATACGTTTTGGGGACATGCAGGGAGGTTAAACAATTACGAGTTAATTGTGTAAACTAATAGGAAGGGTGTTTGTAATATTGCTTCAGAATAGCTAAGGAGGAAACGGAGGAGAATTATTGTTTCAAAATCTCAAATGAACGGTTTACACCTGTTAATGCTACATTTAGAACAGCTGTTTCTTTTATTATCAGTAAACAGATGCAGAAAGTAATGGAATGTTTTAAAGCAATATGTTAATCCTGTCTTCCACTACTGAATATTCTCACAATGTCATGATTAAATATTAACTGTAATGCTGCTGTCATCTGCAGTTAAAGAATATTTACTTATTATTTTAATCACTTTTTTTCTGAAGTTGTAAATGTTTATCCAGAGTTATTGCAGTCTTTCATCAACCCAACCTAAGTATTTTTGCACATCAGTAATTTTATTGATGATTTCATTGGACTGAATTACTCAGTCAAAGTAATCCTGACTTTCGTTTTGCTCAAAGGTTATTTCTGTATTTGAAATTTCACCCTGAAATGAAATAAGCTATATTTATAAGGGGAGGAAAAAACTGCTTTTGAGGGCCCAGGCTAGCACACATTTTATATGAACTCCACATGAAGTTGATTATAGGTGACACTATCCCAGAGCATACTAAGGTCAAGCACTGCAGTTGGGATAGTACCAATCAGGTGGTAGAGGAGAGGGTCTTTTTTTTTTTAATTTCTGTGAGACTAGTTCATTTATTTTCAAATGTGTCATGATACCACAGTTTTGAAATAAAGAGAAGCTGTAAGTCTGACAATCTCTTAAAAAGAAGTATCTCAAAACTGCAGATCAAATACCATGCACATAAGGGAAAAAATAACCCAAACAAGTATTTTAAAATATTTAAGAATTAGTGCCTAAACTGACCTGAAGTTTCCTAGAAACCTGTACTGGCCACTCAGGTGGCTCAGAAGTGACAGTAAGAGTTCTTCAACTGGAAAATGTATGTCTTAATTTTAGAACTGTAGTATGTGCAAATGTTCTAAAGCATGTAGGATTTCAATGAAGTAACGTGCAATGGTGGAGCATTACTAACCCTCTAAGAATGGAAGCGCAGAAGATTAATGTTGTTTAGCTTGTTTGGCAGATTAGTTTTCAGGAAATGCAGAGACCAAGGAATATGGCAGCTGCATTATTAAAAGTACTGTATTCAAGCCCAGGTCAAATTGTTCATCCATGCATGGAGTAACTTAGCATTAATTGAATCATTACATTTTTTACATATTTTAGATCACCAATATTTTTTGCTTCCGCACTTGAAATGCCTGATAAATTACTATAGTCACAAGGGGCAAGCATTTTGACAGAGGAATGCTTTATAAAGCATTTATGTGTGAGTGTTCGCATGTCAGGTCATTGCAGTAATAAAACAGCATTGGTAGAACTAAGATTCTGTCTTAATTCTAATGTCAGGCAGCCTGTTTTTGGAGGATTTCAAGATGCTTAGATAGAGCTACCTAAAATGATACAAAATAATTAAAAGGGAACGTCTTTCTTTGTTCTTGTTAGCTTGATAGTGCTTATGTTAGATAAATGAGAGATGTTTCTGAGGAAAGGTAAGAGAGTTTATTTTCTTTAAAAAAAAAAATAAAAAAAAGGTGGGGAGAAACCTTCTTGTGCCCATTAAGTAGATTTAAGAGTCCTGTCAGCTCACATCAAGAGAATGGACAGGAAGATTCTTTTTGAAATAATTTGAGTTTTTCATATGAAATATTTTTTGAAAGGCAAATAGTTCCAGCTTGTGAGGAACAAATCTAGGTATGATTCTTGTCAGACTTTGCCAAAACAGACTAGTAGTAAATAGATTCTTTTGAAGGAATGTGTTGTTGGGGGTCTCTTCTTTCCTTAAGAGTTGAAATATTATTTAGTCAGTTAACATTCCTGATGTTCCCTGACACCTTAGGTGTGTGTAATTTAGAGCAGGAACCAGTTAATAGTTACTAAGGCAAGTGGAACCATAGAAAACTGTTCTTTCATCAGAGGAAGTCACACAGTTACTTCTCCCCCAAGAGAGTTACAGAACCTTTCCCTAAAGCTTCACATTGAGCTTCAAAACACACTTTTCCAAAACTGCTTGTCCCAGATCCCATTGCCATTTAGGATATCTGTATCTTTTATGCTTTATTTACGATGACCTTTGAACAACCAAAAATGCTGCCAACTCCTTTAGAAAGTGCAACTTTGAAATTTCAATGTTGATCTATGTTTGCAAATAAGTAACTGTGATTATGCATCAGCTGTAACAGCAATAAAATGGTTACTGATCTTTTACCATAATGGTATTTTATACTCTTAGTGAGCTTCACTGTAGAATCTGAAAATGCTTAATAGTGTACCAGCCACTTGTAGGTTATGGAAACTGGAGAAACAGCTCAGTCAGGCTTGAGGGAGATGCAGAGTGTACAAGGGGGAGAGCCCCACATGCTGCAATTCAGTTTTAGACTTGTATTTTTACTATGATGGGCGTGAACCTAATGTTTCATGGGTGTGCAGTTCATTCTTGCCTGATTGCAAACTTCTTGTGGAGTCCTTGGTATTTCTTACTCTATATTAATCCAAGTCATTAGAAGTTATGTGTCTTTTCATTATTATTGTGTCCGGCTTCTTCTGAGTTTATTTAGGTGCTCTACAGCAACAAATTGTTGTTAAATTCCTTAATCATATAAATTAATCAAGGTTTCAAGCGCCACTAGATTTATTTAATTTTTTTAAGCCTGTGTGGATGCAGAATTAGTAAGACTAAAATATAGTCCATCTTAAGGAAAGGCTTAAATGATAAAATATATTGCAATAACTGTCTTTCCCGTTTTCTTCTAGTTACCAGTCTAAGGCTTTTCTCTGTAGCTCAAAAATCTGGAGCAAGTAGTTTGGCATAGCAGTTTGTTGTAAGGAAGATTTAATAGCTTGTTATGTCCTATTTCTATAAACAGAAGTCATTTAGAGTTCAGCAGATATATTTAGAATCAGCATTTGTGCTGGTAGTTACAAGCTGAATAAAATAATCTTTGAAAAGCTCAATATACAGCAGGGAATATTCAGCTTCAAATTTACTTCACAACTAATTCTCCTTTAAGAGACTTAGGCCTTTCCACAAATAGGAATGTACAAAATTGGGTATCGTGGTTATTATTTTAAAATCTTTTTAATAACAAGGTTTTGTTGTGTGCAAATGTTAATAGTTTTAAGAGAACTGTGTGACTACTGCTGTGCAATAGGTCTGTTCCTGTACTCTTTACTCCGACAAAATTCCCTCATCTTCATAGAGGGAGACTGCCCTGTCTCAGGGAGTACAGTGTAAGGTCCAATAAAACAGACAGCCAGAAGCTTTGGAGAGGTCTTCTCTACTTTCAGCTGGTTTGGGACAAAATATTAATACAAGTTTACATTGAGTGATTTGTAATCTAACCTCTGATTTGTTGACTTCAAGGTATGTGTGATAACTGAGAAACATATGCAAAGTCAGTTTAAGATATGAGTTTTTATAGCAAATAGTAAATTAAAACCATAGTGACCTTTTAGTCTTGCTGATCATGTGCATAAGGATGTTCATGTGTTGCCCTGTACTAATCGCAGTAACAGGGCTCTTGCTCAGGGAATAGCAAGCACAGGCAGTACTCTTGTGTAGTTGTTCTACTGCATTTTTAAGTGAAAAAATTTTGCAGTTAAAATTTTTATAATCACACCTTGATGCAATTTTTGCATATTCTGTTCTGGAAAAGTTAGCAGATCTTTTCGTATGAAAAAGTTTTTTGCTTAGTGGTGCAAATAGTCATCAATGCCCTAGTTAAAATTTCAGTTGTTATTGCTGTCCTGGTTGCTGGCTCTGGCTATGTTTGGTGCAAAGTCTAATATTTTTTATTATATCACTTCTGGTATAGATTTTGCCAAACAGTCCAGGAGCTTGAAAACTACTAATTAAAAGCATATTAGATATCCCACTTATATATTTTTTTCCTCTTGTATTTTAATGTAGTAATAACTGCTTTAATTTCTTTTATATTGAATGTCCATGCTTTCAGCATCACAAAAGATTTGACCCAATCATGTGATCACACCATCCTTAAAGAAGTGTCTTGCAAGGATAGTTGTGCAAATAGAAAAACCCTTCATTTTCTGTTCTCATATCTAAGCAGTTCATTTTTCAGTTTTTATCATGTTTGAATTCTGATTGTTTCAGTAAGCCTTGGAGAAGTCTTCATGTAGGTGTATTTTTTTAAAATGTCACTACTGAAGAGAGAGAAAACATGAGTACTTTCTTTTTTTTTTTTCCTGTTTTCATACTTTACAGTGTTAGTAGCTGTTCATCTGAGTGCCAGAAACAAGAAGTTGTATACACAAATGAGTCTTGTGATGCCCCTTTGTCCCCTCATGAAACTGGAATATTGGAAAGAGGACTAGCCATGTGGCTGGCTCTTGGCAAATCTGGGAACTGAACACGCTGATAGTTTCCCTATTTTAACTAGTGGGTACTCAAGGGGAAAATTATATGCTGGTACCAAATGATATATGTGATGTGCAACACAATAGTTTTCCTGTTTTCAGTTTCTATGACATGACCTGTGGGCTAACTGAAGAAAACATCACCGAAAAAGTGCTGCATCTACATATACAAGTGTTCCTATTGATATGTTATTTTTATAAGATTTTGCTGAGTAAAGCTATTTCCATACATAAGCGTTTTGGCCATCTGCAACTGCTTGTCAGTGAGCTGGGTTTGAGAACACTGGCTGTAATTGTAACCTCAGGAATGTGTGACCAGCTCGCGGCCAGCTGTGCATGCCCTGACTTTTCCCAGGTGTTAAGATACATGGCCACTTTTGTTCCCCTTAACCAATGGGGCAAAATACAGTCCTTGTTTTTCTGCACCTTATATATTAAGCCTAAAAACTGCTGGGTTTTGTTATTTTTTCAATAGGTCATAGCAAACAACTACATGAACTATATGTTGTTTAATTATTGGGCATATGTGACACAGTGTGCTGCATCTGTAGGATAGTATGTATTTTGAGAAATACAAAAAGGGTGCTTAGTTCACCACGGTCTTGCTATAAATTAGCAGTGCTGACCCTACAAATCACATAAGTGCTCTTTTTTTCTTGTTGCTTGGAAAAGATTTGACTTATGTTTCAATAGCGTAGATATTTCTGCAGTTGAAGCCTCTTCAGCCAGAGTGAGTTTTGATGCATTTTTCAGTTGGTTTTCAGTGGGTCTTATTTTAATGATCCATTTCATGTTCAGAGGAACGCTTACTTGCTGTCTTCTGCACAGGAGCCTAATTGGAACTTCTAAATCCAGCCTGGAGTTGTCTGTATAGAGTGTTCTGCATTTTGTCTTTACCTGTGTAGCACTTTCTTTGCTTGTGTAGCATTTACTACATTCATGGTGAGGGACAAATAGCTTGAAAGGAATATGTATGACTGCAGATCTTCTCCTTAGAGGTGCTGGGAGGGACAGTGTTTCTAGTAATCCTGAGGACAAAATTTGCTCCGTGGTCTGTGATACTTTAGTCGAGTAAAAGATGAAAACATGAGATTAATTTATGTATGTGATAGTTTGCACAGTGTGGTTGTCATAATTGCATAAACCATGTCTCAAGTCATCACTTTTTGCTCTTATTTGCCAACAAGCTGACATAATCTCCACATAGTAGATATGGAAAAGGAATTAGTTTTTAACTTAGACCAATTCTTTAGATGGTCAAAATTACACATATTATCCTTAAAAGTAAACTACCCATTCATACCAGTTTCTATGTCCATAGAATGAACTTGGACCTCAGAGCAGATCAGTATTCTGTAACACATTCTGAGTTCTTGAATTATAAATTTCTGCCTTTTATGGGCTTTGAAAGCTTGCTATTGGATTTGGTCATCTTTGAACAGAGGAAAGACACATAGATTCTAAATCAGCACTTGGGTTTTCCTAAATGCACAGAAGTCAGGGATGAGCACATGTGAAAACTTTCATGCTTTTCAAAATCTAGTTCTTAGGGACTCAAAAAAGATCATGTAATCTTAAAAGTCAGTGAAAAACGTTAGGCTCCTGAACACTTGCTTAACCCTTGAGAAATGCACCAGAGCTGTTTGGGGAGAAAAGGAGCACACCGATCCAGTGCTGGGACCTGTTTGAACATAAACCTGTAGCAAGACAATTTCTCCCTTAGAGCTGCAGTGATATGGAGCAATCTTGCATGATGGGTTTACATAAAAGACTGAATGATGTGCTTTTTCAAAGGTGTTTCTGTAGTTAAAAGTTCTATGAATCCTCTTTAAAAAGCAGGGGCTGTCCTCTCTTCCCCAGAGCACAGAGAGCTGATGAGCCGTGGGATAAAACTACATGATACAAATCACTCATGATTTGTGCCTCTGACTGACGTTGCTCCAGTGAGGACTCCCAGATATGTACCAGCATGGTGAGATTCTTGTAACCACTGGTCTTCGGTATTTTCTGTGAAACTTAAACCTAATGTTCAAAATCTGCGTCAGCACTGTACTGTTCTGCCCTTTGTTTTCTGTTCGTCAAGGTGGCTTTTCTCATTAGCATAAATCACAAAGTTCCTGCAGCAATAGTGTTGTCCATATGATATGCAACATCTCTGTTGTGCCCAAGGAGTATTTACAATCTAAAGGGCTCTGCATTGCTTGTTTTGGAGAAGCCTTTTGTTGTTTCTTCTTTCTGATTCTCTTTATAAGATGAAATAAATAAGGGGCTTTAAGAGAAAATAATGTAGAATACTATACTTTTATTATTATGCATGTTTGAAGTGGACAGAATAAATGAGCCAAGGGCAAAGGAAATGCAACCTTGTGAACAAGTCAGAAGTTTAAAAACAATGGAGCTACAATATCTGCACTGCATTACATTGGACTTACAATAAAGAAGTTAAATTACTCTAAGTTGTGTGTAACCTAGTTGAAGAAATAAGACACTTCTGTGAGGTATGGATACTTAATAAAAATAATTTCAAAGACTGTTTGGCAGTCTCTTGGAATTTGCTCCAAATCCTTTTGGTTCAATGGGAGTGAAAAGCCATGCTCATTATAGTCTCACCTGATACTTTATTTCAGAGGAAGGAAGCTTGGAAGCTCGTCTACTTTTTATTTTTTTTTAATTGCATGAAGGTGTCAGTGGGAAAAGAAGATGAACTACATGCTTATATTTCTTTTACCTATTCATCTTTCTTATTTAAATTTTTGACTTTCATTTTCTTTTACTTAAGAAAAAAATTTAAAATGCACATGCATCAGATATATTAATAATTGGTGACAACTGCTCCCTTCATTTAAGAAATTAACTGAGCTATAGATGTGCTTTAGTTTCATGCTCTTTCTCAGAGGCTGATATTGGAGAGGGAATAGGTATATCTGATGCTACCTTGCTAATCTGTGTATCTTTATAGTGTTTGTTTATTGTTATACCATCTGAGATGATCTTGAGTGCTTTCTGTATGAAGAAGGACTTTTTGGAGTATGAAACATTTTTTTCCTCTATGGCTTTTGAAAGATTAATAAGAACAGCTCTGATTCTGTGCAGCTTTCATTCCTGTTGCCTTCTGCTGTATTTTCATGAGAAGTTGTAGCCTAAGTAGCATTAATCTGCTTAGTAGTTGGGTGGAAGCAGAGAACAACTAGAAGTTGATTTCCCCCGTTTCCTGCAGCACACAAACCCCGTTGAGCAGAGCAGTTAGCCTTGCTCCTGAGGGCTAATATAAATTAAAGGTCCTGAGCACTAGGGGTTGTTAAAATTCTCAGAGGGCTCTTTATAAGATGTTAACCCCCGTGGTCTGGCCAGGCTCCAAACGGGGTAATTACATTCTTCCTACCTAAATTCCCCCTGCAATTGCAATTTGATGTGCTGGTATTCCTCACTTCCTCTCCTCTGCCGTGCCCCGTGGAACAGTTGTTGCATTTCATCCCAGAGGTACTTGCTTTCAGTGACTGATGCAGTGATCTGTGTGTAAACTCTGTAAAGCATTTTAAGAGCCTTTTGGATGAAATGTAATTTATGATGCTTTTTTTTTTCTTTTTTTTTAATTATCTGCTGTTTAAAATGAACTGGGTTAATCTGAGCCCTGAATGTGTGTGAACTGTGTGCAACAGACCTGGAATGAGGCAGCATCAACAACTGTTCTCATTCTTCGTTGAACTGTTTCCCAGAGATTTTTTAGATAAAAAAGGTAAAAGATCAAACTCAAAGTATAGGAAGCTTTTTCAAAGGGTTCATTGCAAAACAGGAAGAATATGAAGTATAGTAAGGCTAATATGATTTTTGCCTCAAATGAAGTACAAATTGAAGTGTAAATAGAGGTATGTATCTCTAACATTCCTCCTGCTTAGGGGTTCTGTTGTAACCTTAAGAGCAGCATCTAGAAACTCATGTTCTAAAAGTTACTCTTTTTCTACCACTTTTTATAATAAAAAAGCTTTTTATTATAAAGACATTAAAATTTTATTTAAAGTATTACATCCTAATTGTAAGTAGACTCATTACATGTAAATTTCAATGTTGCCTATAAGCAGATAGATATGTAGCTAGTACTCAGTGTTTAACAAGATAGTGGGGAATATCTGGATGTGCCAAATATACAGAGACTTCAAATACAGTCTTCTCTAAATATAGGATTTGCTTATCAGATATGTACAATGCAAATAGGGTGAAGTGTGGCTGGGGGACATCTTTCTGTTTAGTTTAACACTGGTTTCTCTTTTCACTCTTGGAGTGTGTAACAGTAAGGCTAACTGCACTACGTAGCAAATCTTTGTAGAGACACTAGCTTGAATGACCTAAACTCTTCTTTCAAGAGGTCACTTGGTCTGTCTGAAAGCCTAAAAGGTTGTTTCTATCAGATATTTCTCTCCTAGAACATCAGCAGATAGAAATGAAAGAACACTGTTGATCTGTGCCATAATGTCCTCACTAATTAAGAGAGATGCCTCAAGGTGGCCTAAGCAGGTGAGTTAGTCACCATGCTGCAGGCCAAGTTGGATATTTTGCAGGTGACTTTTCCGGTAGCACAAGAAATGTGTTTCCAGTCCCAGATGGGAAAAATCAATATCTGACCCTGCGCAAGTGAATGTGATGCACTACCTGAGCTCCTGAGGGGATTCTTTATGTTGCCTTCTGAGTTAGGATGCTTGGAGATCTGCACTGACCCCTGCATCAGCCATTTTCTGGTGCTGCTGAGGAAGGTTAAAAAAGTAAAAAACAGCCAATAAAGAAACTGAAAAAACTCTTATTTACATAAAAAAGTTAAAATACATGTCTAATATTATACAGATAATTTAAAAGCCTGAAGCTTAAAATGTCTTCCATTGCAAGCAAGATCTTCCCTTGTGTTTAGTGAAAAACTACACTATTACAAACATATCTTTCTCTCTGATCTGTGATAAAAGCTGAAATAAATTTAAATATTTGACACTAAATTAGCTCAGTTTAGGTGCTCTGTTGCTCGTTGCTTAGAAAGGACCCTGCACTAACTACATAGCCAGATGTTCATATGAGTGATACCTGTGTCATCCCACTCAGTGTGGCTTTAATGGATTTCAACTTAGAATAAGAAATATAGTTCTTTTGCCTAAAATCTATGCATATTCTTTCTTACAAACAGTTTGCCATTAAAAATGCAAATTAGCTATTTGGTTACAGGACTAAAAATATACAATGTGCTTTTTTAATTGCAATGTGTGGTGGTAAATATTTGCATAAAATACTGCTGTGCTCAGAAACATTTCTCTTATGACACTTTATGGTTACCATTACCAACGCAGTTTAAAAATACATTTAGTTTGTAAATATATTGCAGAAGGACATTTGTTATTTTTAGTTAGTGTAAATAAGTATAAATAGCTTTCTTCACACCGGTGGTCTCCTGACAAGCACAAGAGCTCTGTACTCACTCTCGACATCAACTCACATGCAGTCATGTCTTCTAAGCATCCTAAAGTGTTTATGGTTTTTTATTTGTTTGAGCCTTGGCAAATCAGCATCCTTTCATGTTTTGTACTAGGTTCTGTTGCCAAGATGAGACACAAATTCCTGGAAACTTTCATGCAGAAAAAGAAATACGTGTATTTTAATACAAGAGGAATATTTATTGAAATAATGTTTTTAGGTAACCTGATAGAATAAGGTGGAAAAGGCTTCATTTAGATGGAAAGTGATTCACAGTAAGATATTGCAGAGATGCATACACCATAATTTTGTGCCTCTGTGATCTTTCTAGCTCTTTTATGTTTTGTATATTTTTCCTTGCATGACATGTACCTCTGTTTTCCATTTATTTAAGTTTCAAATTTAATTTTTCAGATATTAATATTAAAAACCAATTTATTAAATCTGTCCATCTTTTGAATTTTTAATCCTGATACTCTGTTATTTCAGCAAATAGTCTCTGCTCTTTGTGCTTTCTACCCTCAAAGCTATCATACTTTATTTTTCTCCGGTAAATTCTCTCATTTGCTTTCTGTTTGCTGTTCTCCTCTCCCTCTGTAAAGGAGGAATGTGCTCTTTTTTCTTCTACTCATTCATAACTTTTCCACTTTCTCTTGTTCTTTCCTTTTGTTTTCCACAACTGTCTGAGTGTTCTTTTTAAACTCACCATCTACAGCTTCTTTCCCCCTTCTTTCCTGAGCATTTTCTGGCCTAATTAACATTAATTAGAAATGCCTTTTGTTGCACTCTAAATTCAGTGTTATAGAACTCGGCAGAAGCTTTCATATCTAAGGTTGAAAGAAAAAAGTTTGTTCCTATTTAACCCAATCTCCTACCCATTTATTGTCCTTTTTTTTTTTTTTTTTTGCCTTTACTGATACCATTTTCTTCTTTCTCAACATGTACCTTTAGTACTCCAAACCCAAATTTCCTTGTGTTGTTGTATGTAATTAAAGACACGGTCTGATAAATAAATATTTTAAAATATGTTGAAAAATCAATGAATTTGCATTAAGGAGGGTTTTTTTGTTTTGTTTTGGGTTTTTTTTTAATTGTTTATTTGTTTGTTTGTTTTTTTAAATAATTTTCAGTACTAGTGTCCTAGTCATTGCAGGAAATATGCTTGAGAAATTTCAAGAAAAGCATTAAAGTGAATTGTCTCAGAGCCCCAACCTCCTCATATTTAGGAGGTTATGTAGTCTACCCAGAAGAATAGATTATTATTGCAATTCATTAGAGTGGAACTGTAGAAGCATCTGTAGCTTCTCCAAAAATTCATCATCATTATGGGATGTTGTCTTTAATGACTGCTCTAAATTCCATTTCTTTACAAGGATTTTGTTAACTTGATTGTGGAGACAGGTGGATTTTTACACAAAAATTTTGTTGTGCTCCTGGGGAAAACAGCCATGCCAGTAATACTCAGTTTAACTGAAATTGAAATAATTATTCTGAGGGTGACTTACTTAAGGTTTGAAACAGTTAACACTCTTTTAAGAGGAGATGAGGAGTAGATAAATGGTGAACAACTGGGAAGCTGGCTCTGAAGGACATGCTCGTGAATTTGGACACCGACAAATGTGTTTTGGCTGTTGCTGGCAAGGCAAATAACAGCATAATGCAAAACCTTCCTGTTTCTTCGCACTCTGATGTTTTAACTTTCCACTGAGGGCAAGCAGCGGCCACAGGCCAAAGCCTTCACTGGCAGAAGTGGGAGCAGCAGCCTCCCTCTCTCCCCTGTGTCTCTTCTGGCTCTTGTGCTGACCAGTGCACAGCAGAACACAGATTCGGGAGGTTTTCCCCCCTCTTGGCCAGCTTGGAGTCAATCTGTGACCTCAGCTGAAGCATATGACCTGGGAAGGAGTGTAAGCTACAGCCACATGACTCGTGTGCACCCAGGAGCAAAACTAGAGACCTGTAACTGTGTTAGGTCGTGCCATCTTCCCTATTTGCCTTGGCAGAACTGCTGAGCTCATAAAATCAACTAAAAATAATTGCTAATATGGAGATATTGTCATTTGGGATTATGTCCTGCTGTTTTCCTATTAACTTTTCGCACTATTAAGTGCTGTCGGATTTGGGGTTTGGACGGGTTTTTTTTTTTTTCCTCTTTTTGCTTTTGATTGTCTATGAGGATGATGAGCTGGCTATGTGACTTGTTCAAAAAGCGCATTCACTGGAAAGAATATTATGGGCTGTCTTGCCCTCCGGTCTGATCATCTCTTTAATGGTCCTGTTCTTACGTTACGAGCACCAAATCCATTTGTAGCACTTCAAGCTCTTTTGGCTCTGTCCCATAGAGCATCTGAAGGAAATGTTCCCTGAGGAGCCTCTCATCCTCCATTCAGCCTGGCTTGGCAGGTTTTTTTGGCTTCTGATCAGTGTAAGACTAGGACAGAGTCCCTGCTGTCCATGTCCTTTCCAGATGCTCCCTGTGGCAGCCCTCTGGAAAGCTACAGCTCCACCAGAGTCTGGCAGCCTCTGAGGACTCTCGCATGTCTATTGTGTCAGTGGACCCACACTGAGAAACTACCTACACAGTGCTGGGAATTTTAGATCAGTAGAGCCATCTGTATGGCTATTGCCTCAACTGGGAAAAATTACATGGATGGATCTTGTGGAAAATATCTCATATCCTATGTTGCAATATGGTTTAGGTGTGTTCTCAAGTTTCTGTAACAGGTAGTTTTAGACTTTCAATGTAACCAACTGATTTAACCTTTTTATTGCCTCTCAAAGCCCCTGCTTTATTCTGAACCATGCTAAATTTTGTACTTGCTATTTGAAAAGATTTTTGTGGCTCAATGTAGAGAAAAATGAATTGTTTTCGTTATTTCCTAGTACTTTTTCATACCCTCCCTGTCAGTTGCCTACTCCATAAAAGTAGTAAGTTTTACCAATCCTGTCTTGATAAAGTTAGCCTTCATCTGTTTCAGACTCATCTAACTGTATTAAGAATAGCTATCAAATAACAAGGAACATGTTAAAGTCCTGTTCCTCTCAGGCTCAGACAGCCCATGCTGCTTCCCTTCAGCAGTTCCTTGGGGGTTTTTTTTGGGGGTATTGCTGTTTAGAATTAGATTTATGCATTAATTTTTTACCTGTTGATGCAGAATTGTACAAAGGATTTGTAGTCTACTCTCTTCAGTCTTCAAATTAGACTTTTTTGTCTGAAGCTCAATGTAGAATACCTTCAAACCCCATAGATGAGAGTCTGTGGGGTATAAATTTCATTTCTTCTGAAACATGTATATACCTTTAAAGTAAATTTGTGCATATTTGCAATGATCCTTGTTCTGTCACCCGCTCCACCCCATCATCCCAATTAGCTGAAGAAATATAGGTTAAAAACTCTGAAATAAAAAAAAGTCTGTCTTGTTAAAAACAAAACAACCAATCAACCAATCCTTCTGAAGTGCAGTTAAAGCTCTGCTACCCTTACAAAGCAAAAGGGAGGACAAACAACGTACAGTCACACCTAAAGGAATATTCATGCCAGGAAAATCTAGTTGCAGGCATCTAGCAAATGTGCAGTTTACACAGATCAGTGTGGGCAAAACATTTTGAAGATCTATTCCTCTGTGAATTGTTTGGGTTTTTTTCTTAGCATGTTCTTTAAGAACAGGAGATATTCTGATAAGGGAAAATAGAAAGCTTATAGCTGGTAAGTGGTGATTGGAATTAATCAGAATCTTGGAGTGGTGAAATTCATACATTTTCCTTATGGTCCAATTTGCTCCTCAAATAACCTCCCATATTTTTTGATTTTAGCAGTGATGTCAATATCTTGGACAAAGCTTAGCAAATGAACTAGATTAATTTTAAGTTTTCCCAGTAGTTCCTTACATCATATCATGGCTCTAAAATAACTAAATTTTGTCATCATGTTTGGTTTGTACTTTTGATTTCAATTCCCAAGTTGTGTAACTCTCTCAAAAGAGCTCAAGCCTGATTCAAACTCCTAAAGCAACTGTAATACTGAAAATGAGAAGAGGGATTGGTTGCTGTTTTCATTAATGAAACTATCTTCTGCCTTCATGCCTGTACTTGGAATAATGCTTGTGTAAGTTACTGATGCTGAAGAGTAAGATCAGTAACAAAAGGCAATCCTCAGGGATTAGGTTTCTGTTGGAAAGGGGCATCTAAGAGAAGTTTGCTTATATAAGTTTGGTGTAGGTCAACAGATAGGTGGTTTCAAAGAGCTTCAAGGAAATGTTAAATGAACACATATAAGAGGTTCTTTAAATCACGGAAGATTGGGTTTGCATGACAAGGTTTTGGTAGTGGGGGTGCTGCAGGGTCCTACTCTGATTTGATTGGTGATAAATTCAACTCCTTTCCCCAAGTCCTGTGATGGTAATGGGTGAGTGATCTCTCCCTGCCTTTCAGATGATGAACTTCTAATTATATTTTATATTATATTTTCTCTCCCCTGTCCAAATGAGGAGGGGAGTGATAGAGCAGATTTGGTGGGCACCTGACATCCAGCCAGGGTAAACCTACATCACTGATGCAGGAAAGGAAAATGGCAAGTGCCTTTGGGGATTCCCTGTCATTTACAAAGTGAAGACCTAAAGTTTGTAAGAGGGCATTGAAGCAGGCATAAAGGAAAGTGAGTCTTGCATGAATGTAGGGTCAAGGTAATGATGAATAATGCCTAAATACATTTGTAAACAGCTGCAAAACACTCTTTTCCTCTGCCTGAAGAGTTGCCACTGTTACGTGATAGCTTAATAATTCAGCTAGAAACTGCAGCTGGAAAGGCAATGATATTGAGTGATTTGCATTATCCATTCACTGCTGCTGAAATGAGCATAGCCATGTAAAATAATACTAAAATAAACTCATCAAATAGACTTTGCAAAAAACTTTGCAAAACTATAATTTTTTAATTTTTTTTTTTTTTAATTTGTAAATAATATGTATTTGTGGAAGCCCCTCCAAAAAGCTCTGGGCTGCTGATTAACTTTTCAGGTAATTTGTTTAAATCTGTTTAAGATTAAGCTACAGCTATAAAAGGCCTTACCCCTGAATTTGTAGCTGCTGCTGCTCTCCCTTGTGCCAAGTGGAATTTGGGAGTGGATCACCAGGGCAATCTGATAGCAGCTCGTGATTGTACTCTGGTATTGCTCTTATGGTAGTGGGACTCTGGTGAGGATGCTGCATAAACTTGCAGCAGATGTGCTGCCCCTAATGTAGGTTTTTTTTATGTACTGCCTTGTAGTCAGAGCATCTATTTTTATGATTGAGCATGCATAAGCTTTGTACAAACCTGCACAGCAAAGATTGTAGTATTCCTGAGGCTAGAAGTAAAGCAAGAAAACAAAACCATCACTGGTTAACTGAGGATTACTATTCAAGTTCAGTATTGCTTGTATAAGCAAACTTGAACAGGACCACTTGGTTTAAAAGTCTAAGAGAGGTTCTTAATAATAAATATTTATTGTAGCCTTGGACTTTTAGACGTGGGAAACAGATGAATGTTCAAGTGCTAAATATATAATGTAGCTTAGCTTTCCACCAATGTTTTTAGTTTCTTAGTTGTTTCTAAATAGTTGGTTCAACATGTAACAATGTGAGCAAATGAAATGTGAACATCATCTTTAGAGTGCAGGATATTACCTTGCGAATTTTGTTTCAGCTTGTACAGTATGAATGTCAGTCTGAGAAAGCAGAATATCAAAATACAGCTGACCAATTATCCAGGTATTTAGAAACCTGTGGTTAATTTTGTAAAGCCAAATTTGTCCGAAAATCTTATGCTAATAACAGATAATTTATTACCTCATAAAATCCATTCTATATTTTAAATAGGATTACTACTGGATTCAGAAGGATGAAAACCACTGCTGAAATGTATCAGATTATTCATGGCCCATAGGGGAACTGTGCACTGCGGAAAAGCAGGTGTCTCCTTTCACTAGGAAGGCTTCCCATTACAGGAATAGGATTCAGAAGAATGTATGGATGTTTGAAGAATCCTAAAATTTTCTGCTTCCTACTCCTCTACATCCTTTTTCAACAAACTTTTGGAAGGATGAGGGAAAGTTGTGTTTACTTGAGTTTTATACTTACATAGCAGAATTGCATTCTCTTTCAAGTAATTTTATTTTCTAGACTGCTTCTGTGTGCTGGTGATTTAAAAACTAATATGGTTTGGTTTGGTTTTTTTTTACTGTTACTTTTTCATTATGCACAGAGTGTAGTGATAAAACCATGCAAACTTTTTCCAAGTTAACCATATTCAAATAATTTTGGTAGGTATTATACAATAGAAGCTAAAAGCAGCAGATCACTGTTGAGTGTCCATCGGTGCTCAGCATAAGGCAAATTGTATGTCTTTGTTGAAAGGCAAGAATTACCCAACACTGTGTGAAGGTCCTGGAGGAAGGCTAAGAAGCTGGCAACTATCCAAAAACATACCATGTGTTGTTTGACTGCTCTTGGGGTAGATCATGGGGGTGATGGTGTCACCATCAAGGAATGATTCATATTTTCTAGGTATTCTTTCCTTTCTTCTGTATGTTACATTTGGAAAGAGTAATTCTTCCAGAATTCAAGTCCATTTTGTCCGAAAAACAAATGTCCACCTGCAGAGGTTGTTCTGGAATAGCTCTTTGGTAATATTTTAAACTGAAGAAGTGTTTGCAGTTTGTCTTCTTGATGAGTAGCACTAAGTCTCTGCCATTAGTAGGTCACTTGCAATGGTGTTCTTGAAGCAAAGAGTTGGTTTTTTATCACCTGATAGGTTTTTTAGCTGTAGGGATGAAAATTGAATTTCCAGTTGACTACAGGGTGGTAATCACCTGGTAACAAAGAGCTTCAGAGAAACAGACAGATTGTAAAATGATTGGCGCTCTAGGCTGTGAGATTAGGTGTCGACAGCATTCTTTTGGGGTGATGTGAAGTCTCTAAGGAAACACCCTGGCAGTTTTTTGTCCAAGTCACAAAGGAGTGTTCGGAAACAGTGAAAATGCCAGGGGAATCTTTGCAGTGCTATGCTCAGAGTAGATGTATCACTTCAAGGTACAGTACTATGCTTGCCCCTGCCATGATTTAATTCAGGTTACTTGTTTGGACCTTGGACTTCCACAGCTGGGCTCCTTATTGCACACCAATACATTGGCCCTACAGAATAGTTAAGCTGTGGTAAACTATAGTGATGGTGGAGGGAGGAGGAAAAAAGGTATTTTCGGGTGTTTCAGTTTCCTACTGCTTGTGGAGTCAGTTCACCTTCTGGAATAGTACTTTCAGAAGCAAACTGTATTTCCATTACTAGTGTATCCTTACTGAAAGGCTTAAGATATTCTAAGCTTCTCATTCTATAGGGAATTTCTTTTTTCTCAAAGGCATTTGGTGGTGTAGGATCCTTTTGCTATAGGAGTATGCACATTCAGCAAGGAGCCTAATCAAGGAGTATAGAGCTAGTCAAAGCTCACAAATTTACGTGTGTTCTAAGTAGCACATGTTAGGAATTGAAGAAATTATTTAATTTTTATATCTTTAAAACTTCCAAAAATTTGTGTTTGTTGCATACCCGTGGTAGGTTTACCCTGGCTGGATTCCAGGTGCCTGCCAAATTTGCTCTATCACCCCACATATGGACAGGGGAGAGAAAATAATAATAAAAGGCTCATGGGTTGGCATAAGGACAGGGAGAGATCACTCACGCATTACAGTCACTGGCAAAATAGACAGGACTTGAGGAAATGAGTTGAATTTATTACGAATCAAATCAGAGTAGGGTAATGAGAAATAAAAACAAATCCTAAAATCTCCTTACACCAGACCTCCCTTCCTCACAGGCTCAGCTTCCCTCCCAATTTTTTCTACCTTTTCCCCCAACAGTGCATGGATTGGGGAATGAGCTTGTCAGTTCATCACATTACTCAGGGAAAACATTGAGTGTATCGCCAGAAACTGCAGGAAGATAAGGCTGTTTTTGTCACCCCAGTGTCACAGTCACCCCAAAAGAACAAGTCTGGAGCATGGATTAGCTTCTAACCTACCTTTTAGCATTCTATAGTTGTGGTAGTTTCAAATGTTTTTATGGCTTAGTCTTGAAGGTAGACTTTTGCATAGTTTTGTTTAAAAGTTAGCTGAGAATTGAAGTGTGAATTAGGGTAACACAAAGGTTGCTGCTTCAAATTTCATAACTCTACTGGTGGAGTTAAGAACAGCTACCATAGCCAGACGCACATTTCGTGCAGGGTTTCCTGAAAGGAGGAATGGAAAAATCTTTCAGTAACTGTACCATTGGCGTAGGATTGTCCTAATTTCATTGTGAAAGTCTTCAGCTGGATACTGAAGCTCTTACACTTCAATTTTTCATTAAGGTTATTTTTGTTAGTTTTGTCTTGTGGTTGGTGGTGCATATTTGTATGTACAATACACATGTAGGGAGGATGGACTTTCTAGTTAAGCCATTTACAAATATTCTATATATGAATCAAAAAATATGTATCTAATTTTTTTTTGTTTCAATGGGGAAATTACTGGATTAACTACTGATAAAGGGACTAATGTTGTTAAATATTCCATGCTTTTTTTTTTTTCAGTTATGTTTCTATTTCTTTGTATGGTACTTCATGTGGCTCTACTATGATCACTACAAGCCGTGAAGTCTGCTTTTAGCATCTGGCAACAGTCTGGAGTTTTAAAGCAGTGGCACAGAAGATAACTGGGTATCCCTTTGTCAGTGTACATGTGTATCCCAGTCTGTGACAGTCAGAGTTCATACTCACAATCATATGAAAAATAGATCTTTGAAATACACAGCTAATTATGATTTTGATTAAGGTGTAATCATTCTATTATATATGATAGACAGTTTTAGTGAAAATGTGAGTTGTAAGGGACAAGTATATGTTGGAATTTTCTCACAATATTTATTTTAACTGATGCATCTTTCTCATTTCTTTATTTGTGTAGCGCTAGTTTGGGTAACAGGAACATGGGGTTGTTGTGCTGCCCTTTTTCAGAGCAAGCCTGCCCTGTCCTGCTGAGTGAGGCCATGCATTAGCTGAGAAAAATCTGCTGTACTTCCCAAGGGTGCCAGGTCAACAGCCTCATGATAGGGTCACTTAGTGCATTGAACAACACAGGAGTAAAACTGTCAGAATTTTGTAGTCTTAAGTGTAATTTACTATAAATTATAGCCTGCTCTGTTGAACTCTTAAGCAGGAATGAAACTATGGAATAATGCTGAAGTCAAAGCTGCGTGTTAGAGCCACTTTCTCACCTAAAGGTTTATTCACGGTCAGATTGTCCTTTAAACATAAATATGTGAAATATAAAAAAGCATTAAAAATGTCCAACTTAAAATTTGACTTTGAGCAGCCAAATTCTGCTATCTTCGTAACAGTGAGAGTGGAACTTCTTTGTTGTTAACAGATATAGCCAAAGGAAAAGTGGGTAAGAACACATATACAAAGAATTCAAAACAGAAATCTAGGCTTCTGGTTTCTGAATAGTAGTCCAAATAAATGTTTGTGTGTTTCCATCCATTTTTTCCTGGTTTCCTGGTATTCCCAAAAAAATTCCTGGGATTAAATACATCTATTTGTAGTAATCTCTCTAGTGTGTTAAAGCAAACCATCACAATGGCAATATTCTCCTACATTCTTTCCACGTGTATAGAGTAAAGATTGCTTGAGTATTTTAGCACAACTGAAATCTGGAATTGAAGACTTTTGTCTCACTTGTAAAATAATGGTCATGAAATTCAGATTCCAGTCCAGGATTTTGTTATTGAGACCAAGGGGGTTTTATTCATTATTTTACTGTTTTCTTAAATACAACCATCTGGGCAGAGGGAAAAAAGATAATTTTTCTGTGACTTTCTTTTAGTAATAATGCCAATAATTCTTCCAGCAATTTATGCTGGTCAAGCATTATTGGAAAAGGTTACATATTTTTTAAAAATTGTTGAAGAACAAAATTATTTTTATAAGAAAATTTACATAACTTTTTTTATTGTCTGAAGTCCACACAGCTCACAGACTTGGGGTGCTCATTGGCAGTCTCATGACCTGGATCACTGATGAATGGTGAGAGAAGATTTAAAAATTAATTGAAGCAAAGGATGAAAATATTATTCCTCTTCCTATCTGGTGAATGAGGCTTTACCATTCTCCCATTACCCCAAGTAATATCTAATTATTTATCCACGTTAGGTAATACTAGCACTTTATCAGGAGAGCTCTCCCATAGCTTTAGAGTGCATTCTTTCAGAAGAAAAGAAATACCGAATTTAGAAGGCTTCTCCATACTTAAGAAAAAAAGCCAAAAAAACCCCCAAACCGTTAAACACAAAAAAAAGAAAAAACAAACAACCCCCCCCCCCCCCCCCCAAAAAAAAAAAAACAAAAAAAAACCCCAGCAAAAATCAGCAATACAACACAGTTAAGTAAAAGGGAAGAAGGACCAAAATAATTTTGTGTCGTAGTTGTACCTTTGTAGGGCAGGTTTGCTGTTAGAGATGACAAGACTTAGATGGTTTTGGATTCTGAAACATGTAGATGCTTTGAGTGGCACTTGCATGTTTGATATAACTGTCTAAAATGTCTGTTTTCAATTTACTCAAGGTTTGGGTTGAAAAAGGTATTTAGGGATGTATTTTGGAAAATATTAATGCACTGTACATCCTTGCTGTAATTTACAGTAGAAAGAGAATCTTAATGCCCAGAGACTTTAAAAGATTCTGGTCCTTCAATATGTCACCTTCTCAAGTCCCAGAGGAAAAGTTGCCAAGTTATTGGTATTATTCCTCAAAAGATTGTCCTGTTTTTGATAGTGTTTGGCTAATTTTAGAGAAATAATAATTTTTGTGCAATGAAGAGGTTGGTTCTCTTGTTAATTGATTATACTTTTTTCACATTACTTTCTGCATGTTATCTGTATGATATTTGAAAACTTGCATTTTGTGTAGAATGAAAAATGTGTTTGTCTATTGAATACAAGTTTAAAGTCAGATGCTTTGGTGCAGTAGGAGAACTAGTGGAACAAGGACTTTTCAGATCCAGTAAACACTTACTTTTCTGTCATCATTATAGCAATAATGAAAAACATTGGCAATTCAAGGTGCCTGATTCTGATTTCCATGTTAATGCCACACAACCTTATTTTTGCCAAAGCTGCTCTTCTGTTATTCTGCCCCCCTCATTTCCTATGCCCTGCTGTCTCAGTCACAGAATCATAGAATGTCTTGGGTTGAGACAAAACAGTTACCCTGGGTCATCGCATTCTTGCTGAGGTGTGAGTAGCAGTGCCAGTGAAAAGTCTCTTGTGCTGCATATCCCCAACCATCCTCCAGAAATCTCTAGGACTGCTGGTGCCCTGCTGCATTGCCTTTCCAGCAGGTGCTGGGGGTGGTTAAAATCCCCAGGTTAACATGGAATTGCGAAGTTTCATCTAATTTTTTAAAGGAGGTTTTCTCATTTCTTAGTTAGGTGTTCCATAACAGATACCCACCGTGATGTTGCCCTTGGTGGGGACATCAGTTTGCTTCCATTGGCTCTGCAAATGCTCAGAGAATCCTTATTCTTCCAGCATGTTTATCTCTGTGTATGGCTTTGTGTTTAGGACTTTTTATTGTGAAAATGCAGGATCAGGTACTGTTACAAGAACTCAGTCTCACGTGGCACAGCATTCCACTCTTCCTGCCAGTATAATGGGCAGGATCTAATATGGATAACTTCCAAATTGTAGTATAAGCAAGCTGCGGGTGAGCTGTAGACATTGGTGTTTGCTGTAAGCTGGTGGAGAATGTGTTGCTAAATCTCTGAGTGAGATCCATGGCAACACTGCCGAGGAACAATTGGCTTCCAGACCAGAATTAGGGTCCGTGGGAGCGGATCTGGAAAAGCCTTGGGAAGGCTGCGTGGCTAAAACTGAGTAATTGCATTTTGTTCTAACTAAGCTCCTTCTTAATCACAGTTGAGAGAAATTTGTGGAACCAATTTTCAGTTGTTTTTCAGCTAAAGATCTGAAGTTTAGCCATAGCTAACCCAAGCAATGGGTGCTGAGGATTGCACTGTGCCTTCTATAGACACGATTTGTTTTATCCATGACGGTTGTCATACATGGTAGCAATTACTACAATTCTGTTCAGACGAGATCTTGTACAAGTGGAGTGGATGTAAAGAAGTGATCAAGGACAGCTACAGATTTCTGAAGCATTTTATTAAGGCCAGTAGTCCTTACACAAGTACACTGATAAAAGTAAGGTATTAGAGGTATCACCATGGTGAAAAGAAAGTTGTGGTAAAAGGCACTACTTGGTATAGGATTTGTTTCCAGACCAATACCCTGTTAAAAATTACGGTTAAGATAGAGAAGTGCTTTTATTGAAAAATACCTTTTCTAATTTTTAAATGTTCCTAAGACTGCAATTTTAAGATATAAATCAGTAAATTAATCCCTTAAGAAGTTATTCCTTTTTTAATGACGATAAAATACTAAGAAACTGGGGAATTTTTCCTAAATACTCTTTTCCTTGGAGTCTGAAAATGTCTTATGCCCTGTTTTAACTTTACTGTGAATGTTTTCATTTAAAAATTTGTAACTTAAAAGAAAGAAAGAAGGAAAAGGAGGGGTTCAATAACTAATAAATTTTTTGTCAAGAAAAGAAACCTAAGGTGATAGTTGTCTTTGGGCTTATCATTTTGTGACAACTAGAGTTTGGGTCTAGGTTGATAAAGAAAGTTTAGATAATTGTCTGGGAACAAGAAGAGTAGGATGGTCTTAGAAACCAAAGGATAGTTCTGTGAGAATGCTTTAGTAGTGTTCCTAGCTTTGATAAGGTATTGGAGAACTGAAAATACATAAGTACAAAACGAATTGATTAATAAATAAGTCACAAGCGATACATAAAACCAAAAAAAAAAAAAAAAAGAAACGGTAAGGTAAGTATCTTGAGACTATTTCAGAGACAACACAGTGACCTCTAAAGAGAATATTTTGGATAGCTGTCTTTTCTGTCTCCCTAGGCAAATGCTGTAATGAAAATGGGATGTGCCATGGTAGAAAATAAACAGGTTAAATTAATATTATTAGATTTATTGAGTTTGTTGGTGACTATTGATACATGGTGTTGTGAGGACTCAGATCCATGAGATCTGACTACAGGTCAGTGTATAAAATTCTGATGCTGCAGCTGCATGTCATAATATGATGAGAGGAACACTTCTGCATTTGGGAAAAGCCCAGTTTTAGCGTGGTCTTAGAATAATTCCTCTCTAGAAGGAAAATACTCAATTATGATCAAGTTATGCTGCTGTTAGTCAGAATAGCCCATGCTCTTTAGTACCTTTGGGCACACAGGGATCATGACTGGAATCCTGTGAGATTTGTTATCACACCCTGCGGTGGGTGAGCAACACAAGTGAGCAGAAAGCTCTGGCCAGCCGGCAGCATATTGTGGTTGGCATCACCTTATAGCAGGAAAGCAATGGGCATTTTCGCCTGGACTATCACCTAGGCTGAGCTTTGCCACATGACAGCAGCATACAGTAGGCAGCTGAGCTCAGCCCGAAGGCATGTGTTTGACGTGCCTCCCACTCCTCCAACCACCTGGCACTGCACAAGAGGCGAAGCTGCAACCTGATGCCATAATGCGTGACAGCCAGGTGTTCAGTTGTGTTGCTTCATAGTCAGCATTACCAGATTTGAGGGATAACAACAGGGAAAAAGATGATGAAAACGGTATTAGGAGACCAGATTGCTGTTTGACTGAAATCAGAATAAACCTCCTCTTCAAATGCACAGATGCTAAAACATAAAGAAAATGTTTGCTCTTCATGCTGTTGTGTATGATGCTTAAGAAAACCTAATATAATGCCACAAAGTGCCCTGAAATAATGCTCTAACTCCCTAACTCTTGCTTGGTTGAGAAGTTAATTGCTCCTCTCCTAGGTAAAAAAACCAATATGAATTTCTGCAGAAAGAGTTCATGAATCACAAACTTTAACTGCAAGCTTTTAGACAAATTATGAGTAATTATATTTTGGATTGCTACATATTCAGATTATGATGCAACAGATTATACTTAAATTATATTTGCTTTAAAACATCTTTTAATTTTGGCAAAGAGCAGACTTCTTCAGTTTAAGCATTCTTAAGGCAGAGGAAGTAAAAGTTTAGCAAATGCCTTCAGTATCACCCTGGGTTTGGGAAGATAAAATCTTTCTTTCTGCCTTGGTTACATCCCTCAAATTATTCAACTCCTTTAAATTTCACTTTTTATATTGTGCTCAGCTCCTTGAAACACATAGAAGCAGACTATTGTTTGCATGTGACTACTTTACAATGAATGTTACACCTTAGATGATGTCAGTATATTATCCTGTTTGTATTGCAGTTGTCTCCCAAACTGCCTTTTATTAAGTCATGGGGAAGCTGTCTACCAAGAAATGCCTCCATAATGCTTTCCCAGCTATTCTTCCCATGCCATCATAACCTTTAAGTGCTCCTGTTAATTTTACTGGTGAAACATGGAACATAATGCCTAAACCAAGCATTTTTATTCCTTCCTAACCAGAGATCTTAACCTGATCACACCCAAGGCCATAGAGGCCTCATCAGGAGTAACAGAAAAGACACTGCTGAGCCAAGGCTTGTGCCTCTGCCTTTCCACAGGTAGGATTCGTTTGAGCTGAATACTTTCAGCTCTTGAAGAGGGATTTGCTTTACTTTTACAGAGGTAGTGTGATAAACATAATGGAAAAGCTACAGGTTTGAAATTTAAAATGGTTCTTGACTTGTAGGTGAAGGGCATTCCTATAGGGAGAAATTGCAATAGCTTTTAGGACCACTGATTACTTTTGATTCATAATTAGAGCACAGAGAGCCTCTAAGTTAAAAACACAAGTTCAAGATCACAAGCTGACTTGTGAACACTAAGCTATTTTATATTCTCTGAAAGTACTGTTTTAAAAGCATGTGTAGTGTGAGAGTTATGTCCACCTCTAAAGAAAAGGAGCAGTCTTTCCTGTAGCCTCAGAAAGCCTTAGTGGCTAAGGCTGGTGAAAATCAGCGAGACTTACACCCAAAATACTGCAAAGCTTGGTGCTGATCTTGACCCCTCATCTACAGAGGGCTTCAAGACTTCTTCTCCTCTGTATTGTGGAGCAATAAAACCAGACAGTTTCTTCATTTCATACTCACTGTAATAGTTCTTCATCTCTCAACTTCACCCTGTCTAGCCACCAAAGAGAATAATACTGCTTGATTTATCGATACACCTAGTAATTAATTGTAGTAGTTTACTGTTGAATAAACTGTATGTTTGCACTTCTCCATTTCTTTTTCTTTTGCAAGATTGCTACAACAGATGTTAGTGCTATCACTTCTTTTGAGATTATTTAGAAGCAGCCAACAGTAAGCAGAGCTGTACTTCTAGTCTATTCAAATTCAGAAGTTGGCCTGCAGCCCTAACTTTTTCCTTTGGATTTTGTCAGGGCTTTTATAAACTAAATAGGAGAGAGAATTGACACTTTAGTGTTTCCAGAGTTTGTTAATATCTTATTTTTATGGATTCAAACATGTTACACTTGCATTTCAAGCAAGAGTTATGGTCTTACTTCTTGCAGGGAAAGACTTGATTAAAAAACCAGATGCAGTTGCATTAGTAGTTTCTTTGCTGATGTTAAATCAATGTATAGATGTCTGCTTGCTGCAGTTAACATTTTTGGAAGGATGCTAAAGTGCAAGCACACAGCTAACTTGAGTCAGTTAAAACACATCACTAAGGTTCTTCATGACAATTTTGCTGAGTTACATAGGTACACTGTTGTTTGTAAAGCTTCCAGCTAGTGCCTACCATAATGTACTGTTTCCTAACTTTATTTTTTGTTGAAATGTACTGAATTGATAAGTTGAGGTAGGATAATTTGGTTATTAAGTTTGTCCATCCAGTACTTCAGATTATAATAACCTGCTTTGTTTTACTGTAGCTTTAACAAAATCTATCTGCCTGGACTGAGCTGTCCAAACCTAATCTCAAGCAGATTTATTTTTTGAAACGTTTAGCCAAAATAGGTCATTCGCATTCAAGAATGCGTCAATTCAATAATCTTTCTGATTAAAAAAGAAACCACCCAAAAAAACTTTCAAAAACCCCAAAACCCCCAATGAACAAACCACAAACCCCAAACCTAGACATGACAGAATTGAGGAAAAGCTACCTAAAGCTATGAATGGATTTGGCCTTTAGTTCTTCCTTTGAAATCTGCTCATATTTAGCAGAACAGTACATCTGTGAAAAATTGCAGTGCATTTATGCTTAGTGATGATGACTTCTGTGCTCAGCTGTTAAATTCCCCAAAGGTTCTGTTGAGCATATTGGAAGGTTTCTCCCCTAACCACAGCTTCCAGCGGAAGCAGAATGCGCACTGGATCTGGTTAAGGGACAGGAGGGTAGTACTGCAGCAGGGCTGTTTCTCCTGCTAAAGGGCTGTGGGGCAGAGTGTGGGGTGTGCTGGGGAGTGGACATTGGCTGGGGTGGGATGGGATGGGAGATGCTGTGAAAAATGGGAGGGGAAATGCTACTTGAGTTGTAGCGTAACTAGAGCAGGGTAAGAGGCAGGGGTAGAATAACACTGGAAAAAGCCTGGCTCATGGTGGGAGGGAAAGAACTGGGCAGTAGAGCAAGAGGAAGAGCTGAAGCAAAATAGAGATCAGGGACTGCCCTGTTGCAGGTGTGCACATGCATCTTGGGGCACTTGAACATTGCCTTGGAAAACTAGATTCTACCTGGTTCATTCCTAATTGGGACTCTTAGGGTGCCAGGCAAGGAAATGATGCTGTTTATTTCTCACAAATTATCCCTCATTGGCTATTTTCATTATTATGAATATACAGCTTAACCATGAGGTTTGAAAGCCATAAAAAGCATTCACAGATGCTGCTGAAGTCTCTCAGACCTGAGCCTTGGATATACAAGGACATAACAATAAGAACAGAATGAATCATTGACATCTTAAATTGATTGTCAGTGAACACATTAATTATGAACTATTCAGCAGCTAAAATCAACAAGATCAAAGCCCAGTGCATGTTCCATGAGCAGCCACTTATCTGTAAGTATTAAAAACACAAGGGCCAGAACTTCTCTACAATAATTTCAAGTTTGGCAGAACATAAAGAACATACACTGCATAAAATTTACATGCAGTAAAATTCGTCTGAATGTCAAAACGGAATCCTGGTTGGAGTAGATGCTTTTTGGAATTAATATTACTTACTTTCTTGGTTTAATCTTGTTTTCATTGATTCCAGGAACTAAAAATTCCATCAGTTGTGCACTGCCTTTGTGCAGGGTACAGCTATTACCAGGCAGCCAATGACGTCACTTGTATGGAGGTAAATGAATTTGCATTAGCTTTACTTTAGCAATCATGAATAAAAATAATCCTGCAGGTGTTGTAACAGACTTTGGTACAGAATGGGAATATATTTTGTTCACTATCAACTGCAAACTCCATGCTGCTGCATCTCTGCAGCTGTTGCTCTATGAACTGGCCCAATTAAAGCAGTGAATGTTTAACTATGAGGTATATGGAAGTTAATTTGCAGTCTCTGAATGGTTTAGGAGCCTCACACAAGGATATGATAGTTCTGCTGATAGTTCACAAGAGCAGGATGGCACTACTTGGTCACGAGTAGTCACAAGTTAAAAGTCAAAGGGCAAAACGTTAGTCTCCCTTAAAGTCAGTGAAAGTTTTGCCATTAACTTCAATAAAAAGAGGATTTCTTCCTTAATTCTGTAACTTTGGTTAGGATGGGGTTTGTGCTGTGCTTTTACTTCTTGTGGCTTCCCCAGGAGTCTGTATTCCAAGAGCTTTCAGATTTTTATTTAGTCTGATGGTGTTTTGTGGGAAACTAAATTGAAAGTGTATTTAAGGGCCCCAGGGACCTGCTCTGGTGAACTGCATCAGGAGAAGCTGAACATCTGCTTGGTGCTTGGACACAGCTTTAGCAGAATTCCTAATCATTCAAAAGAAATTGCAGAAAATCTGTTTGCTTTTAAGTTTCAAACCTCATTGCTCGAACTTTAAGTTTTAATATCCTTACATACAAATTTAAAAAAAAGTAAAAAAACTCAATACAAAATATTTATCACCAAGGCAGAAAATACATAAAAGAGGAAGGGAAAGAAAATCAAGCAGATTTGGAATTTTAGGGTGGCTTTACACAAAGGAAAACTCAAAACTGAATTCTGGAATATAACAAAAACGTGCATCATACTAACATGAAGATGTTTTAACAGCAACTGTGTTGTCTTAACAAGCACCTGGTTTATCAGTTCTATTTCGCATGTGAAATAAAATGGACTTTATAGTAAATAGATATTTTTAATTTCAATGAACTATTTTTTGCTATAAGGAAAATGTACAGAATTTGTGTGGAAATCCGTGTACTATGTTTTTTCAGAAACAACACAGAAAATACTTTGCTGCAAACTTTTAAATATAATAAAATGCATTTAATAGCAATCTTTTGTGGTATCATCATTATTTATGAACATAACATTCAAAATATGGAAATTCAGTTGTGGCTCAAAATGACCGTAAAAACAGTAACCCAAAGAACCTTATAAACATGTCAACAGCCATCATTTATCCTAGATGGCTCATACCAATGTAAAAAACATATAAAATGTAGAATAATTCTCAACATATGGTTTACTTTGTTGCATTGTTCCTACATATTATTTGTGTTAAAATCCAGAAAATTATATTATGAAGAGAATATTGGGGTTTGTTTATTAAACTAAAGTACAGATTAAAGTCATTCTTTTCTTGTGATGAACATATACCAACAGTGATTAAAAAATAAACATTTATTTACAAAATATTGATGCATACATATTACACAAGTCAGTTATATCAAAGTGGTTTTTAAACAATATCTGTAGCAACCAACTATTTGCATTGGTTTACCATAGTGCAAACGGTAATGTTGCAAAGGCAGGTTAAAATGTGGGATTGCAATTTGAATGTTGGACTTCTCTGATGCCTTCTGGTTTTTTCTATGTCTAGAAAACTACTCCTTTTCATTTAAAAAATACCTATTTCTTGTGAATGTTGAATAGTGTACCTGAGGATAGGGCAAATTAGTTATTAAGTCTAAATTCTTTCACTTATATAACTATCTTTCTGCTTATGTAGCACCATTGCCATTTATTACTAACATACTAATGAGAAAAAGGAATGGAAACATGCTAAATACATTATGCCATCCCTAATTTCAGGATTTGTCCATTTATGTGGAATTTCATCTGATACATTTCACAAGTCTGCACTATATATTCAAGTGTTTAAGGATGATTCTGGTGGTATTGTGTAGTGGCGTATGTGTTACCAGTATATATGTTCCTGTAAATATGACATTAAGTGAAGCTGTGAAGAAAGGAACCTAAAAGCCCACTCCTTCTGTTCTCAGGTGAGAAGGAGCTTGCTTTTGATTACCAACATATACTGAAATCTGCATATAAATTTGCATCCGTATGACTGAATATTGATTCCCTCATAATGTAAGAACTTCCTGTATTAAATCCGGTGATTTTGATTGTAGCTTTTCTCTTTTGCTGGCTCACAAGCGGCCATCAGGTAATTACATCGTCCTTTAGTTCATGTTCTGTAGCTGGTGCTGCACTAAATCTGTGCAGTGGTGCACAGGAGGTCAGCAATGCCTTGTGTATGTAACTTCACAGTTTGAAAGACTGGTAAGGGGGTATAACCTTTTCTTTTTTTCTTTTTTCTTTTTTTTTTTTTTTCCTTTTTTTTTGGTAGCTTCCATGGTTTGTGAAGTGGTGGATCTGACAAGGATCTCATGAGCACCCACAGCGATCTACAACCATGGCTGGTATCTTGCCGTAGATGATTTGTTCTTTCCCATTGAAGTACAGCATATTTATGGGGGACATCTTGGTGGGTGTGCAGCAAGGGCCTGCTGAGCCTCTGGGGTTGGCTTGGTGCACAAGGTGGGTGTGTGGGTATTTTTGTAAAAACACAAATTCACATTCTCCAGAGCAGTAATTCGCTTTGTATCTTTTAGGTGCAATAATCCAATCCCATCCGAAAGCTTCAAAATCCACCGTCAGTGGGTAGCGACAACACCGGGATTCTGTTGAGTGCTCGTCACAGTCAAGACCGAAATCTCTGCGGGACCGTTTTGGTGTGTCTGTAACTCTGACCTCTAAAAACGGGTTCTGTGAGGAGAGGAGAAGGAATTGGAGTAATTTCTGAGGTAAGCCTAAGTTCACTAAAAACATGCAAATAGTATTTCAGGTGTAGGTGTATCAAATCAATATTCTGAAATGAGGTTTGCGAGCAAAATTTGACCTCCTGCAATTCTATTACCATTATCTCAGCATTTCCCTCTTATTTCTTTATACGGAGCTTAAGACCCTAGTATTTGTCTCTGAAATAACCATTATCTCAGTTGCTAGCATCATTTCTGTTAACTGCTATAAGAGCATTTCAGAAATTTGGAGGATGCTGGATTTTTACTTTGGATGTGTGGTTTGTTTGTTTGTTTGGAACTCCATAGTAAGAGCATTTGTGAGTCCTTCTGAAATTCCCTCCATTAAAATCATATTGAGTTCAGGCTTTCTGGATATCAAGGGAGGTTTTTTGTCCAAACCGAAGAGAGGACAAGAATTGCTCCTTTTTTGCTGCCATGGTTGAATGCCTCTATGACTGAATAATTTGGAGGGGCAGCTAACTGTTTTGGCTCCTAGAAGAGTCCTGTGGCCAGGAATGTACTTTTGGCAGAACTCCGAGCCATGTGCCTCCTACCGAAGGTGTTTCTACAGTCACCAACTGAGACTAGAAAGAAATTACAACCTTCATGACTGTGAGCTGGAAAAAGTTCCCAAAGTTGCACCCTTCCACACACTGGTTTCTGCCCCGTGTGTTGGTTTGGCACTGATGGGGCCATCCCATGAAGACTATTCCAGAACAGTCCAGATAACTTTGTAACGTAATTTCCCTCTCCCCAGATACCCGCCTTCATGGCTGTGAACTGTGGAGCTCCTGGAAGAGCTCTTCCCAAAGGTAAATTAAACGGGGAGGTGTCTGGTGAGAGGAGCACCCCTGTACCGGGAGCTGCTGGAGAGGAGCTGGAGGCAAGAGAGGAGAAATTTCCTCTCCCGTTATCAGCTGTGCCTCTAACCCTGCTCTACTGCTGAAATGTTTATTTATAGATAATGCTAGCCATGGGTTATCCACATGTATCATCATTTGAATGGATGGAAGTGGTGAGGACATTCCTGATCATGATCTCTAGCTGGCCTGTTTCAAACACAGGAGATCCACATTTATATTGGATGTACAATTAAGATATCACAGAGTTTTTCTTTTAAGCTCTTTTCAATTATATGATACTGCTGTGAAGTTAAATGTTGCATAAATATGGTTGGACACAATGATCTTAAAGGCATTTTCCAACCTAAATAATTCTGTATTTCTGTGAGCAACAGGTTCATGTACTGCACAGAAGTAAAAGTAGAATAATATTCTTCATACTTTATTCAAAAGGAGGGATTACTCAGTTTTGATAAGTTCAGAAATCTTTATAGGTTGTAGAATGATTAGTGTTTTGCAGAAACAAATAACAAGGAAAATGCTATAGTTTAAATGGTACACTTCAGGTTTAATTTGTTCATCTATATTTATAAAAACAAACCAGATAGTTATTTTATGCTCTTTCTCATGATTATGACTCAGTTACTCTATCAAGCAGAATTTCTCTATTCAAACACTTCTAATAGGTGGAATGATGCGCTCTATCAAATACTAAAAGGGAAAGAACTTAACATTACGATCTGTTCTCACTTTCATAAACAGATAATTCTTGTTGTTATTAATAGAAAATATATGCATAGAGAGTATGTAGGAGCTCCCTTGCCTTCTCAGCAATAGTAGAGGCATCTTTCCTACCTATGAAAGAATCTAAAGACTGTTCTTTTAGCTTTATGTGAAATAGCTGCTTATTAAGCAGTATTTACTCTCAAAATTGAAAACAATGTTACTTTGATAGTGTCATCCATCAGTAATTGCCGAAATCTTTTCTATTTAATGCCTCTCTATGTTCCTCTGAAATGCTGCAGTTTCTCCCAATTTTTTAAATAGGGAAATGGAGGCAGAGGAATGCTATTGATTTTTGGCATGATCAGAGAGCAAAGAATGAAAGAATTGGATATACAGAACTTTTATCTTCCAGTCTCTAAACAATGCATCCATTTTATCCTTAAAACAGAGCTTAAATGCTTTTCAATGAAATGGGATTTTTCTAAATAGACTTACCAATCCATCTTCACCCGGTCCTGGGAAGGTCACAGCAAGATTCCGTCCGTTCTCATCAAAAGCTTTTATTTCGATGCCTAAATTGGATTCAGGCTGTTTGAGCCAATTTTGCAACACTGTCTTCACATCAATACTCTGCCAAATACCAGTGCCTGGGTTCATGTCAAGTTTCAAAGATCGAATTCCAGTATATCTTGTACCATCTTTCATGGGTTTAATAAGTCTCAGGATCTGCACAAACACCGTTGTAGGTTTTTGGACTTGCCTCAAGTATATCCATAATTGTGCCTTTACTACTTTGTTATATTGTATTTTAGAGCTAAACTTAAAGAAGCAACATTTTGGTTTTCCCTCCATTTGTACAAGAAAATCAGCTATAAATGAATGGAAAGAACAGATTACTGAACAGGGAACAAGAAAAAAATGCATACATAAACCTGACTATTTTTTCAGACTGTATAGGAAATATTGCAATATATTATGAAGAATACCAGTAACAAAGTGGATTTAATTTAATTCATTTTCTGTGGTTTATACGCTACAGCAACTTTAGTGGATGTCAACAAAATTATTATTCTATCACCTACTACCAATTCACTTCTGCTGGTCATTTCCTGAGGACCTTCATAAAGCATGCAGAATAGCAACTTTGCATAAGATGACTCAACATGTGTTTGGAGTTATTTCTAACTTGCTCCAAAGCCTCAGCCTGTTACAGACCATACAGCAATATGGCATACTGGGCAAACTTAATACACAAATATTTAATTTTACTTTCTCAATGGGACAAAAATAATTGAGATGATTAACAGAAGGATCAGTTTGTTTTCATTTGAATATTAGAGGAAAGTCACGTGCAGTGCTGCGTTCCTCCTTCCTGTAGCCTATGATGCAGCTGTCATACCTAGTCATGGCAATATCTTTCCATGCCAGGATAAAATGGGTAGTACTAATCCTAAATGGTGCAGGGCTTTAACATTCATAAATCTCATCACTTAAGATATCTGTCTCTTTAGTGCATTTAAAATAGCTCAAGGGCTTTTTATAAGTAGGAAATGAACTCAGAGTAATGAAATACAACTTTTCTTCAGTCACTGTAACTATGTAGCAGTTTGATTAAAAATAGTTATAAAGCCTTGAACATAATAGGCTGGAATAAAAGTGCAGGCAGACCTCAGCTTTGTGATAAGGCTGCAGTAAAATAATGCTATTAAGTGCCCATCTTAATAATTAATAAGTTGGAAAAATTCACTGAAAAAATTGCTTTTTCATTTATGGGTACGTTTTTAGCTGGTGAGAACAGCTGATATTATTCTAGTCTGTGTATCATAACAATATCTGTAACTGCTAACATGCTTTATATGTCCTGTCATTTTTTTCCTTTTTGACATCATATTCATAAGTGTTATTTAAAAAAACAGCTGCCATAGCCAAATACTTTAGCTGATGAAGAACATAAGATACTACAGTATTAGCTGTGCAAAAGATACTTGATAGGAGCCATAGCAGATGTTTAGCACTCAGAAGATAACTCAGAATCTGCTCATTCAGTAAATGCCTTCATTCTTCCTTGGCACGACTATGTGAGCTGATTGCTATAGCATGGACATTTTTACATTTAAGTCTGTTGCACACAATATTTGCTTTAAATATTTAGTTTTAACTCCGAGGTGGGTGGTGCTAATTCATGGGTTCAGCAAAGAAGCAAGAATTTAACTCTCTGCTTGCACTTGCTATAACATGTTGCAGTTAGGTAGGTGTAGTGCTCTAAGCTGCATTAATGTTGATTTCTATTGCCTCTAAAAATACTTGCTAGTGAAACCTCCCTCACAAAAATATAGTTCTCTCATTATCTGCACTTGTACTTTATATCTGTGAGAGGAAATGCCCTGAGTGCTGCAGATAACAAAGTTGACTTAACTGCAGATCTCCCTTTGCTTTCTAAAGCAATGGGCAAATCCTGAGTGCTACAGGGCACACACATTATAAGGAGCTGAAAACCAAACAGTAAAACAAAGGATCGCAACATGGTCATCTGAACCTGACTCAAATTCTTTAGAAATAATGCTCTCCTCCCTCCCTCCAGCAGACTTCAGCCAGCAGCCTGTTGGGAGAGCCCGAGGAGGAGTTGCGTGGCTCTACAGCAGGGAGACAACTCTCTCAGAGGAGCGGTGAGAGGCAAAAGAAGCAGTGTTACTTACACTCTGTAGGCATTGTGATAATCGTTTCAGTGGTGGCATGATAGTCATCATCTTCCAAAGAGCCATCGCTACTGTCATCCCTCTGGACATCATACTGATCAATCAGTTCCTGCAGTGGAGGTGCCTTGGGTAAAAGTTGTCTAATAACATCCCTGCTAATGTTAGGAGCTTGTTCCAGACGCAGTTTGCTGAGGATTTGAATTTTTATGGCTTCTATTCTGGAAGATTTTGTATTCTGTCTCCACGTACAAGCATTGCACAGTCCATCCTTTTCAGCATTCTCTGTGGGCTGACTACTGTCATCAAGAGCCACCGGATCAACTGAAATCAGCATGAACAGGTAAATATAAGCATAAAGTGCTAGCTTTTGCATGATCTCACATTCAGTGCAGCACTTTTCCCTTCTCTTTTTTCCCCCTCCCCCTTTCCCTTTCAGTACTAAACAGATCCGTGAAAGCAAATGCAATCTGAGAGACAGCTTGCCACACTGGTGTACCTTATATATTCCAAGGGGGCTTTTTATACTCCAACTTTGATTAGGCTCATGTCGTCAAACCCGAGGATTGGTTGCTGTCCCAACAATGAATCTGGCTGTCAGAGGGTAAAGCCCTGTCGATCACAAGTCACTAGACAGCATTTAGTTACAGCCAAGGGTGAACTGATTTATCTGGGTACTTCATAGAGGATATGCCTTCACATTCTGAAAGGATATATTTCCAAGCATTGTGGGCAGCAGTACTAAAAGACAGCACTGTCATTCTTAAAAATTTTACCAACTGTGTACTTGTACTATGAATCAAGAGAGACCTTGCTCTAAACTTGCTTTAGGCTTCTACCAATCTTTCTAACTTGAAAGTTTGTTCTATTTAAAAGAAAATCCCAAGGGGTTACTGTTAGCAGGCAGAAAAATAATACTTTAGAAATGGATTGTAAAGAGTACTAATTTATGTTGTTCAACAACTAATATATATTCAGTAGTTTCTATTTCAGAAAACCTTACCAGGTTTTCCTAGACACTAGCTGAAGCAGTATTGGAGATTTTGTGCCTATCTGACACTATGCAAATGCCTCTCTTATTTGTTTGTCCCTCTAGCATATATCAAAATCCACAGAACAAATCCTTACTTAATTCAGTAACAGTCAATTATGAATATAAAATGGGTCTGTCCCCTCTTCATACTGTCACCAGAATCCTGGGCAGTAAATAAAGTATTTTTAGTAGCAAAAGTGTCTTTCAGGAATATCTTTAGCTACTCCCTCTAATATTATACAGGAATAGTTCAACTTGCTTTTTTTTATTATTAGTAAAATAATTAAAAGACTCTAAAATATATAAATCTTTACTGTGTATCTATCTTCTTTTTCCATGTAACCTTTTATTTCTCTTCAAAACATCTCTATATTATGTCAAGTGATACCTTTCTGTGCTTTCTTTTGCTTTCTACTCAAATACTTAGAAATTCTTTATGTTTTGCTTATATATTAATAAAAACAATTTTAATATGCTTTCTGCATAAGAAAGATATATCTAGGTGGATTGTATAGGTTATGGCTTATAAAATCTTACATTTGATCTTAAAATCAAATGTAGTTCACATTTGATGTGCTGTTAGCAATAATTATGGAACTCACACTTAGTGTGGAGGGTGGGGGATTACTGCTCAACACAGGCTGCATATCACAGCAAACAGAAGCCCTGGAATTGGTATGTATTATATGTAAATGTATATTTGGAATCTGAGTATTACAGCAAGGGGAAATCCTGGAATTTCATGCAATATGCCAAAGTTTGCCTAAGTTAAGACTGAATTTTCAGTTTTTCACTGAGTTTCCTTTCTTTTCCCTTTCTGAGTACACCTAAAAATATGTCAGACAAGGTGTTTTGCATGTGTTCATGTAAGAAAAACGTTGGCAGAGGTAAAGATGTGGACAGAACTTTCAAAGACTTTTTTTTTTTTTTTCTGGCTGATCATTCATATTCGTTTTTGTATCACCTCTTCAGGACATGCAAATTCGTTATATACCACAGAACTGAGCCTAATATTCGGCTCATAAACAGTGACATTAATCACAAGTATTCAATTGAAATTGATTGTCCTGCCTTGATGTAAAGTTGATGCAAGTGATAGATGTATCATGCTCACACATTCCAGGCATATGGCATCAGGGTCAGACCCTGATGATTCTGATTTTATCCAAAATCCATGTTTAAAGCAAGCAATTTGCTGACTTAGCTCCTGAGCATTTGATTTTTACACAGAGACCCATGCAGCTACTCTCAACATGTGGTAACATAAATGGGCTGTGGTTCACTGGAACTAGAAGTCAGGATAGATCTGAGTTTGCAGTGCAGACTGCCTGCCATGCGTATAACATATTTAAAACAGACTCTTAGTACATTTCAAGTGCTAGAAAGGTATTTTTATGGAAAATGCATAGGATGAATCACAGTAAGAATCTTTCTGAAAAGCACTGGCCTGTTGGTGAATATTGGGGGGATTTAAGTTGGGGTTTGTTTACTATTATGAGAGTGAATGTCATAATAAAATAATTTTTAATTATTTCTTTATTTAAAACTAGAATGACTTAACCATATGGTTATAAAAGAGAATCTACCCCAAGTGGAAACTTTGACAGGTACCAGCTTTCACACCAGAAACTGTTTAAGACAATTATCCATCAATAAACAGATGGAAATAATGATGCAGTCATTGATACAAAAGTAATTCATTGTTCTGGCAGACCATGGCTAGAAGCCACTTGTGAGGGAGAGGGGCCAGAGAGGTGCTCAGCAAAGCAGTGCCTCAGCACCGTGACTCCTCTTGGGCTGTGCTCTGCAGTCACACTGGTACCTCGCTTGCTCCGTCTCCTGAAAGTCTTGCCATTCTGGCTGGCCCACCAAGAACATGCAGAGTTTCAATGTTCTTTTCCCAATTTTCTGCAGAGAGATTCCATTATTCTGCAAACAAGAGTCCCTTTACTCCATTCCGTGTGGCATTTATTAATGGCTGCGGGACCAAGGCCCTCTCCTGTAAGCCTGAAACCTCAGTGAGTTCTGGGCAAGAGCTCAGCTTGCTCTCAGGTGACACGTGGTGGCAAATAGATCCTGCTGAGCACCACTGTTTAGGAGGCAGCAATAGCAACTGGAGTGGTGACACAGAGACTGTTGACTGAGGGTGACAAAAGCATCCCAGAATTCACCAGCAGGTGCATATGGAGAGCAATATTTTTCCATTTCCCTCATAAAATGCATTGCATATGTACTCTGAATTCTAGGCTGTTAGTAGAATACTTTCCTCTTCATTTTTTTCTGGTTGCTGGATTATTCTTTTTTCTATGAAATTGCAAGAATTTAGGAAAGAGCACAAAGAGTTGCACTTGGTCAGAAGTTATTGAAGGTTCTAATTTCTTTGATAATAATAATAATAGAATATGTGATTTGTTTTTCTGTCTGACTGGCATTGTAGTGTTTTTGGAAAGTGATGACTACAGAGGTAGGTGATAGAGGGGAGAAAAATAAGTGATGAAGTGACCAGGAAAAAGTTGTTCTCAAATTTATTTGGCAAAAAAATATTTTAAAACACCCCAACAATAACAAAACCCTAATACATTGTCACTAGCAAAACTAAAGAAGAGTTAAAAATGAAATACACATCTTACTGAACTTTATGGCATTTTAATATTATCTTTGGGATTTGTGTCATTCTACCCGTTGTGCCTGCCAATAGTGAATAGTATTCCCCATCCTGACTATGTGAAGATCATGGCTCAGGCCCCCAAAATCAAGCAATTCAAGAATGTTCCTTTCTAAAGGAAAAAGGCATACATCAGTTTACCTGGCAGCTTCTCTTCTCCTCTCCCCCTTCCACCAGAAGCTTTTGGAAAACGGTTAAAAACTTTTAAAAAATTAAAAAGAAAAAAAAAATAAACACACCCCCTACAAATCTGACTGATATAGATGTTTCAAAGACATGCTGTAACTGCGAGTTCTATGGAAAAACAGTGACTGTGCAGAGGAAAAGGAGATTACTAATGCCCTCCCTGAGGAGAAGGCAAGCAGAGCCCAAGCATTACCCATCCTTTTTGGCAGGCTCATGTTAGTCAGTGAGTTCGTGTTCCCCCAGCAGTGTTCAGCATGCCGCTTGCCCTGGACCATCCACAGCCTGTCACCCCTGCCCGGCCAGCAACGCATGCAGCGCGCACAGGGACAGCAGGCTGCGAGTTCAGCTTGGTTTGGGGGAGGACCAAGTGGCCATGGAAGGGAACCAGGACATTTCTGAGAAAAAGGGAGAGTTACAGGAGTATGAAGGAGCTGCTTTCCTGGCAGAGGAGGAAAGGGACATGAGTTATAACACTGCCAGCAACTGGACGACTTCATCCTGCTGTAGGTTAGATTTTCAAACACTTCCTTACAGCCTGCAGGACCAGATATTCGCTTTTCTTTATTCTGTTGTTTAAGTTAAATGAAATAGTTCTCATAATGGATTCACCTCAGAAGGCAGAACTTGAAGAAACAAACCAGGTGGTGCAAAATACGCTATAAATCTGTGATTGCTGTTTACATTGATGTCCTACCTCTGAACCAGTTGGCTTCTCTCCCTGATTTGCTTATAAGGAAGAGATAACATTCCTTCTGAGCTGCTGAGGAAGATACTAATTGAGTCAGCTTTTCTCTCACTTTTGTCAGCACAAAGTCAAACTTCCAAAATAGCATAATGAAATGGATAGAAAACTCCATTTTAAATCTTTTTGGACTAGACTCATCTCTCTTTTAGTTGCTATAAGATGGAAATAATATTTGTGAAGTTATTTTGCTTGGAACAGTTAAATTTGAATAGAAAAATTCAGACATATAATTAAATATAATGGAGTTAGGGTGTTTCATGTACTTAACTAGGAGTCCAGCTGTCTTAGCTCACCAGGTGTTTTCTCTTAGCCACCTGAATCACAAGATAAATGCATTATTTTGAACCACAAAGCAGATATAAGGTCTATAAAACACCTAGAAAGAACTCTTGCAATAACAAAATGCCTATAAAAACATCATCCCGATTACATTATGTAAATGCATCTTCTTTAAGGCAAAAGTAACCACTTTTAAACTTATTACCATGAAGTAAAATATGAAAGCTGTAACTTGTGTAAATTCTTGCTCTATAACAAATGCTCTGAAAGAGTTTGTTCTTTGCTGTACTTTTTTTTTCTTCTAAAAACGTGGTTGTATATAACCTTCTAAACATTCTGCTGCATCAGCTACTGGAAGTCAACTTCATTTATGTTGATGGTATGAATATTTAATTCCCTCAACTTATCAATAAAGAAATACTGGTAAAACTTGGTTTTACCAGTTCTGAGTTCTAGGTATCCTGTTTCACATAGGAGAAGAGCATGCATGACTCAGAGTATGGAGACTTTTTACAGTGGCATCTGGAGGGGGTATCTTGTGCTGCCTTCTGAACCCCTGCTCCCTAGTTGCTTTCTGGGAAAGACCAAGACGTTCAGCGATTTGGGATTTTATTGGTCTCCCCCAACTTGTACTTGGGTCTGTGGTTTGAGTACCAGAACAAAGTATCACTCTGTCTGTCTGGCAGATGATTCCCTCTGCCCAGGAGCTGTGGGAGTCACTCTACTGAATCCTGTGTGCTAAGGAATGTCTCACAAGCCATGGCATGCATGCAATGGCTAAAATGGGGGAAACAGGTAAAACTGGTGGTAAAGGGCTGCTGTGGCCATTTCAGCCCGTGATACACCTCTCAGCTCACCCAAGAGATGCTACTGAACATAGGCTTTGGGGAAATTGTACAAGGTTACAAGGTTACCTTCAACTGCTGGCCATCTCCCTCTTGCAGCTTTTGTGTTACTATGCGTAACTGGATCTGTGGAATGGGCCGAAACTGCCCTGTTGCTTTTTCCTCTCCTGCGCGTTCCAGTACACATTGCTCCAGAACCAACCTGATACAATAGTTTAAATGAACTCTAGGAATAGATAGGGAAGTATATTAATCTTATTTAAAACTTCTAAGGACGGATGCAGTTATAGTGAAAGCTTCCAGTTTTCCCCAGTTCTTTTGTATTCAGGATTTTATTCTGCAGCCTTTGCTACGGTGCCTATATATCTTATATCTTGTAAAAGAGCCCAATTAAATATCTACTTAATTCTAAGGGTTCTGCTCTTCTTAAAGGATGCTATATTTTCTTTTTCTTTACAGTTGTAGTTTTTCTGCTTTTACCCAAAATTCCTGACATTCAATTTACTGTCATCTTCGGTGTCTTTTAAAATAGCTGCGTCAGCTGCTGCATTGCTGATGGGAAACCTTGGATTCCTCTAAGGAGTGGTTACCGTGCTTGGAGAGGTTTCACTTGTGCATTTGCACAATCAAAGTTCTTGAAATACCAAAATACTTTGTCTTGGTATCACTAGCTACAAGAATGCTTGTATTTTCTGCAAGGCACGGCTCTTCGAAGAGCATTTTCACCCTAGGTGGTCAGTGATTTTGTGTGAGTCGCCTGTCCTCTGCTGGGTTGTTCTGGAACAGCATCCACTGGGATGAGACGGCTACTGCTCTGAAAAGTCTTTTTCTTTTTCCTTCCTGTTTCTTTTACCTTTTTTTCCCTTTTTAAAATTTTTTTTAATATGTATGGGGTTAAAAGCTAACATGTTCCTGAAAGTACAGAAAAATGCATTTTTGCAAAATGTAGTGAATTTGACTCTGTGTAATCTTCCCCACTGTCATTAACTGAATTACTTAGCTTTTTTGATCAGAAGCTAGCTATTTATGGGATAGATTTGGCTTCTCCTCCTAAACTATGCCGTTTCTGCCCTCCCTATGACAAGGTTTGAGCCCGGCCAAATGCCAGGTACCCCCAAATTAACACACCCACACTCAGGGCTCATGAGTTGAGATAAGGAAACCCGGGAGAAGACGCACTTAGAATAGGCAAAACAGGACTAACTTAGGTTGCAAAGTGATCTAATTTATTACTAACAGAGTCAGAGGAGTAAATGAGAGGTAAAATAAACCCTTCAAGGCCACCGTTTCTTCGCTCACCCCTCTCCCTCCTTCCCAGCAGCTGCACAAGGGAACAAGGTATGGGGGGAGGGTTAGGTCAGTTCATCACCCAGATCTTCTTCCCCTGCCCAGGGAGAGGTTCTTTTCCTCTGCGTAGCCATGGGTCTCACCATCGGCAGCCCGCCCGACACTGCTACAGTGACGCTGGTCCCCACACAGGCAAGCAGTCT